>VZRN01002626.1:0-20403 GCA_013397935.1 Dasyornis broadbenti | reverse complement strand
GCCCCGAGGCCGAGCGGGGACCCGCCGAGGAGCCGTCGCCGACCGAAGCCCGAGAGTCCTCCCGAGAAGGTGGGCGGGGGTCTGGTGGGGCAGCCCGGCCGCCCGGTTGTTACTCCGCTTGCTGAATGTTGTCATGTTCATTCTCGTCACAGATGCGGACCCCGCCGCCCCTGCTCGCCGGAGCCGCGGCAGCGAGAGCACGGAGGGGCTGGGGGGCCTGCCGGCTGCCGAGCTGACGGCTATCCAATGTAAGAACATCCCTGACTACCTCAATGACAGGACTGTGCTGGAGAAACACTTTGGCCAATTCGTAAAGGTTCGTCGGATCATGACCAGGCGTAATAAAAAAATGGCTGTTCTCCACTTTTTTGATCATGTGAGTATCAGAAGTAGCATAGCATTTGGGAGTGTTCAGCTTGGAGAAGTATCCAGGGACACCTTAAAGCGCCGTCCAGTGTCTAAAGGGGGCTTATAGTAAAAGAGGGAAAGCAACTCTTTATAGAGACGGATTAGGAGAGGACAAGGGGAAACAGTATAAAGAGGAGTTAGATGTTAGGAAGAAATTCTTTGAAGGTGATGAGGCCCTGGCACAGGTTGCCTGGTTAAGATGTGGCTGCCCCATTCCTGGAAGTGTTCAAGGGCAGGTTAGATGGGGCTTGGAGCAACCTAGGATAGTGGAAGGTGTCCTGCTCAAGGCAGGGGGTGGAGCTGGATGGTGTTTCAGGTCCCTTCCAACCTAAACCAGTCTCTGATTCCGTGAAGAAAGACTTAAATCTGAGTGCTTTGGATGGGTCCAGCACTGATGAAAACTATACTTCAGTTTGTAGAACAGTAGCATTTTCTGTGGAGACGAGTTTAGCTGATAGCATGTAGATCTTAAGTGAATATAAAGTACAGCAATCAGAATTTTTTGGGAATCAGTAAATGTTTCTCTGGCAAAAACTGTGCTGTGTGTTTTGGTGTTATGAAGCCAATAGGTTTCTGTGCTCTACTTTTGTTTTCTTTCAGGCCTCTGCAGCTCTTGCCAGAAAGAAAGCAAAAGAGTTGCACAAAGACATCGTAACATTTTGGCAAAAGAAGAAAACAAGTAAGTCTGTGTTTCCAGATTGGTGTATAAATCAGTATGTGATGTATAAATCAGGAAGTGTGCCAGCTGCTCTTTTTTTTTTTTTCTAATCTGTTGAGAATGAGACCTAAATTATCTCCATAGTAGAAGATAACATGGTTGAATCCGTAATGCAGTCACACAACAGTAATATGGTGATGTTAACTTTATTCTTCTATCTATCTGCTAAAGAAGTATGATGCCTTTTGGGGATGTAAGAAAACCCACTTTGAAATGCCTTGCAGCCTGCCTCAGATCATGGACTGGGATGTGGGCTTCTAGCTTTCAGGAAAAGGTTCTGAGAATGAACTTAAGGAAAGTGTCTGCTGAGGTTGCTGTTCTGTGTATCAACAGTTAGATACTGTTGGAACCAACAACCAGAACAATGTAAGGAGTTTAAAAATGGAAACCTGGATTCCACACCCTGCTTGGGATTAGGACAAGAGGAGGTTGTTCAGTCCCCAGGCAAATACTTATAACGTCAAGTGCTTCCGTTTCTTTAGCTCCATGAGTGCAGTGTGTGCCTGTGAGATCCTAGCCTCGGGGTGCACTTCAGTTGCTAGCAGATGAAAGGTTCAGCACAGCTTTGACTAACTATAGCCATGCCTTCTGGAAAACAAACAGCTGCAGATTTGTGTCCGTCACAATTAACATCTTGAAGCAGCAGCTCTGGGGCTGCCTCTTCGCCTTTGTCATTTTACTGTGATATTATGTCTATGGTAACACTCTGAAATAACTATTCTGGGAGGGTTTAAGAAATCCAGCTGATGGAAAATTTGTCCCTGGGAGAAGAAATTCTCCCTTCCTGCAAGTGTTAACTCACGCTGACCTGAGTCTAAGCTTGGGTATGTGAAATACTTAAAATATTTCAGTAGGCGTACTGGGTTTTGTGATTTATGCAGGTAAAATGGATTTCATTACCCATAGATTATGACTTGTGGATTATATCCCAAACCTGAGAGAACTTTGATTTGGTTGAGCATCAGACTTCATTTACTGATAATTACAGTTATTGCTAAGTAATATTTTCTTGAAAAATACTTATTCTTTATAGAGCAATGACCTTGATGGCAATTGGCAGAAACTTGGTACAGCTCCTAGTGCAAGTTGTTCTGGAAGTTTTGCATGCATGTACAAAACTGGGAGTCTTGGTTTTCACCACCACCCCATGGGGTCAAGAAAAACTTGTTGCTTAAACTACTAGGCACGTACCTGGTTTCATGTTTGTATGTCATTTTAGGTCCAGCAAAAAGAGAATTTTTATCAAAGGAGAAGAAAGCAGGTGAAGATGAAGGAAAGCAAAGCAGTGAAGAGCAAAGCTATCAGCATTCCCCTCTTAGAAAAGCTTTAATAAGATCCTCTGCCAGCAGTGTCATGCCTGGGAGAAGGTATGTGCTCTCCTCTGGGAATCCACGTGACAGGAAAGGGAGAGCTTGGAGAAAAGTGGTGATCATTGTGTGCCAAAGAGTCATGTTCTCTTCAGGAAGGGTGCTTCTTTTCTGGTTTGTCTGAATTAGAAGCACACAGCTCTCACACTTTGTCAGAAAGATACTCTTAAGGGCTTATCAGGGTCTTTTACTTTGGTCTCTGGATTTTGTTCATCAAAGCACTTGCAGTATGAGGTATGAGGGAAGCGAACAGTGCAGAGCCCAGTTAGGACTGAGCAGTAATGACACCCTCTGTGGCTGTGATTCAGTCATCTTCTCAACCAAACAGTTTCCTTCAGAGGCAATTAGAGTTCTGTGGGATGAAGAGTCTCCTTTTTGGAGTAGTTTGGATCATTCTCTCAGTTCAAGTGAACAGTTCCTGGTTTGTGGCAGTCACAGAAGTAGCAAAGTTGTCATCTTTTGTTATATCTCAATGGTGTGTCTAGTCTGACAAAAGTAATTTGATATGTATAGTCACATAACTATAAAATTAGTAATATGTTGTGAAGGAATCAGTGTTCCTTGATTTAAAAAGTATATTTGTATCTGGGCCATGTAAAATCTTGTAATAATCTCTGTTATTATAAAAAGCATGTTGGGTTTATCTCCACATCAGCAAGCCAGTTTCTAGCTCAAAATACAAGCTGCTGGTCCATAATGATGCAAAATTCTGCAAGAGCCATGCATTTCTGTCCCCTCTAAGACACTTTCAGTAATACCTTTTCTGTTGCACAAAGGTTAGGACTCCCTCCACTATGCCAGAACTCTTGGCAGCATTGTCAGGGTAGTGCTGAGGATTTAACCAGATTAACTCCCAGTGTTGGTGTTAGCTCAGAACAATCTTAGCGCATCCGTACATACTTTCTTTCCTCAACACGCTTTCCTGTGAACAAAATACTCTTCTAAATAGATGCTGGCATCCCAAAGGACAGTGATCTGATAAATGCCAGGGCATGCACTAATGTATTATTATTGATTAAAAAAATCTTCTCTCTTTAGTTCTCCAGCAAAGAAGCCTGGCCTTCGAAAGGCACTACAGTTCGAAGCAGAGCTGTTTGATTCCAGTTCTGAAGGGCAGAGCTCAGAGGGCTTGGGAGCTTCACTGTCATCTCTCAGTAACCTGGTGGGATTGGTGGCTGAGACATCTGAGGAGAGATACAGGCTCTTGGACCAGAGGGACAAAATCATGCGACAAAGTAATTAACATCAGTTAATGAGTGTAACATCCGCTTATCTGTTGGAAAGAAGCAAGTGTTTGGGTTTTGTGGCAAAGCTGTTTTAATATTATGGATATGGCTTAAAAGAGAGTTTAACAAGGAATAGTCTGTAAAATACTCTCCCAGTGTATTTTTTGTGCTTTTTTCCTTGTAAAACACACAAATATGTTCTACTTATTGCACATGCAATTTCTTGTGTAAACAGAAGGGCAGAATGTCCGTCTTCTACGAAGGAGGACACATAGGGAGATTTGCATCTCTATAGACTCTTTAAAGAAAGTTTCCCGAAGCCTTAACTGCATTTCATAGAATCACAGAATTGTTTGAGTTGAAAGGGATCTCAAAGCTCATTCAATCCCACCCCCTGCCATAGGCAGGGACACCTTGCCCTGTCCCAGGTTGCTCCAAGCCCTGTCCAACCTGGCCTTGGACACTTCCAGGGGTGGGGTAACTGCAACTTCTCTGAGCAACCTGTGCCAGTGCTTCTAGTATTTCTCCGAATTCAGACTATTACACAGCTGAGAATTATTTCAAGAAAATGACCTTTTGTTTCACAGTGCTGGTTGTAATGCCTTCCATGCTGTCCTTGCAGTTTCAAAACTGACCCTACTTTTAATTTAAGGTCTTATTTTTAATACTAACAAACAAATTTCTCGTCCACTTGATGTAGAATTTTTAGTTTGCTGCTCCTTAGGACACAAAACATTGTGTATCTTTTAAAAGCTTCAGTCTTTTCAGCAAAACTCTCAATATGCGCAGTCCTTGGACAGGCATCAGAGTGGGGAGAACCCCATCCTTGTGTATTTCTGACTATATCAAAGTTTGGGCACAGCTTTGCATGCTCAGGGCTGTTTTGGCACATCAGAGCTTATCATCACAGCTTATCATGTAGAAAAAGAAAAAAATCAAGAGATGCTTACTATTTCTTCAATTATTTGGTTTCTTTTTTAGCTCGAATAAAAAGGACTGATCTTGGCAAAGCAAAAACTGTTATTGGCACTTGCCCGGACATGTGTCCTGAAAAGGAGCGTTACATGAGGGAGACAAGAAACCAGCTCAGCATCTTTGAATTGCTTCTAGGATCTGACAAGGTATGAGATCCCCAGGATATCAGTATGCCTGTTGTTCATTGAAGCTGTCAGTTATTGTCTGGTTGATTACAGGGTTAATTCTGGTGCAGAAATTCTGTATTTCATTAATACCTTTTAGTTCCCCATTGGAAAACAAGAATTGCTTTTTCACTCTGTCATGTCCTTTAGTTATTTGTTTAACACTCTAGTTCTAAAGCTGTAATTACATATTATATATAATTATATATAGTTATTGTCTTGAAGGTTATGAACTTGAGACTAAGCGAACACTTCAATAGTCTGTTCCTTATGGAAATTAAAGGCATAGGTGAGATGAAATCCTCTTTACTGCTGGAAAGTTGTGCGTGCTTCTTGGGTTTTGATTCTTTTCCTCACCTCTTGCAGGTGGATCATGCAGCAGCAGTCAAGGAGTACAGCAGGTCTTCAGCAGATCAGGAGGAACCTTTGCCCCATGAACTGAGACCTTCTGAGGTGCTGAGCATGACCATGGACTATTTAGTGACAAATATTATGGATCAAGGTGAAGGAAATTACCGAGAATGGTATGACTTTGTCTGGAACAGAACTCGTGGAATAAGAAAGGTAAGCACTGTGGGTGGAGATATTTGGTGATAAAAAGCAAAAGATCTCATCATGCTGTAAAAAAGTGGAGCAAAAAGCAATAGTTACTGAAATGTTTTGAATTGCAGAGTGACACAAAGCATAGTGAAGTGAGTTTTCCAGAGGTAGTGTCAGGTGACTGTGTTCTTCAACTAGTTAAAAAAATATATGTAATGCTTTTTTTTTATCATTCTGTTAGGATATAACCCAGCAGCATCTCTGCAACCCGCTGATGGTGTCTCTGATTGAGAAGTGCACTCGCTTTCACATCCACTGTGCTCACCACTTGTGTGAAGAACCCATGTCCTCCTTTGATGCCAAAATCAACAATGAGAACATGACTAAATGCCTGCAGAGCTTGAAGGAGATGTATCAGGACTTGGCTAACAAGGGGATTTACTGCAAGAGTGAAGCAGAGTTCCGAGGTTATAACGTCTTGCTGAATCTCAACAAGGGTGATATTCTCAGGTGGGAACAAGACATCATTTGTTTTCTCTCTCTTTGTCTCCGGGAAGAATTGAGTTTAGGATTAAATCCAGACAGATTGTAATGCTCCTAGTTTTAATTCTGTGCTGTTACAGGTTGCTGTTGGATTGTGATTTTAATATTGAAGCAAAAGGTTTATCCCTGTCTTTTGTCTCCACAGAGAAGTTCAGCAGTTTCATCCAGAGGTTAGAAACTCACCTGAAGTTAGATTTGCAGTTCAAGCTTTTGCTGCATTAAACAGCAACAATTTTGTGAGGTTTTTCAAGCTTGTGCAAGCAGCCTCCTATCTGAATGCCTGTCTCTTACACTGTTATTTCAACCAGGTGAGGAAAAGACAGATGGATATTTTTTAAAGTATTATTGAGTAAGACAGTCTGGGATGCGGGGGGAAGTCTTAGCAGAAAACTTTGTAGATATTGAGCCTTAAAAATAATACTCTTACTGCTTCTTCAGAAGTGTTAAAAATTTATCAGGAGCTTTCTGCTGTGATATGAAAGTCAAATACTGAAATGCTCTTTTTGGCATTTTTTTTCCTTGTAATTGTGTACAAATAAATATTTCCCTGAAAAATAATTGGGAAGCAGAGAGAGTCTTGCAAAGCAAATGTGAGTCTGCACTTGCAGAAGTCCTTGCAAGGGTGTTTTTTCTGCCCAAGGATCACAAAGGGATATATTCAAAACAAATGTCATGAAAGAGGAACAGGAACTAGAAAGCAAGTGCATAGAATTTAAAAAGAGAGTTGAAAATCTAAATAATTGTTTGTGTGGATACTTGATGATAAAGTACTGGTGTATTTAAATTTGATTGCCATGTTTATTGTACACTATACAGTACATTTTGGGTTCTTTCCTAGTAGTTATGTGGCTTTCTCTTTTCCCCCAGATTCGTAAAGATGGTCTCAAATCTCTCAATATTGCTTACACTGTGAGCACCCAAAGAAGCACAGCATTCCCCTTAGACCACCTGGTCCGCATGCTGCTGTTCAAAGATTGTGAGGAGGCAACTGATTTTATAAGTTGTTATGGCCTGAGTGTATCAGATGGGTAAGTGTGAGAAAAATTATGCTGGCGGGGTGAGACTAATGCCAAGCACAGCGATAATGGTGGGGAGCTGCTCCTGAAGGTTGGAACCAAAGAAAGAACCGGCCAAAAGCAGAGGATGGGGTCTCTAGGAAATGAGGATAAAGTTCTGTTTCTTGGGAAACTGGTACTATAGTGGTGCCTGTAGGGTGGGATGAAGCTGAACAGTGCAAACCAGCTGTTAGAGGATGTTGGAGGGCAGCAGTTCACAGATAAGTGTCTGCCATGGAAATCCATACATTGTAAGGTGTGTTCCTCCAAACTTCAAATGTCAAGAGACTGGAAAAGGAAAAAAAAAACCCTTGAGGATGCCAGTTAGTGGTGTGTTCCTGTCAGCATTCTATTTTGAAACAGTAAGTTTCAGAACTGAAAGCCTGTAGGTTACTGGAGCTTTGAGGATGTCCTCCTGGTTGTTACTTTTACTTTTCCCCAGGGGTTACGTGGAGCTGAATCGCTCGGCTTTCCTGGAGCCAGATGGATTGCCCAAACCACGGAAATCCCTCTTTGTCAGCCAGAAGCTCACAGTCTCTGTTGGGGAGGTTGTGAATGGGGGGCCCTTGCCCCCAGTGCCCCACCATGTGCCTGTGTCCAGCTTCAATGGGCAGAACAAGTACATTGGTGGAAGCACCTCTGTGGATCAGGCTGGCATTAGCCAAAAGCCCAGTGTGGAAGCAACAGGTGAGAGCAAACCTGCATTTTAGGTACTGCTCACAACACACTGCTGAGTCAGCTCATCAGCAGGGTTATTTTACAGAGCAGAAACTATTCTTGGCTCACCGGTCGAAATTACATGGAAATTTAGATGTAGTGAAAGGATTGCAATTTAAATCATAATAGAAACACGGAATGGTTTGAGTTGAGAGGGACCTTGAAGCTCGTCTAGTTCCAACACCCCTGACATGGCAGAGGCACCTTCTACTAGACCAGGTTGCTCAGGTGTATTTATGTCTCTGTAAAAGCCAAGAATGACCTGATTAATAAAACGTATTTCCCAATTCAGGAAGCACACTACTAAGCCAAATTTTGGCAACATAAGCAAAATAACAAGATGTTTGACTATTCCAGAAAATCAACTTCCCATTGCAGTTTGCATGTTTTTATTTGCAGCTGCTTGTTGCCATTGTGTGTATAAACATGTCTGTTTCCAGGTTAGCTGAGTGTGTGCGTTTCTGTCCATGCTGGAAGTACAGATAGTGTGTGTAGGTGCCAGGTGGACCTGACTTAAAATAGTTGCTTTGTTGGAAATAAATGTGCTTGGTACTGGGGGTAATGTGCAATTAAATTTTTTAATGTTTTGTATAAAACATTCATAAGTTAATTTCTATGATGTATTTTTAACTTTAAGGCAACCAGATGCTGTTACAGATTTATTTTATGACCTGATGAGTTTTATCATACAAGCCAGCTTTTGAAGATAAGATTTGCTTCTGTTTGTGACTGATGTGGTTTCCTTAATTTTTCTCCTCTCCCTTCCCAAGAAGGAAGAGTGGAAAGCAGAGGTGTCGATTTAGAGGCCACAGCAGTGAGAGTCCAGCCCCCAGCTCATCTTCTGCCCTCGCTGTTGCCTCGTCAGCTGGTGCCAGTCCTATCTCCAGCACAGCCCATCTCCCAGCCTGCTGCACAGCCTGAGCCTCTCCCTTCAAAGCCTCAGCCTGGCTTCTTGGACACGGTAGGGAAATATTTGGGAAAGATCTGTGAAACATAGTAAAAGGTTACTGAGTTCTTAGGGTATTTAATTTTTCTGGAATGTGCATGTGGGTCATATGAGACACAAGAAAATTTATTCTTGTGGTTACGTGACCATTAATGCTGGGTCTTGAATGTGTACCCCATGTACCCGTGCTGTTTTTCTCCCTCGCACACAAGTTTTTGTGTACTGATGCTGACCCAGTCTCAGAGTGTCTCATTGCTTTGTACAGTACAGTTGCCATATTCTACCTAGATAATGGCACATTTCAGTGAAGATTAGACTGATCACTTGGAATTAAATCAGCTAGAATGAAAGTCTGAAGTAAGAAGACAGCAGTCTCTCTCCTTAATTATGGTTTCCTAAGTTGACTTGCCCATATTTAGTACAAAAAGCTGCTTTTGTTTCTGGACTTTTACTAACCTTTTAAGTAGTCTAAAAAGTCTGAAGTTTTCAGGCTGTCGTTTGGTTAAGTTGGCTGAGTTTGTAAGCAGAAATACACATGATGCTGTGAATTACAGTCAGTCAAACAAGGCTGGAGAGCCTAACTCCCAGTATAATCCTGAGAAGCACTGCACCTTGTTTCAGCTTCCTTTGCTGTGTTGCAGGACATTGCTGAAGTGGTGGATGCACTGGTGCACGATGTCATCAAAGGAGAGTGCAGAGAAGTGGGCAGAGCAGGAGCAGCTTACGTGGCTGCTGCCATCTGGTAAAGAGCATTTATTGCTGGTTCTCCTGGAGTCTGTCACCACAGCTGCTCCTTGCCATAGCAGGACCATGTGTGAAGATGGTAAAACTGAGCACTGCCAGGTCTGTGGTGGAGACAGTGTTACTGATGCAGTGCAAGGGAAAGCAAACCTTTCTTCAGATGTCTGTCACATCCCAGCTCTTAGCCTAAGGGAAGGCTGACCCAAACCTCTGGAAGTTTCGCCTTGGAAGAAACCTCTGTCATGGAGGGAAAGGTGCCCAAAGGAGGACAAGAGGAGCAAGTCCAGATCTGGCTGCTTCTCTGCTTCTGATAAACATTTCCTCTCCAGAGCAGTCAGTAGAGTCATAGATGTGGGATGTGACCCAAACAGTTGTTATTCCACCAGTGTTTGACAATTGCTGAATGGGGACAGCTGACCCAGGCTGACTAAAGGCCATTCTATGTGATGTCATGGTCAGCAATAAAACTGGGTTAGAGGAAGAAGCTGGAGATCTGTGGCTTTCAGGGTGGACATTGATTAGACACTGTCTGAGCATTGCTCTTCCCTTGGGAAGTGAAAACTGGCTGCATTTGCTTTGCTTTCTGGGGGAGTGGGGTTTTTCCCTTTCTGTATTACAGTGTATTTAGTTCCATCCATGAGTTTTCCTTTTTTCTTCCTACTTTCTTCCCTGTCCCAGTGTGGGGAGGGAAGTGAGCCAGTATCAGTGTGGGTGCTTGGCTAATGGCTGGAATCAGCCCACCACAAAGAGCAAGGTGTGGCTGAGAAAAGCATAGACCTGGGGCTTTGAATGAAAACCTTCTGGCTTTGAGAAGAAATTTGCTGTTTCTGCGCAGCACCTCAGAGGCCACCGTGGAAGAACTTGTGACTGAAGTGATAGGAGAGATCCTTAGAGAAGCGGCTGGAAGCGTGCTCAGTGTGGAAAGGCAGCGTGTCCAGGAGGAACAGCGCAGGGTGGAGGAGGAGAGGTGAGGCACTGCTTCGGCAGCGGCGCAGGCTGGGCTGCGTATGCTCCAGGCAAGATAAGGACAGCTGGTGCCAACCTGAGTCCTTGTGCCTCTGCTCAAACCCCGTGTCTTCCTGCCCCACTAGCAGTACAGTCTCACCTTGAACTCCCCTGGGATCTTGCAGACAAGGTGGTGTGCTAGTTAGCATTTTGGTGGCCTCAGAGCCATTGTGAAGATGGTGGATGGGAATTTTAGGAACTTTTATTCACTCAGATCTTCCAGAATGGGACATGCATCCTGGCCCTGCTGTATGCAGGAACTTTTCTTTCTGAGTGAGCTACTTGTTTGTAGCCTATTGGGGTAAGAATAAATAGAATCCTAGAATCATTGGGCTTGGAAAGGACCTCACTAGATCAGGTTGCTTAGGGGTAAATATTTTCCTCACATAACCTCTTTTCATTCTGTTGTTTTTGAGGGAAAGCTGGCTCCATGCAGAACTGTTTATTTAGTAATCAGATAGTGGGAAGTCAATTTTAGGTGAATTGGCTGTTTGACAATGTGCATGGTGCTTGTGTAACTAAGCAGTAGGTTTGCCAGTGTAAATTTTTTCACTTGTGTAAATCTTTTCTCTGTCCTTCCAGGCAAAAGCAAGAAAGAGAAGAGTTAATAAAGCAATTGAGCCAGTTGCTGGGCATGGAGTTAATGGAAGAAGTAATAAAGGAGAGCGTTAAAGAAGCTTCAACCAGTGAGTTAAAGTATGTACAACATGGTGCATGCTGTAGTTTGCTTTCATAAGGGTTTCCTAAGTGTCACAGACTTCCCTGTTTGCATCTCAGCCAATTGAATTGGCATTTGCTGGAGGTCTTCACCTCAGCAGAGTCTTGGCTTGTTTTATTTGGAACTAGATGTGCCTTAGAAAGAGACCAGCAAGCCCGGATTGCCCGCTGTTCAGAAGAAGTGTGTGGCCACTTCATGCAGCTGTTTCTGGAGGATGAGATTTTCCAGATTGCCAAGGAAACCCTTCAGGAGCTCCAGTGTTTCTGCAAATACTTAAAGCGGTGAGTTACCACCCTGACACACAACTGCTTTTCTTGGGAACATTGGCATGGAGCAGTGTATAGCGGTGGAACTACAGCTGTGTGGTTGTGTTCTTTTTGAGACAGTTTTTTGTCTTACCTCCACGGTAAGGGTACTGTCTTAGTACCAGCCTCTGCTAAATTACTCAGCTGTACATGGGGAGGGGATCACACCTTGTTGTAGTCAGGCAATGAGCTTGGTAGGAGATTCCAGCTTTATTCTGTCTAGAAAATTGTAATAGTTTATCCTTGTATTCCCTCTGTTGATCACTGGTTTTCCTGGACACGTGCTCAGCATGTTGTGGTTGTTGTGATGATGTTCATTATACAAATATCTGATGACAAAGGTCTACAGAAGAGTGTATGAATGTGACCTGTGTATCTGTTTTCTTCCAAAGGTGGAGGGAAGCAGTGGCAGCTCGGACAAAGTTGAAACGTCAGATGAGAGCATTTCCAGCTGCTCCCTGTGGCATGGATTCCAAACATCAACTGAAGGCACTGTCCCCCAGTGCAGAGTGGCCTATAGCCATGGAAAACTTGTGCAAGAGATTCGTAAACCTGGGGAATGGAGGAAAGCTGGGAATCTCTTGCACGAGGTAAGGATACTTCCAGTGGCATCAGTTGACAATCTGGTTGATTTTTGAAAGTTAAGTTACCAAAAATTTTTCCATTGTGAATGTTAGTGGGTTTGCAGTACTCCTTGTTCTTAAATAGCCTCCAAAAGACTTTTTCCCAAAATGCCATGATCAAGACTGAAAATCCAAATAAATTCTTCTATTAACAGCAACCTTGTTAAGCCTCTGTAATATTTCCCAGGCCTCAGTGTTTCTTAGATTTGTTTAAAGTACCTGTTTTATACCAAAAATATAGCCAAGAATATTTTATTTCCAGATTGAACTGGCTGAGAAACAAGACAGTGCATGAAATCAAAGTTCAGCACTTCTACCAGCAGTTGGTAAGGTAGGCAGGGGTTTGGTTCTTGTTTTCTTTACAAGCAAGCTGCAACAGAAGTGCCAGAGATATCAGAAATGGCAGTAAGGTATGGCTAACCATGCCTGAAGGTCCACTTGCTTCTAGGAGTATTTTGGAGTAATGGGAATAGGGAGGTCATAGAACATAGGACAGTTTGGGTTGGAAAGGACCTTACAGATCATTTTGTTCATTCCATGCCCCTGCCATGGGCAGGGACACCTTCCACTAAATCAATAAAGATGTTGGGCCAGATGATGCTCTTGGGTGTAATTTTAAGGATCTGATGGGTATTATGGGCTGTGATTTTGTACCTGGATGGGATGGGGCCTGGGATGGGCTGTGCGGAAGAGGGGAGGAGAGGAATAAATGAGCTATTAGTGATCTAATTGCTGCAGGAAAATATTGATTAGAGATGTTTGAAGTGCAGCAGGGGGTCTTACTTCCCATGGCTCCTCATGCTCTCCAGTGGCCTGGGTGTGTATTAGGATCAGTGTGAAAGTGAAGCAGTACACATGTGCTCCTGAAATCCCCAGAGTAATGCTCAGAGTATCAGATTTAGCAGCTGCAGTTCCTGAAGGATAAGCAACAGATTTAAAGAAATAACTGAACAGTCACTACTCACAGTATTGTAACTTGTTCATTGCGAAACAGACGTTCCTCAACTGGGAAAGAGCCCTGGGGTGGATCTTTTCACCAGTTTTTTTGTCTCTGTTTAAGTGATTTGGCTTGGACTCCCCTGGATCTTGTCTCGTTAATCACGGAATATACTCCAGTTCAACAAGAACAGGTTTTTTGGAAGGCACTCTTGGTTTTGCCCAGTGATGATGAATATTCCAAGGATGATCCCAATAGGTAAGTTGAAGAGTTGATTGCTGGGTCGCTTTCTCAATCAGGGCAGACTTCTCTTTATTTACGTAGAAGCAGATCAGTAATACAGAGTCCTTGATGTAATTTTGTCTGCACTGTGTCAAATTTTCAGTTCGTTTTCTTTTTTTCCTCCAAAGCACGCTAAACAATATACCTGTAATTTATTACAGTGATTTGTATTTTCTAACATTGTTTAATTCCTTTTTCTCATACTGAAAACAAAACCTTGACAGATGACAATTTCATGGAAATTTATAGTTATTTATGAGGGCTACTTATCGTTACCTAAATATATAGGATTATGATAGATTGTGGTATCTTTAGAGGTGCTGATACTAAAACCCTAAAATGCCATTTTTGCCAACAAAGCCCCCCAACGCAGTCTTTTTTTGTTTTCTAGGATACTTATGGATTGGTTGAAAGCCAAGTTTATGGGAGACAAAATCTGTGAGAAAAACGCTTCACGTACAGAAGGCAAAATTCAAACGCTGACGTTATTTAGTTCTCCTGGCATGCAGGGGAGCAGAAGCATTAAAGTCAGTGTGTGCATAAAGGTAGGTGAGAATAATTTCATGATACCTATGAGGCCATAAAAGCAGGGTGGACTCTTTTCCCGTGGATACTGTGTCCTGTCAGAGGAAGGGAATATGATGCTGGAAAGGATATCATTGCTGAAAAGGCCTGAAAAATGAGGATTTTTTTTTTGTTCCCAATCAGCTGAGTAAATACCTGCAACCTGAATCATCAATTCCTGGTCCCAGAGTACGTGCTGAAAGGCACTTCTGTGCTCAGCTCATCTATCAGATGTCAAAGCTGAATGGCAATGACAGTAAACTGCAAATTTTGGTATGAAAATGGCTTTGTTTAGCTACATTATTGTTGTCATCTTTGTTGCCTGTCTAGGTGGCACATGGTTCGCTCTCTGACTCAGAGCTTGATATGGCTGAGACACAAAAGGACTTGCTTGGGACTAGCGGCCTCGTTCTTCTCCTGCCCCCTCGAGTTAGGAGTGAAGATGTTGCGGAAGATGATGTTTACTGGCTTTCAGCTTTGCTGCAGCTGAAACAGCTGCTTCAGGCCAAACCTTTCCACCCCATAGTTCCCTTGGTGATTCTAGTCCCCAGTCAGGAAGAGGAGGCCATGGAAAAAGAAGTAGAAGATGGTATGTAATTATTTTTGTGCCTTGAAAGTATGAATATTTAGGGCTGCCCCAAGTAGAAGTGTTGTGGCTGGCATCCTTTCAATTACATCATCCAGTAAAGGGAGAGGCTGTGAAATACCGCACTTCTCGGAGCTTTCCTAAAAATCACGAGGCCTTAAGAGCTCACCATGCAAGTGAGCTTCCAGTTTTCCTTCACACACATCCTGGAAGTCTGTGGGCAGAGATGGAGGGGACCAACAAAGCTGTGAATGTAATGCAAAGGTTGTGTGTTCTTTCTCTGTGTACATGATAAGTTTTCTTATTTTTTAAGGCTTGATGCTCCAGGACTTGATTTCAGCCCAGCTTATTTCAGACTACACCATTGTAGAGCTACCAGGCTCTGTCAATGACTTAGAAGGCACCAGAAGGGTAAGAACAGCAAGATAAATGAATTATTTTCCATTATTTGTGACTATTCTATTTTCACTGACCGAAGATCAATGACATTTATTACCAAAAAAAAAAAAAACCAAAACAAAACTTCAAATTGCACTGAGACCAAAATTCATGGGTTACCTAAACCCACTTTTGTCTGCCCTGCCTATGTTGCTGCCCAACAGAGGAGTCTTGGTGGTGGGTAAACCTTTTTATCCTTATGTTCTTAGTCCTAAAATGCAGAGGACCCTTTGTAACTCTTCTGGCTGCTGTGAGATCACCCAGAGTTATCCCGTCTTGGTGGATGGGACTGGGTTATGCCTCTATCCTCTCATGTGCTGTACACAAAGAAGATTGTACAGATCTCTCCCTGACAAGCCTAGGATGATGCTCCCCCACAAACCCTCACAACTTAGATCTGCACTTCAAGGACTGCCGGCATCAGACACGATCTAGTCACCCTGGGCTAATTTCTGTGAATTTCATTTTTCGTGGATAAGTTTTCAACAACCTCAGTGAGGTACAGGTATGCAGGGAATTCCACTGCATACCTGTACCTCATGTGAACAGCCTCTTTTTTTGTGTGTGTGCCTGTGCCTCCTGTGTGGGAATTCAGTTTGTGGCCACCTAGTTGGAGAGTTACTGTTGCAAATGGTGGTATGATGATACATGATTTATTTGCCTTTTGCTGCATATTCTTTTGGATAGTGTTACTCAAACTTAAGGTTGCAGGACTGAGTCCTTTGTGTCCCGATTACTGCAGAGCAGTTTCCAGTCCTGCCTGTTTTGTGTGTCATAGGTCTCAGCAGCTGTGGGCTGGCTGGTGTCCCAGTGTCCTGCCTCCCTTGAGCTCTGCAGCCAGACCCTTCAGGATTACATTGAGGATGGGATTGATGGAGAATTTGGCAAGCGCTTCTACCACGACTGGAAGGAGAGACATTTAGCTGGACTGCCATCCCAGGAGCCTGGGGTCATCATAGAGCTCTACAACAGCGTGCTGCAGTTCTTGTCAGATGTGGCATCCTCAGAGCATCTCTGTGACTTGTCTTGGCCTGTCACAGAGTTTTCAGAAGCTGGGGGTAACAAGGTGTTGCCCCACCTGCAGTGGAACATGCCAGATCACCTGGGCTGGCTGAAGAAGGCTGTGCTGTCCTTCCAGATCCCATACCTAGATCTGCCTCCTTTAGGTGGTAGGTATTTCACACTCTTAATATCTTTTTGGCAGTACATTGTTCTCCAAGATGTGCCTGTGCAGTGTTGGTTCTGTCACAAATTCTTGCAATTTACTTTGGGTTTTTTTGTTCCACAGCTCCTTGGCGTCCTGTTTGCCACATGATTTTTCAATATGTCTCTCAGATTGCAAGTTCTTCCCACACTCAACCACTTATCCAGTCTCAAGTGGAGAATCTGCTGAGCAAAACTTACCAAAACTGGAAAACCAGAACAACTGGGAACTCTGAAGATGGACCTTCTGTTGATGAGATCCCTTGGGATTATATCTTGGCAGTCTGTATTGATCATAAACTGAGAGACTGGAAACCACCCAAACTGCCTGTTGCTCCAGGTACTGTGTCCTCCTGCAGCATGGATGATACTGCTTTTGTGATGTTATTTAATGCATTGCCAGTGGTGCCTTTGCATATGGCAGCAAGCGATGTGTAGCAGGGAGGGAGCTCTGGTCTTGCTGTGTTCTGCACACGTGTCTTCCCTTTGGAGTGTGTTTTTAGGATTGGTTATGGCTTGACTTGATCCTGTGACTACAGAAGTGTCTCTGGTCAGAGTCTGTTAGCCCTGCCCTCCCAGTGGGAGATGGTTTGCATTAAGCAAAGTTCAAGAGTTACCCCTCAGAAGCCATGTCAGCTGGGAGGGCAGGCTGCCACAGTTAATTATCACTTCCATTGATGAAGTTTGTCCCAGACTCTGTTTGAAACCTATTTGAAAGTGAACACTCATTTTTTCCCCAAATTGCCTTTTTAATTCTGAGCTTTTGCTCTGAAGGAGGGAACCTGTGCAAATGATAAACGTTGGGCTTGGGTTTATTCACAGAAGCAGTAAGTAAAGATGGTCAGATTCGTGTGTACTTCTTCAAGGAGCATTTAAAGAACTACACCGTGCCTTTCTCGTGGGATCAAGCCAGGCTGCGGACGCAGGAGGAGATCCGGCAAGGCCATGAGAGGTGAGGTAGCCTCCACGGTGCTGAAAACCAGCATTTGGCATCCTTCCTGAACGTGCTTGTGTACATCTCCCTTAAATGACGTACAAGGCTGTGCTTGAAACGGGGTAGGAAGTAGATTTCGTTTGTACAGGGTTACTCAGCTCTCAGCGAAATGGATTGCTTGGGGAGTGCTGAAAGTGGAGAAATTACCTGCTGCCAAAAAGTCTGCTGCTGAGGCTTTGCAGTTGTTGAAAGCATGGAGAGAAAATACTGTGAGTCTGAGAAAGTGCTAGATAGGGAAGGAAGCCTTAGAGCTGTGTGGCATTAAAGTATTTGACATGTCAAGTCTAGCTCACTTCCCTAGCCTCATTCAGAAAGAAGCCACTCTCTTCCCTCTTGGAAGCTTAGCTGCAGCTCTGCTTTGTGGTGGGTGATGTTTGGGGTGAATCCTGTGTTCCTGTCAGATTAATTCCTCTCTAATCCCATGCACAGGTGGTGGTGTGTTGGACCCTAGTACAAGGGCATTATTTCTCCATTATTTCTTCATTTCTCCCTATTGATCCAAATGATCACTCTTCACTCCCTGCTATTTGCAAGCTAATAGGGAATAATCAACACATTCATACCAAATCTATGTTTTTGTTTGTTGGTTTTTCCTCTCCCCGTCAGGTCAAAGATAAAATCTCCCAAGTCTTTTAAGAAACCCTACAGCATCTCCATGGTACCGGCTCAGTATGGCTCTGGCATGAGCATGCTGCCAGGTCAGGAAGTGAGCATTCCCAGCACAGATGAATTCACAGACACATCCTTGGCCCAGGAGCGTCTGTTGGCACAGTTGCAACTGGAAAAAATAGAAAACCAGAGGTAAGTTCCCAGAGCAGCGTCTTTTCCTTGCAGTTCCAGCCCAGGGTTGTAAACACTTTGTAACTTGCATGGCATAGGAAGATAAACAGTTCTACAAAAGCACCCAGACTGTCTCCAGTTCAGTCTGATTTCACCAAGCACATCAGTGCAGTTCCCTACTCTCCTTCTTTCATCTTGGGAACAGTCCAGGGTGGTAGAAATTCTTGGAGCTCTCAACGGTTGGAAACTCTGTGGTCCATCATGCTGTCAGAACTGAAGCAGTACAGCGTGTACAGTGGTCTGTGTGTCCCCCAGTGTCACAAGTGTCTATAAAGTCCTCTCTGGGATATCAGTTTGTAGCAATGCAGATCACAAAGGTGAAGAAGTAAAGCTTTTGAGGTTGGTGCAAGAGATTTTCGTCTCTTCTGCCTTTCCCATCAGTTGAGTCTCTTCAGTCCACGTGCTCTTTTCTGTACCAGTCTTCCGTGACGGATTTTGTTAGTAGCAGTGGGGGAAACATCAGGATGTTTTGAGTATGGCTGTGGAGGTCAGGCACTGCTGACCCCAAAATCCTCAGTGTAACGCACTGATTACAGGGACAAAGCCAGGCTGCCATCTGACTGGTGTCCTTGTCTTTGCCATCCAGGTTTGAAGAACAGCTGCACCGATACCTAGCTGAGGACATGGAGCCCCTTGGGGATCTCTTAGGTCTTCCTCTCTACCTCCCCCAGTCTCTGCTCTCCACCCCAGCTGTCACCTGCCCCTTGGAGAAGAGTCCCATGTCAGCTGCTCAAGAGGTAAGAGAAGGTGGTTCTGAGCACTGACTAAAGCTCTGAGGAGTACAGTAGCTGCAAAACCTGTAGTGGGAATTACCTTGGGAGAAAGTCTCAGTCTCATCTCTTTTCCTTCTGCCCAGGCTGGGAGTCAGAAGGGACAGAAGGTTCTGGAGCTGGAGCAAAGCCCTGCACTGACGGACAGACTCAAACACTTGCAGCAGCTCCTCAGAGCCACCAAGGAGGCCGAGGCTGCCTCTGAGCTCCACCTCTCTGCTCTGGTGGACATGGTGGACATTTGAGCAGAGCTGAGACATGAAGACTCAGGAAAGAAATCCAGGTCCACATGATTGAACAGAAGCGCTCCTGGGGCATGTTCCAGAAAAAGCAGGTGTTCTCCTGGGATCAGAACATGGAGCAGCTGTGAGACCTGGGCCTGTCTCATGTAGCTGCGTCACACAGGGCCAGTGTTTTATGGATGGTTGGGGACTGGCTCCCTCTTCTTCTGCCCCTCGGGCACAGAGAGGAGTCAAATGCAAATTCTTGGAAGGCCTTAAATGAATGGCAGTGGTGTTTTTTGTTTCTCCCAGCTCTCATTGTGGGTAAACACAGCTTCAGGTTCAGCTGTAGGGTAGCATGGGGTCCCTGGGAACATTGGAGCAATTGCTCTCCATAGACAGTCCCTGAGCTGTTGTCTCAGCTCTGTGCTTCCTTCATGCAAGAGCTGCTTTTCACTGTGGTTTTGAAGCTCCTGTTCTGTTCCCAGGCATGTCAAAACTGTCATTCTCAAATTGGAGCAGCACTTGGCCTTGTTTTTGTACTTGTTGGTCAGTGGAAATCCAGAAGGACTTTTGTTCTTCTGGGCCCAGGTTCTGTTTTATTCAGTATTTACAACGTTAAAAACAGGTGAGATGCTTATTCCATGGATTCCATCTCATGCTGGAAAACAGGATGCTTCCTTCAGCCTTCAGTAAACAGCTATGGAGAAACAATTTTCCATTTTTTTGGAAGAGCGGATTGCCTGCAGTCTCCAGCATTTAAAAACCTTTGGAAGTTGAAGGCCCTTAGTTGTCATTTAAATTCCCGGTAAATAATACAAAGGTGTACTTCGTGTCTGCAGTATTGGTATACAGCTAATCTCTTTCTTACATAATCAGCAAATTTTTCTCAGACAGAACCTTCTGCTTGGTCAAATACAAATTACAGCACTGAACTCATTTTCTTGCCTGCCCCACCCAAGCTGAAATCCTCAGTAGTCTGAAGCTGTCAATTGCCTTCCAAAAAAATAATTATACAGTTATTTTTTAAAATAGCATTTCATTTGTATTATTTCTCTTAAACCCAAAATAACAGTAGTAGGTTAATGCTAAATTGAAATAAATTTCAACGGAAAAGGGTGTGCTTTGGGGCTGTTCCTGCTACACTTGTTTCTGTTGGGCTGAGTTTTGTTGAGTTTAACTGGTTTCATGTGAAGGGAAGCCTGTGCCCTGCTCTTGTTGTTCTCAGTTTACCTGGAATTCAGCTGTCAAAACCCAACAGAGCTTTGGGAGGGTGGGTCCGTACCATTTGCTGTAAACTGTGTTTTGTAACTAATAAAATTTTTAGTGGCTTGAAAGGTGCCTCATTCCTCTGTGAAAGCTCAGCGTAGAGGATGCTGTCGCGGCGGGGGGGAGCGCTGCTGTCTTTTACCGGGGGTTTTCTGGGATACCGGGGAGGGGCTGGTCTTGCTCCCGCCCCCCCAATATCGTTTTATCTGTGGATGGAAGACCCGGGGCAGCAGCAAAATCCCGACGAG
>VZRN01002625.1:25993-36855 GCA_013397935.1 Dasyornis broadbenti | reverse complement strand
GGCTGGAATTAAAACTGCACCCCCACTCGTGTTTTGATTTCTTCTTAAATACGTTATCACAGAGGCGTTACCACCATCTCTAATAGGCCCAGGCTTCGCCAGTGGCATGTCCATCATCTTCAGAGCCATCAGGGATTGGCTCTGCTGGACATGGTGGAAGCTTCCAGCAGCTTCTCACAGAAGCTGCCTCTGTGCCCCCTTGCTATCAAAAACCAAGGCCAAGCAAAACTAACAGTAATGCTGTCCTGGCTTAAAAGCAATATAATATTTATAAAGAAGGTTCCAAACGTTTGTAAAACTGGAGCTGTCAGAGCAGATCAGTCAGGAGATAATTTTCTCATTCAGATGCATCTTACAGCCCTATCACTCAACTCATTCACCTTCCTGGTCCAAGTTTTACTAAATTTGAAACAAAACCCGAAATCTTTTCTCCCTCCTCAACAGTAATAACAACTGAGTCTATGAGACACAATAGGAGTTTGTGCTATTAATTGCCTCCAAGCCCCTGATCTCCTTTCAGAAGTGGTTTTGCTGGCTTTTCCCTGGAAAACATTAGAGTGTCCAAAGCCATGTGCATCTTGGAAGCACAAAGTGCTGCCCCAGCTTACTGGGGACAGCAGCATCTGAAATTAATAATTTTCACTTGTTAAGCTGGCTTGAAGTCCTCTAAAGAGCAACGTGCTAAATTCACAGGATTTTAAACAAGTAAATATAGTTGAACAGTGGGGGTTTAATTATAAGTTGAGACATTTTGTTCACTGTAAAAAAAAGTACACCACTGTAGAAATGCTTCTGTTTAGCAGCATCGCCTCAATTTTTCTGAAGAAAAAATAACTCGAGAAAAATTAAGCAAGGGATGAATCTGGGACAATAAGCAAGTTTAAAAAGCATATTAATCATGAGTTTTGAAAGGAGATTGAGAAGGAAAAATTAAAAGGTAATAAAAACCAACAAACTTTCCCAACTCCTACGAAGTTTCAGGACATTTAAATGTACCAAATGTGGTTCAAATATTTTGATAATTGCTGGGGAATGGAGAGCCAGTTTGAAACTCTGAACCATTAGTTTAACATCTGTGTCTTATAAAAAGCATGGAAATAATATTTAAAGCAAATCAAAAGACTACATGGATTGTAGTAATATTGTAGCAGATGACAAACATTTCTTAAGAAAGAAAAGTTCAGTGCTGTTTTATTTGCATTGGTACACTCATCATGATATAAAAGTGTAGTAATTAATATTGCATTTCAAAACAAGTCCAATAAGATTTCAGTATAAGAGATTTTCTGTAGGGTAAACAGCAGATTAGGGACAGAGAGACATAGAGCAAAATTACAGCTGTCTCTTGTTCTAGTCTAGGTGGTGACATCCCCATTCTCTTGGAAATTCACCCACTAGTCATTAATGGCAACATTGCCATTAATATTAGCTCAGATTAGAAAGCATTTTGTAATGAGAATATGTTGTGATCTTTCTTTATCTACAAATTTTAAAGTGAAAAAGTTCTGCGTGTACATTCCACTAGCTTGTTTTTAAATAAAAGGATAACTCTAGTGACAAAGGTCTGTTTGTAGCTAGTTTAGCCCTGTAAGAGTTGTGGTTTGTGCTATCATAACTAACTACATGAACTAAATGGGAACATCTGCTTCACCATCCCCATGTCCCCCCCAAACACCAAGAAAATGCGAGTTACTACGAACACTCTCATACCATCAGTTTTATCCAAATCCTTTTCAAAACCACTTAAGAGGAATTACAAATATTGTATGGCTTAGGAAATAATGAAAGCTTAAAGGTCCACAAACAGCCTCTGGACTCCTCTGAGACTGACTGTGAAGTGTAGGATTCCTCTAGCTCCTGTGAGGGTTTTAATGTACTGCAGGGAGAGCTGGACCAGCAATATTGTTGCTCTAACAGGAGAGAGGGTTGGCTGAAGGACTGTAAGCAGCTGTCTGCCTTTTCTCTCTCATTTCAGTTTCAATGATCTGTAGGTATCTGGTTTTCACCCTGCTTCCAAGGGGCCTCAACCAAAGAGGGTCTTTATATCCTCCAAGGTCTTTCAGTGTTATTACCAAACATGACTTCAGTAAATCACTTTTCTTCCCCAGCAGACTTGGATGACAGGGTCTCTGTGGCACAATACTCTAAACATGTGTGTAGTAGTCCTACAAGCTTGTTCACAGACGGTCTAGATTTTGATTCTGTGTGTAGTGCCGTGGCTCTCAAGCACGGGAATGCTGTCAGGCCTTGGGCAACATGTGGTTGTAATTTGAAACTAATTCAAGCAGTATTTAAATGCTTGCTTGGAGTATCTTGCCACTTGGAGATTTTATGCTGGCAGTTGCATGAATTATCTAAATTGTAGAATCATGGAAAAAGTGTATTCTTATCGAAAATTGGCTCATTTTATTGTAAACTGTCTAAAGCTCTCTAAAACTAAGAAAACACTGGCTATGAGACAAACTTGTTCAAAATGGAAAGATGTTTCCATTTGACTTTTTATGGGGATTAATTTTTAATTTCCAAGATATTTCTAAAATACCTTCTCTCCTTTGACTGTTTTTCACTGCCTAATTCTTTCTGACCGAGCTGTTCACAAATTTGACTTTAGCTCAGTGTTTCTTTATTGATCATTACCAGACTACGACTCTTGCTTCTGTTCAGGCTGAAATCTCAGTTTGTCTCAGACATTTCCATGCGCCCAGCAGTTATTCTAAACTGTGTATGACAAAACATGAGCTCTAAAATCTTTCACTTCAAAACAATCTGTGCTCCTGTATGCCTGTCTCCTTCCTTATGAACTCCAAGGACTTCAGAAGGCCATTAGACTCCATGGTCAGCAGCCATCACTGTTTTAAGAGATAAAAAAAGGAAAAAAATTCAGCCACAGACAAGCAGACGTTGTGTTGTGATTACGGATTACCTTTGAATTTTCGGACTATTGCTTCGTGTTTTCCCATCTGTTCATTGCATTCACCTGTTGCCGTGTTCCTAGACATTAAGAGGTGTGAGATGGTGCACACTGGATTATTTATATGCTCAGTGTGCGGCATTATGAGGCTAGAGCCTGCAGGACTTAAGATATAAAAAATGCTATTTGTCTTAGCTGAACTGATGGTAGGAGAATACAACTTCTCTAAAGACACATAATGAAGATGGAGAACAATGAGATGAGTTCTCCATTCAGTGGGAAGGGAACTACAGAATAAATGTATTGTAGAGACATGGGATGGTTTGGGTTGGAAGGGACCTTAAAGACCATCCAGTTCTGACAGCTTCCACTAGACCAGGTTACTCAGAGCCCAAATCTGTACATTTATATCTGCTAAGGAATAGTGAACTGTATGTCAGAAAGAAAACCAAAAAGAGATCTAAAAGTGCCTCATTTTTTGTAAGAAAGAATTTGATACAAATGTTTGGTTTTGATGCTACAAATATTTTCCCATTGAAGTTAAACACTTGGCTTTTAAATGGAAAATTAACGTGGGCATTCTAACAGTAAAGCAAGTCATCCTGATTTGCAATTCCATAAAGAGAGTAACCAATGCTGAACACCAAACATGTCCATCTATATATCTATCTACAGATGTGGATGGATATACCTACATGTAGTATCATGCCTTACATGCTGGATTTTAGCCAGTTCCCAGGTAATACTACAAGAGATTAATTTCAGTGCCTAACTAAGATTGACACACTTGGCAAAACAGCAAGTGTTAGCCAGCAGTGAGGAGGCACAATGTGACCCAACTAAGTGTTTACTGCAGAGATTATAATTAGTTTTCTCTTCTCCAACGCAAACTCCTGGAGGCTTTGCCAGAGCTAATACAAAAACATTTCTCATGAATTTCATCATATGGAGCTCTTTTTAGTGTGTCTGAACACTGATTTCCCCAAGGTAAACAAGAGGAACCCGATTTTGGGGTCTGGAACATTTCAGATTGATGGTGGTGTTAGGAAATCAATCGGTGTGGGGCAGTGGGGTGTCCCCTGTGCCTTGCCACTTCCTCCTGTGCTGAAAGCTGTTTTAGCAATGGAAAATGTAGGGATCTTGTTTCCATGCAAATGAGATGCTAATGACTAAAAAAATCTGGAAGTGTGCTGAGTTTATAACAAGGAATACAGTAAAGGAATACATTCATAATGTTGAAGAAACTATCCTAAATTGTCTGGTGGTAGAACCTCTTTCTGTTGGGCAGGCTTCTGGCCCTTTGATGGAGTTCAGCAGTTAGTCTTGAGAACACTCTTAAAACATATTTTGGGAGTACAATTATAATTAGCACAAGCTAGTGAAGGATTTTGTTTGGAGAAGCCTCTTTCTTCTAGGCAGGTTGTTTTAGTAGTATCACCTTGATGATCTGCATGAGAGCTGATTCAGGCCCGCTCATAAGAAAATCACAGAATATTCCGAGTTGGAGGACCACCCACAAGGATCAAGTCCAACTTTTAAGTGAATGGCCCATAGAGGGATCAAACCCACAATCTTAGCATTATTAGTACCATGCTCTAACCAGCTGAGCTAATGTCAGTTGCATTGGGGAACATTTCTTATCTATTTCTCTATTTTCTGTATTGATAATTTGGCTTCAGACTTCTGTAATTAAACTCTATATACTTAACCTCTAAAATATATTGTATGTAAACATACATGCTCACATACACTTTGCATATTTCTGGCACAATTAAAAATGCTTCGATTTATGTAGTCAGTTTTATTTCCAGTTCCTTGAATAATCTTATTTTCTGCTATCGAAGAGGTTCTTTAAGCTGTTCTTTCCTCAGCTTGTATTGCTGCCTTTTTGGCTGGTAAAAATATGAAGCAGACACAGCAGTAAAGGGAAAAAGGGTATTTACCTCGGTTTTAATAGGGTCCTGGGTGCATGGCTCGTCAAAGGTGAAAACAAGCCGAGAGCACCCCCTGTATAATGCATACACAATCTTTATGGACCTCACAAATTAGCCTATCTAGCTAAAATCCCCCAAGAAGAAACTTAACAGATGACGTAACTCTCCCCCTATTCCAGTTACCCCCCCTAAATGGGATTACAGTCCAGTTTACAAAATATGTTCCAGAGAGAGAGACTCCATCCAAGGTTGGAGCCTCCAGTTCTGAGACAGTGTAGAGCTCTTGGCCTTCTACTGTGAATGCTTCGTCTTCCCGCCTTGCAAAACCCCCAGACTAAGCTAAATACCAGACTACAAGAATTACAGGTGTGTGTGGGACTAAGGTATAAGGAAAAGGGTGTGTAAAGGGTACAAGGAAAGGGAAAGCGTATAAAATGTATAAAAAGGGTACATAAAAGAAGAGACAGAAATCATCAGGCATAAGTGTGATGCAACATACATATCCTGTCACCATCAGGGCTGCTGGGACGCCAGTTCAGAGCAGCCAAGAAACAGCTGGAGGGGGCAGATGGAAGCATGTGATTTTTCTTATGTTTATCTTGGCATTTTAGGAGAGCTTTTCCAGACTTGAGTGTTCATTTATACCAAAGAGAGGAAATAAGTAATTTATGTTACAATAAAATGGGGAATGAACGCAGAACAATTTACTATTATTTAAAAGCAGCTCCAACTTACTAATAACTACATCCATATGTTTTTGCATGCTAGGATGTGAATATATGGCCTAGAAATAACATTTCACTTGCTGAATATATCAATCCCAAAGAAAGTTAATCTGGAGATATTTTTTTAATGAACAATTATTTCTACTGTTTGTTTTATAATTTTAACGAGGTGAGCTGAAACTTCAAAATACTAACACTTTCTTTTAAAGAATAAATGCTTTTAAATGTTTTAAAAAATATTCAAGTGTTACTTTCAAGTGTATAATACTAATTTCTTCTTGTCTCCTGTTCTGAACATAGATATAATACTAGGTTAAAACTAGGTTAAAACCTCTTCCAGAGAAGATCAATTATAGTGTGAAATGTTATTAGCAGATTAGGCTGAAATTACATGACAAATGCTACAATGGATAAAAATGGAGTAAAATAAGCTTGATAAAAATCAAAGCTTTCCATTATGTCCCAAGTTATCTTCATTAAGTTGTGTCTTGATTGCAGTAGATGTTCACTCATTTCTTGTCACTTTCAAGAAATGCCAGTACACTAGTTGCTCAGCCTATAGCCCTAATGATAATTATAATGCATGAAACAAAATTCGCTTAAAGACAATCCTAATTCAACAAAATACGGGGTTGTTCCTCTAGTAACTGTAGGAGACAACACAAGGAAACTTCGTACACTTTTCATATTCAGATGAAGGTTTCTGTCAGGCTGATTCATTTAAAAGGGCAGCAAACCATGATCTTCATTTAGCATCCCTGGAGGTATCTGAAAGATGTGTACATATGGCTCTTATGGACATGGTTTAGTGGTGGACTTGACAATGCTGAGTTAATGATTAGACTTGATGATACTGAAGGTCTTTTTCAACTTAAATGATTCTGGGATTCTGTAATCTTGAGTTATTTTCTCATTGGCTTCTGCAAAGGTCTCAGGGGCTCCCTTATGGAAAGAAACTGCAAGATCTCTATCACCCTTTCCCAAAAGCATCTACTGAGTTTTTGATACCCCAGAGCATTGAGATTACAACTTTTGAACTGCTCTAGAGGGATAACCTAGCCCAGACACTGCTATTTCTGATGTTAAAGCCCATTCCACCACATGACACTATAGTCATAGGTTGTAAAGCTAGTTTGGATTTCTCCATGTGCTAGTAATTTGTTGTACTGATTTTTCTAGTTCTTAAAAAAAGAATATGCTTTCTCCAGAAGAAAGTAAAAATTAACAATTGATGTTTGCTTCCTTGACACTTCTCCAATAATTGTTCATACCCCAAATGATTGTGCACTTGCTGTTCAATGCCAAGTCCCATCGAGTACTTCTTGGCATTTATATAAACTCTGAAGGACCAAGATAAATACTGGCACAAGTAATTACACTTTTAAAAATACATTATAAAGCTAATTGGGAATCGTCAATCTTTTTTCCTTCAGAAGGAGATAATAGCCCCTGAAAATGGAAATATATATTTGCCAGAGTTTCCAGTCTTGAAAAAAATTACAGGTTCTTGTTAAAAAACC
The DNA here is from genome assembly GCA_013397935.1 of Dasyornis broadbenti. Taxonomy (NCBI): domain Eukaryota; kingdom Metazoa; phylum Chordata; class Aves; order Passeriformes; family Dasyornithidae; genus Dasyornis; species Dasyornis broadbenti. Next base: position 29,765 of record VZRN01002625.1, on the reverse strand, counting down.
TTTCAACTTATGCAGAAACCCTTAATTTTTCTACATATTGAGCTTCAGTTAAACTTCAAATTACTGAGTCTTGAAAGGGCCCCCCAAAACAAGTGATTCCTACCATAATATTATCTGACAAAGCAAGCAGTCGTTAGCTTGGCCAAGTCAATGTTTACCACATGTTCATTGCACTGACACTTGCCAAAGTATGCCTTGTAATTGAGACTTTTTGCTCAGCTTACAGCTTTTCCTGCTCTTTCCAGAGTGTTTCCAACAATCAAAAGGCAATGTTACAGAAAAGCCAGCAGGACTATTATTTACACAGGAGTCTGATCAGTTAGAAAGAATGTATAAGAGTAGTTTTCCTAACAGGAGCAGTGATGTAAATAACATAAATATGTTTTAGCTGTTAGGGGAAAAAACCTTTAATTTACTTCTGGTTTACTTGTGATCAATTTTTCTGTTATTGCTTTCCCACATTTGGAAAGGTTGAGAATCTTAAAGGGTTTGGAAAGTGATGTGAGCTTATCTTATGAAAAATATTTTTTAATTTCCAGTGTGACCTAGCTGGAGACCTGGTATGTTTTCTCTGTGGCTTATTCATCCTCTCTACAGTGTCTTCCTTTTAAGAAGGAAGTGAACACACAACAGCACGCAGTAATGTGCATACTATCGTTAAAAATTCTGTAATTGGTTTAGTGTGACTTTAGAAACGGAGTCTGGTGCTTCGTTAGACCTACAAAAGGGAAGACGCTCTGCAGCCCCATCTGTAAAGGGGCTAAAGGGTGCAGTTGCCTGTCTCAAACACTGTCAAAGCCACAGAAGGAACTTGCCATAAAATAAGCCACCACAGCAGGAACCTTTGATAAGCACTGAAGGGAGGGATTTGCTACAGGAAATTTCTAATTCCAGGCCTGGTGGAGGTGAGATCTGGTTAGCACATCCTGGTTAGCGCATCTTGGTTAGCGCATCCAGACAAAAGTTCCCCCTGTGGCAAACCGTAGGAAAGGAAGCAACTGCTCCTACACGTATCACCAGTCAAACCAAGATCATCCCAAGTTATGGGACAGATGGCATCTGTGACCACCAGTGACCACCGAAGCACCCTCAGACTTATTTCCGTGGTTTCAGTCTGTGACTTCAGCTTATTCCCTTTTGAATTCCAGCAATGCTCTCCTTTGTGGAGCTAGACCATGCCTAAAAGAAGGAATTCCTGACCTTATGAAGAAAAACAAAAACCAAACAATTAAAGAAATAAACAAAAACCCAGCAACCAAACCACTAACGAAGACTTTACCCACCCTTTCCTGCTTCTTTACAGCTGTATTGTATACAGTGACTGAACATTTTTATTCTTGTTAAGTAACTGCTTTATTGCATCACATTTTATCTGCAGAGGACTCCCTTTGCAGCTGTTCCAAGGGTATGACTCTGCCTGTTTTAGTTTAGTAAATTCTTTCTATCCTCTGTCAGCCAATGTGATGACCAACAAGAAGCCAGAATAGCCCAAAAATTAATGTTGACTATTTTAAATACTAAGGAACAGGAAAATTGAAAGAATTACAGAACAAAATCAATAAACAACAATTGTGCTTACATTTTCTTTGGGAATGCCTATGAAAGGCTGGATCTCCCTGAAATACGTAAATATATCCATTCCCATTTGATTTACAGGTCCCATTTAATGTATAGACGCATTAGAAAGTTGGCCAAGGGAAATTTTATTTTCTTCTAATTAGCCTTTGTAATAAGAACTTCCTTTGTAAGAAAACAAATGAGCTGGGGGGCTGTGGCAAACAAGATGTTCCCTACAAATTTGTAGGAGAAGGAGGGAGAAGATTGGAAATCTCTATATTCACACAGAAGGGAATCATCTGTCCCCTCTGCCAGGAGTTTAACTTTGTGCTGGTTAATTATTTATTGATGTACTTTGGTAACAGGCTGGTCTTGGAAATTGCTAAAGGGTTGGTTAAATGTATAGTCAGTATATTTGCAATCTCCTTTTTTGTTGAGAAAATAACAGTATTTTACCTTGAATGCTTAAATGTTAACACCTTTACCACTTTTATTTTTAAAATAACCTGTTTCCTGAACTTAACTTTCTAAATTAAAGCTCTATTTAAATTAATCAATACAGATACATTTCATACGCCTATATTTCCACCTATAAAGTTGGAATAAGTTTTTTAAACATATTTAACGATTTCAAGGCTGCTAATTTAAAAATCAACAGTAATTCAAGAGGTCATTATAATTTCCCTTTTAAAAACACTTGGATGGAAAACTCAGTTCTTTAACTTTAATGGGTGTGCTTATAAATTTCCAAAAATATTTTTAATTAATGTTAAAAAAATTACACTTAACTCCATAAAGCAATGTAAAAGTGGAGGATTGAGTATTTTCACCTATTACTTTCACAATTCACATAAAAATCATCAGGTTTTTATGCAATACTTGCAAATGCTTTCCAGTTCCTTAGAGATTTTCTACAAGTTTGAACAGTTTACAGTTTTTATAAAAGAATCTGCTTCATATAGGACAGTTTTTGGATTTGAAGCAGCTGGTTTTGTTTGAAAAGTTAAAATTAAAACCATTGGAAGGTAAATTGAGATTACCTTTTTGAGGTACAGGTTCTGATTCTGATAACAGATTTCCTGTAAATATAAGAGGGGGAATTAAAAACCATAATTTTCTATGAGTCAAGGTACTACTAGCCAATTTTAGCATTTACATGTCCAAAAATTGAATAAGAGAGAACTACAAAAAAACCTAAAGAGAAACAGAAGTAATGAAATCCTGCTATTCAACGATGTCACAAGCACAGAAGGGGATTACTCACAGCAGTTTTTTCTTTCCTCCTTTTGGATGCTTTTGACTTTTCCTGTGGTGTAAACAAAAAAGGAAAATATTCTTGGAATGTTTTCTATTTGTCAGGACATCTAATTTAATAAAAAATAGCATTAAACAAAAGTGTAGTTAAATATTTCAAAGATGAAATACACAAGCAGTGCTTTATTTAAGCAATAATTTATGTGAATTTCATTATTAAACATATTGCTATTATAGCTACAGGGCTGAGGATTATTTTTGGAACAGGAAACATCCAACCACATTGACACTTTTTGAAAATTACGTTACCTCGCATTTGAAGAGACGCAAAACTGTTTAATGGCCCCCTCCCCACGCTAATCTCCTACTCAATAGTATTTTCAGTGGAAAATTATGATATACAGTAAATTCTACCAGATTTAAATCTGACCACCGCTCTTGAATGATTGGCAGCGAGGTTTTAATCCTGCTGCTGAGCAGGGGCAGTTAGCTGAGCAGCTGGGTAGCGCATCTGCGCTCAGAGCTAAGTCTCAGGCATTACCCATGCTAACACGTGGAGTCGGGCAATTCTGTCTGAAAGGAAGTCAGAGGAAGGAGACAATTACTTCATCTTACCTTTCCAGCCCTGTGGGTTAAGCATGTAGCAATGTAATGACATCTTTTGAAAAATGGCTTGGATAAATTCCTGTTACGTGCAATGACAATCTTTTCATACAGACAAGTAATCAACAGTGCTGTTTCCCCACCACTCAATAGCAGAACTCTTCCTAGTGGTTCTTTCAGACCCATCCTATGACTTCACATGTTTGAAAAATATGGATGCACATATTATGTATAAGGCGCATCTGTCCTCTCTTAGCACAGAGCTGTGCATGTATTCTTTGTATTTAATAGTTTTGAAATTTGTTTGGGGTTTTTTTGTTTGGGTTTGTTTGGTTGGTTTTGTTGTTTTTTTTTTTTT
>VZRN01002625.1:9851-25957 GCA_013397935.1 Dasyornis broadbenti | reverse complement strand
GTGGGGGCGGATTTGGTACAGTAACAACTGCTTTAAGACCACAATTTCATCAGATAGGCATTTTTAAACCTCACTGAGAAATTTAGATTTTACATGGTTTCAAATTTTGCACCCTAAGCAACCAATTTATGGACAAGCCAGGGAAGGACTTAGCATGTGGAGAAAGAGACTGGAAAGAAAAGTGGGGTTTTGCTGTTGAATGAGCAAATAATATCCACTGTAAGGCCCCAATCAATTTTTGATAAGTTCTTTTAACTCTGGGTAGGATGCACGGGGGAAATACCAACCAGATATTCTCAAGAGGTCAAAACAACTTTACTGGCAAACTTTAGAAAGTCAGGAAACTTCGGTAAAAGATTTAGTACAACATCCAATCAACATAAAACACTTCTCAGAGCATTAACTTGGCCCATGTGACTTAGCAGATGTTAAACCCATTCGATGTTATGTTACTCAAAATGTTCCAAGAAGAGGGGATTAGAAGAAAAATAAAGAGAGAGAGAAAGAAAAAGAGAGAACGAGAGAAAAGATACAGAAAAGCACACATACAGTTACCAACTCCTGGTGGTGTTCAGATAGAAACTTTAAGTTAAAGGTAGGGTCATGAATGCTTTGCCTCGTGTTCAGCCTTAAGTACCCCTGGGCCTTTCCCCCAGGTTGGATTTCTGGTCTTTTGGCCACTCAGGAGCTGAGTTAGGGCAGAGTGGAGCATTGCCTGTGGTGTGCCTGTCATTGGCACCACTGCCAGCCTGGGACAGAGGTTCTAGGGCTGGGGGCTGTGGGGAAGTTCACCTGCCCCTTACCCCTCCCCATCCCAAAATATCGTGAGACATCAATCTTTCCAGTCTCTGTCAATCCATATCAGCATCGTTCTTTTTCTCTTATACGTTTTCTTTTCATCAAGGAACCACAGCTTTTGAGGCAAGTGAAACAATAACTGTATTGGTTATTGGGAGACTCCCTGCAGAAGCAAAGAGCATTTTTTTCTTAATTTTGTGCCATGGCATTCATTTGTCCTGTAAGCAAAGCAGAGCATATTCCAGCTCCAGGAAACTTAAATGGTTGTCAGATAGTGTGAATGCTGTCTCAGAGTTGGAGAAAGGTTTTTCTGTTTTAGTTTGGTTTTTTCTTTTCCATGTAGAAATACAGTGATTTCTGAAGCACACTGGGCATGAGAACCTCTCACCTTTGCCATGTAGCGTGTGTATGGGGTTGTTGTTCCCTTCTTTTCTGTAACAGTCCTGCATCATCCTGCCCTACAAATGTGAGTGAACTAGGTTAGAATATTTCATTTGAGTTCATACATAAAGATAATTCCATATAAATGTGGTATAAAACTAAATCTGTGAGAATACCTCTGCTTCAGATCTAGCCAGGAGAGAAAAAAAGGCATTTCCCATGGAGTGAACCATCTCAATGCAGTATGTAAACGACAGCAGAAGCAGAAGATACAGGAGGAGTATCCAAACACAAAATGTTACTTATACTATGCAGAATTTGTTACCCAAAATCAGGTAAAACAGGCTTAACTCATACGTCTCAGTAAAGCTACATTAATAAAACTTTATGATCAGCTCAAGCTGACTTCGTAATAGCTGTCCTTTTTCCCCCTTTTACACTTTTTTTCTCTCATTGTTGCACCTTGTTTTTGTACACGATATGCTTCAGGCTTCTGAAAGAACTTTTCTCTTATTAGGATCTAATAAAACCTTTAAAAATTGCTCTCATAATCATTAAGGACATATTCTGCTAAGAGTATTTGAATGAAGGAAAATACGTGCTCAGTGGAAGGGCTGCCTGAAGAGGGACCTGTGGCTAATATCCACATAGTGCTTTATTGTATTTTGTTTATGATTAGGAGTTACGATGTGGAATTCAGAGCACTTGAGGGCCACCTCAAGTTGCACCACACCTCCCTGATATCTTGAATTTGCGTAGCATTCACGTCAGTGTGAAGGTTTAAACATCTGCCCCATAGGGATGCTGCCATAGGCCTGTGTCTCAGTAGTGGTTCACACAGAGTTTTGAAATCTGGAAAATTCATCTTTTATTGAAATGTATGATTTAGCAGTCTGTTATGACAATGAAAATAACATACTGTGTGTGTGCAGGGAGATGTGGAATCAGGTTTCAAAACATGGCTCAGTCTTAGGGATTTGGCTGCCTGAGTAGTGTCTGAGCTTATTTTACTTTTCCATTAAAAAATTGATGGTGTTTTCTTTCAAGCAATAAATCAGCACATGGCACAAACAACTTAGCATGTTAAAAAGGTTTACTGATTTTTCCAAGAGATAAGTTAATACATTTACACATGGGGCTTGGAGGATCATAGCAATGGGAACATGGATGAAAATGCAATCCTGTGCATCTGGACATTTTTTCCAATATTGCTGATCTAACTATCGTTACTAAGTACCAGGTAAGAAAACCCTGAAGGGATTATCCTAAATATTCTGGTATATCATTTATTGCAGAGATGTTTTTTTGCCAATGCTTTGGTAGATATATTGCTCACACCAAAGGATATTTGAGAGATTTCCTGAGGGAGTGGAATGACATGGAAGAAAAGTAAATGCCAGGAAAAATGAACTCTTCTTGAAATCCTACACATTAGAGTGCTGTATTCCAGTGTTTAAACCTGAATTTTCACTTAGCCCACTGGAGCTAACTATCCAGGCAGCTGAATAGGTGGCTTGTCTTTGGCTTGTGTGCAGCTCAAGCATCCAGCCTGTGCTGCTGGTTAATGCCAAGGGAAACAGGTTTTGCCTTGGGCTATGCCAAGTATGACTTGCACTCACCAGCATGCTGGGATGGTGGGGGACAGTTTGCCATGTAGAAATTACCCCTGCCTGCATGGATCACCTCGGATTCTGATGGAAATAAGCAACAATGAAAAACCGTTTTATTCAAGTGTTATGTGTTTCCTAGCTTGTATACAAAAATGCTCCTAAAGTCACTGTCAAGAACGTGTTTGCCCTGTGGGTCACTCTTACAGATGTTTTCAGAAGGATTTAAGCAACACACAAAGAATGTAAAATATTATATATAAACTCTACACAAGGTTCTCATTTTGAGTGATCCAGGGAGGGAAATGCAGAGTGCCATTTGTGACTGCCTGTGAAGATCCTGTGCCCAGAGATCAGCAGTGATGGGGCTGACATGGCAGGTGTCACCTCCTGTCATAAAGTGCGAGTGTGCACATTAAGCAGTTTTTCCTCGTCTGTATTGGAATGTCTTCTCCTAAGGGAATTGTTTCCACATAATAATCTACGTCAGGTTTATGCTGATTCAGCCAGAGAAGTTTAGTTAATAAATTTTACAATATGTAGGGGAAAGGTAATGCCTATCCTAGCTGGAGCAAATTAATTTTTTAAGACACGAGTGAGTCTGGAGTTATCTTAGTGTCTTCTTATTAAAAATTACCTAGAAATTATGTTAAAAACATCCATCTTATTGTAAATATTTTAATTAATTGTATTTATAAGCAGCTGAAATTTTCTTGAACCTTTCTTGTGCTTTTACTTTCAACAGCACTGCTCATAAATATGGTTAAATTTCCAAAGATTAGATTTTTATTCCCCGCCTCCCTGCTCCCACAAGAGTGGATTTCCCTTCTTCACTTTATGAGGAGTTTAGAACCAGATATTTTTCCTTTCAGCTTACCAAGGGATTATTAATATAAAACTTGGCAAGGAAATTGCTGTCTGTGAACCAGAGTGAACACTACTTGATGTAACCCAGATATAACAGTTCCTTGTGCAAGTTGAACTTTTTGAAGCATAAGGAACGTAGGAATGGTTTAGTGGCCTGTGCAAATAAAGAGGAAGCAACTTTAATTTGTAGGTCTGAAGGAGAGATTTTGCTCTGTTTTGGAAAGAACACTGAGGAAATAGGATTTAAAAATAGCTCCAGTTTGGGGAAAAGAAAAATCCACTTGAAAGAATACAAAATTTCAGGTTGGAGTTTTGCTAGTTGATTTTGTTTAGTTTTGGTTTGGTTTGGGTTTTTTTGGTTGGTTGTTTTTATTGTTTGAGGTTTTATTTCCTGAAATCTTCCAAATTTGTATTTACTCTGGACTGGGATGATTCGAATCTTGATGGCTGCCAGGTCTTTTCGAATGAACATGAAGCTGGCAGATTGGGACTGTGCCTGCACTAAAAGCACAGCAGTAGCAGCCATGATCTAGAAGGATCTGCTGCATCCCTTGTTTATAAATGCTTTAGAGAGAGGGGCAGGGGGGCAGCTCTCCCCACGCTTTGTATCACAAAGTTCTCAGTGTGAGATAGGTCAGAGCATGAGTTTGAGCTTTGTTACCTTGTGTTTCCCTGAACATGCACTCCTAAAGTGGAGCCATTTCCCTCTTCCACACATATGTTGCTCAACATAAACATTTTTGTAGCTGTAAATACTTCCTCAGGTGGGGTATGCAAGAGGGTTGCCTACTATAATATTGTTAATCTATCATTTTCTTAATCTAAACTTTGGCATTTTTTCCCCTATGTACTTAATCTTCTTTCTGAGGCTTTTTTATTTTTTGTTCACATGCTGAAGTATCTGTACTTTCTTGGCTATACAGCAATGAAGTACATGATTATTTAAATTTGATCCAAGAAGCACAATCTTTGTTTTAGATATCATTCATTTGGACAAGCCAACATCTGCAAAATATCTTTCTCCTCAAAGTGGGAGAAAAATGGCTCAGATACTTAACTTCGGTTAAAGTCTTGGTTTTATATTTTGTTGGTGCATTTGTTAATACAAGTATATAAATCCATCTCATTGCAGCAAACTGCTTATCATAAAATAAGAGAATCATAGAATGGCTTGGGTTGGACGGGACAATAAAGATCATATCGTTGCAACCCACCTCCCACAGGCAGGGACACCTTTCATCAAAGTATATAAATACTACAGCATCTACAATTTTTAGGTAGTGCAGCAGTTAGCATTGGATGCACCTTCTATTAATGTTCATCCATTTTCTTCATCTTTGGGTATTTGTGCTTTATTAAGTGATAGAACTTTACTTTTTTTTTTTCCCCAAATAAATGAAATATATGTCTAATGTAAAAAATAGAAACAAAAATAGTTCTTTATGAGAGAAAAATAAACGACAGCATATTATTTAAGATCATGCCCATAGATAATCTAACTTTATAGGGATGTCATTTGTTGCTGAATACTGAAGTTATTTTGACATCTTTAATTCTCATTCATTATTATATGCTACAAATTACTGCAACTCGCAGTACGTAATTTTTTTATCTCTCTTCTATTAATTGCTACCATAAAAAGCATAGTATTTAAATTATACTTCTCCTTTCACTGATCTGATAAAATGTTAGTGTGCTCAACAGGAGAAAACATTTTTCTTATGTATGTTTATATAAAGCGGTATATCTAGAATGTGCACTAGTATAGTACGTATACCATTACATACATTGATTGTGTACAGGGATGTGTGTATAGGAGGTGTACGTAAAGGAGGTGTGTGTGGGGGGTGTATAAAAGTACAGTTACTAAAAAGCCTGAGTTTTGGAGGCAGTGGGATGTTTCTGTAGGCAATTTTAACCATTTATAAAGAAAAACTTTATAATCTGGAAATGTCTTGAAGAGGACATCAAGAGGAGATATTTTTTATTAACCTCTCCATGCTGTTTCTGGAACTTATCGGAACTATTAGTTTTTGGGTTTTTTTGTTTTAAATTAAAGACATTAAGTGTTGCTTTTGGAACTTTGCTAAACCTCCTCCAAATATTATGCATGATTGCAAATTCAGCTAAGTGTTTTAACACATATCCATGTCCATTTTTAATACCATTTTAACCAGAGTTTCACTCATATATTCTTCCTGCAATTATTGTACTTAAGCACCATGGAGTCCTACATTTTCTTGCACCCATTTTCTCCTAACTATCACCAAAAGGGAGTGTTCCACTCTTAAGGCAATACTGAACTGAATACTGATTTTTACATCCACAGCATGAAGAAGGAGCAAAGAAAACATTTCTAGCAGCATGGGGGCCCTCTCAGTGTCAGAGGGAGTGCTCTGCTGTGTGAAACTAGACCTGCATCTGTCTTTGTGATTTGTTTAAAATTTTTACAGAGTGGTATACCTGAGAAGTTAGGCAGAAAGGCTTTGTTTGCCCTCATGCATTCTGCAGCCATTACGTGTCTCAGTTCTTTCAGGCAGAGTTCTTTCCTCCTGAAGCATTCGCCTCTGTTGAATATCACTGTTTTCTTTCTTTGGCACTTATGCTTGGTGCTTCATCCATTCATTCGTGTTATTATTTGCAAGAGTAGCCCCTTAAACCCACATTTTGTCATCATGATAATCAAAACAAATTATATATATTTCCATAACTTAGACCCATTGCCTTTGATGCTAATTTTTCATTCATCCTTTGTTTAGGTTTTTGTTGGCATTTTGCTTGCTCAGGCTTTTTTTAGCAAGGGTCATGACAAACGTCCTGTGCTCCCAGGGGAGGGGCTGCCTGAAAGTTATTTGGCAATAACCCTGGATGTGTGGCTCTGGTTTAAAATCTCTCCAAGAACTCTTTTTCACCCTTCAGTTATATTTTTTTTTAAACAATACAGCAGAAATACAAGGATTTGTAGTCAGATTTGGCTTGATGGCTGGCTGTTGCTGCCAATTTAATGTTGGTAGCCTTTGAAGCACATCAGTGACCGTGGCTTTAACATGACCCTGCAAGATCTTCCATGGCAGAAAGAAAAGCATGCAGGCTGAAAGTCTTATGTTATGTTGAAATGGCATTTTCACTGAGGTTTTCTACTGCAATAAATGAAGAAATTTTTCAGTGATGGTGAAATTTTCAGGACTAACTATACTGAAATCAAAGGTAATGTCTTAGAGTATTCATGCAAAGATCAGGTCGTGTTTTGCCAAGACTGAGGTTGTTTGCGTCATAGAAAAAGTACAATTGCGTAACAGAAGGATAATTGCCCATACAAATTTGCTTATAAATGTGAAAATTGGTCTTTGTTCATAATTATAACCATTCCTCAGGCATAAAACTCCACTTGCTCCTTCATACTGAGATGGCTTTACAAGCTGAGGTTTTTGATATACTGATGCAAAGTTTGTGAATAATAACTAAAATAAATAAAAATCCATTTTATTTTCCTTTGGTAAATTATCTTCTATTACTTTTTCATGAGGTCATGCACATGCACAAGGTATTTTTAATGGAATGACAATTGTAGGACTTCATCACATGTACCATGATAATGATTTTCCAACTTGTATCAGGCATTGAGGGTGACCAGAGCTTTACAGCTATGGGTGTATGTGGAACCAAAACTTGCTTTTTTTGTGAATTCTTGTATCATTTGAAAGATACCTAACTGGCATCAGAGAGGGGAGAAGATACTCATTGGTACACAAACATAAAAAACTTGGTATTTTTTTCCTAAATCAAAAAAATTTGTGTTGGATAGGCCCTTGCTACCGAAGCATACAAATTATTATGAGCTGAAAGGAAGGACACCGCAGACCAGTGAATGAATTCCTTTAGTGAGTTTAATGAGCTTTGAATTAGATTCTGTGGTAACCACAGTGCAAATAGCAGCACATCTTTTGAGACACTCACTGTTTGATAAAAAAGTTACAGTTCAATCTGTAGTCAAAACTCCAGGCTCCAATCCAGTCTGAAACCTGGTTGGGTTAATAGGATCATTTTTCAGACATATACGTTGTTTGTTCTAAAAGTCTGGGGTTTATATAAAATTTTCTGTGTTTACATTAACAAGTAATATAGTGCAATAGATGAGCAGACCGAGGTCGTCAGAGCAAAAGCCTCTAGAGCTACAGCATTGCTAAAATGCAACCTAAAATGCACTTACATGACAGAATTCTAACTGGGTCCCCTTTACAAACAAACGGAATAGGCCTTCTTTATTTCAGAAGCCCTTACATCTTCCTTTTTTTATTTAGTAGAGCACTCATCACAAATAAGATGAGGCAATTAAATTTCTATTATTTATTTTCATTTTATATTATTTACAAAGAAACTGAGAATCTTGAGGCTGGAAGTGAATTTTTTTCAGGATGAAAGTTTCTAGTCATGAGTCTTACATGAAACTAATAACAAAAAGTATTGATAATGAGAGAGGAAATGGCCCCAGAATATATATGCATCAATTTGCTCCCAGACACCATTTACCTGGAACAGAGGTAAGAGAAAAAGCAAACCAGGATGTTTTCAAGAAGGACTAAAATCCTCTGCTACTCTCCGCTTCCTCATGCCTACTCTCACATTCACATTTTTTCTTAAAATCTCTGATACTGATGCTTTCATGTGGACAGTATTTGCCTTCCCAATGATCACTTTTCCCTTCTTTGCTTCAGTCTGTTAAAAATTGCCACCTCTTACATCTCCCTTCCTTCTACACACACTAGGCTCCACACGTGCAAACTGCTCCTTTATTAATATGTAAACTGAAACTTCTTGTTTTCCTGCCAGTTTAGTATGACTGGATTCTGACCTCAAGACCTCTGATACATTTCTCAATTTTGTCATTACCATAAGTGTAACACAAATGCACTAAGCCAACTCTTGACTTCCATATTTTGGGGACTGTAGCAGTTAGCTTTGGATGTAGGTGCTTGCTTGGTGTGGAGAAGATTTTAAGCTGCTGTTTTATGGCAGATTAGTACCAAAGGACTGGCAAAATCAGGCTTCATCAGCTCCTTGTATCAGTGTTGTGGAGCAGTAGTGTAGTCTCTGAACACAGAGCATGCTCTATTTTTATTATTTTTAATTTACCATCCTTAGAGTCTTTCATGGTAGGGAAAGGACACTCCTTTGTCTTGTTTTGAAGCCTTCACTTAAAAGCACTTTTTTCACATATTAGCCTCAGACAACAAGAGGAATGTGCTCTGTAAAGCCCAGCAGTTGCCCAAGAAGCTGCCACAACACAGCAATAATGAGAGTTATTCAAGTTCAGAACATCAGAAGTGAGTGTTTCCAGTTGCGGAGTATCACAGTCCTGGCTCGTTGCCACCACCCTGTGCTCAAGCTGTTTTCATTTGTGCTAACCAGCAAAAGAATAACAGGATGTTTAGTCCCCCCCCTTTTTTTTTTTTTTTTTTTTTTTCAGTGAGCAAGTCCTGCCTATAGGGCTGCATTGAGGTTAAGTGCATCTTTACTTTTTATTCTATAATTTGCAGAAAAGGGATCTGGTAATTAAAGATGGGAAAGAAGAAAAGATTGAGCAGTGCAGTGTTCACATGGATGAAAGGTTTACTTTGGCAAAGTTCGCAAGCACAACATGTACTTGCATCACAGGTGTTTTCCCAAAGCATCTCAGCTGCCTAGACAAGATGTCATGGCAGCAACTCATCTGTGTGCTCTTTCCTTCTGGAGCACGGCAAATATTTTGCTTAACCACAAAACAACTCATGCAGGAAAAAAAAAAAAAAGGAGAGGAAAAAAGAATATGATGCTGTACTTTCAATTGTTTTCAATTACAAAAGTGATTCTTGGGGCCAGGATTATTCAGATTTAGGCTGTCAGAGTTCATTCTGTCACTACAGAAAACATAACCCTATAGCTCAAGTCCAAGGCAGAGGGAGAAGATCCAGATTGTGCTCTGAGCTTCGAGCAATTTGCTTTTACCTCTAGCTTTTCCCTTGCAGAATGACAGCTGAGCTCCTGCCTCCTGTGTTTTTTAGATCGGATCTGCTGGTAGCATGACCTTCTGGGCAGGGGATTTCTTTTGGGCTGCTCTTGGACTGCGCTCATATTATTTGGGTCTGATTGACCACTGCAATAACAATCATAAATAGAAAGATTAACAACAATGTGTAAAACTGAGGACAGTGTGGGAACTGTTATTGATGTTCATCATGTTCAAAATCCTTGAACGTAAATTTGTATGGAAACTTGCATTATTCTGGGAATGCTACCTATAATCCCTAAAATAATTATAAATGTGCTGAGGTAGTGGAATGTATTAAAGGTGCTATATTTTAACTGAAACCAGCACTTTCTTATTTGTTTCTTGCTCTGGAACCTGGAATCAGAGTCAACCACTCTTTTCTGCTGTTGAATGGAGCTATTTGTAAATACCTGACACATTAATGTTTGTTTTCTGAATCTGTTCCAGGAATTACATCAATCAACAGTACATGCTTATGCATAAGAGTTTTGTTTGATTAGTGTTGGTGAACTGGTTTAGTGATGCTGGCACTGTTCATCAATTATTTGTAACTTGTAATCTAATGGTGAAGCAGTCCTGCATGAGTAGTGAGATAGTTCTTTTCTGTGGAATTTTCACTGCTTAATATTTTAATTAATAGGAGTTTCCCAACAAGCGAGAGATAGTTTGGGGCATAACCTTTTATAAAACAATGCAGGAAGTCACAACAATGGTTAATAACCAAGACTGAATGCTTCTGTAGATAGTCAATATTAATGTTTTAAAGGATTTGGAATATTTTTATGTATTATTATCATGCTGTGATTCACAAAGAATACATTAGGCAATGGGAAATGAATTACTATCACCATCTTTACTCTTTAGGAGGTATTTGTCTATAAGAAACTTATCCAAATCCTCTAGAGAGCAACTTTAACACACACAGTCATGGCAATTTATACAGGGGGTGGTGGGAAATTGCTGATTTTTGATGAAAGGTTTGATTTGCCCCACAGAGTTCTATTCTTATAGGTTGGCTACACAATGCAAACTCCGCCAGCAGCTGTGTGTCCCATCCTGTAAAAGGTCATGGAGACTTTCATCAGAGATGTACTGAGGGATCTCTCAGCAAAGGGGAGCTGGGAGCTGGGAGCTGGGATGAATCTAGTCAAATAACACCAGTAGATCTTGACCATGCTCTGTGGTCACTGTAAAAAGTAATTTGAAGTTCCTGTCACTTGTTTTTATGGACTTAGAAATTTCTGCAATTCATTAGGCCCTTAAACTGTAAAGATATATGGAATTGTACCCTGTAAAGTTGCCCTACTGCCTTCAGAGGGTTAGTGTCATTAGAAAAGATGATAGCAGTGCACATGCTCATGTTATTACAAACTTCAGCCTTTAAGGAATAATGTAGGTCAGCCCTGTAGTGGTATAAAATTTCATGTCATTACATGTTTAATGCATTACAGATAACACTTAATTTCAATCTCAAGGGAAAACACTGGTTTGATATTAGTTTCAGCCCTTTAAATTCTGACTTGCAACCTTAAAGAAGTGAAGTTTATATGTAAGAATAAATGAGAGACTGAAAATTCCTTCAGTTACACGTTGCAGTAATGTTTTGTGTGTTTGTGTGAAACTAGAACTTTGGTCTGTAATTCCTTTTGTTTAAGCAACAGTTTAAGCAGCACTGTTTGAAGTGCTGCTTGTGCAAGATGAGTATGAAGAAAGGTAAATTCAAAAGAGAAGGATTTGTGAGGCTGACCAGGCAGAACAACTTTGCCTTGAAATTTAAAGATAAAAAGAAACAATGGCATATAAGCACATGGTTCACTTTAAAGTGACAAAACCCAGAAACTCTATACCAGGAAACTGTAATCAATTCTCCTGCAATATAACGGAGTGTCAGTCAAGCATCCAGCTCCTAGGAGGACAAGGCAGCTGTGGGAGCTCTTCTCATGAGACATGAAACAACTGAAGAACTGGCAAATGAAAGACTATGAGCAGTCATCAGCGTATGTGCTGCTGGGGAAACATCCTCTGTGCTTTGGCATCTCGCCCCCAGGGTTGCTGGCCAAGTGTGAGACGATTTACCATTAGAGTGAGACTGTCTGCCAGATGGATAAGCCCCTACAAACTGAGCTCAGACTTTCTGACGTCTCCCACTTCTGCTTGCACGTATCTGAGAGCTGTGGCTGGGACCTTGTCAAAGGGTCCATTGATGGGAAATGGCACATGGAGAGTGTAACTGGTACTCGGGGAGAAGCATGCAATGCCTGGATGTCCACTCTGACTCCTGCACAGGACTGCAAAATGGTACATGCAGTATCTGCAAGGCCTTCTGTACTCTTCTGCACTTTACCCCAAACTAACTGCTGCCTAATCTGCAAGAATATTGAAGTTTTTAAGTATTGGTTTGAAGCCTGGAACTATTGTATTGAAGTATTCTATATTCTGTTCAATATAAGGAACAATGAATTGTTCTTATGGAGTGATAATACTACATCATGCGTGCACATATATGTGTATAAACATGTACATATATATGTAATGTGGGGGATTACTTTAGGTTTCACAATTATTTTTTCAACTCAGTTTTCAAAGCAAGTAGAAAGTGAAAATAAAACCAATCTCCTTCCTTTTTAAAGAAAGTACTTTGGAATCATGCACATAAAGACAATCTTTATTTTTAAAGCTATATCCTTTTTGAAATGAGCATGAAAACCAACTGCATAATACTATTTTTCTCTTTCCAGAAAGGAGAGTTGACACTCCTGGGATTTCAGGCTATTATAAACCTGTGATAAGGCAATTATAAACCTGAGGCTTAAATCGCAAAGTCACTAGTTTGCTTTGATCTGCTGTGAAGCTGTATCATCCTGATGGACAGCTAGCATCTTGCAATGAGAATTAATATGATACAACTTCTGACATTGAGTGGCATCCCTCCTACATTGTTGGATGGAACACAACAGAAGCACACCAATGGTTCTTCCTTCTGGTATCCTTCTATCTTGAGAGAAGGGAGGGACAGATTTGAGGAGTGTGCTGTTGAGAAGGAGTGGTTCTTGTCTCCCCTGGAAAGCTGGAGAGGGAACAGTCTTGTCCCCAAGTCCGGGGCTGATATCACCTCTGTGACAGCTCTGAGGCACTGTTTTCTTACAGATGCTCCTGCCTGTTCTGGCAGTGGTCTGCCCACTGAATTACAACAGGTTGAGACCAGGATAAAAGCCTCATTCCTTTGCTTCTGGCTGATTACTAAACTGGATCGCTGGCACTCTGAGTGCAATTTAAGCAGTTTGGTGTTGGACACTCAGTTTTACCTTGAGCTGCAAGTTTTCACAGTTTGTGTGCAATTAACTTGCTTGAGAACAAGATGTCTCAAGTGAAACTAATTTTAGTGGGAGGTACATTTGCAATAGGCATCAGTATTTCTGGAGTTTTGTATCACAAGCACTCAGTGGAAGTATGAGCTGAATTTTAGAATTGACTGCACTGAATCGACCCGAAGGGTCAACGCACTGCCAGTGTAGCACAGCCCAAGGGGACCGAGTGGTCCCTGAGCACCACTGCTATCCCCTCTGCCTTCCCTAGAAACTTGGATTTACTTCTTTGCACATAATTTCCGAGGGCATTCTTTGGTATCCTGGTGTAGGTGAACCTTACTGCTCAGTGTATGAAGGAAATTCTTTATAGGTGGCCAATTCTAAATCTCTCATCCATGACTGTTGCAGTGAAGTTTTAAAAATATGATTTCACATCTTCTTGTAGTAGAGTTTTTGTTCATTTTACTTTGGTGGTGGTATCTCACAAGTTTGTAGAATAAACAAAAACTTCCTTATTTCTGGAAACTATTTTCAAGTTTGGAGGCAGGCCAAGAAAGGAAGGAATTCCAGTTTCTGTGACATTCAAAGAGTCTGTGTTTATATGAATATCTGTTATCTCTATAAATGTAATTTTTATCTTTTCTGTAAAAAAATCTGATAACTCCAGAATGGTCCTAGGTAAGGCTCCAGGGAGGACTTAACAATAAAAGAGGATCCATGGAAAAGAGAAATTTGCTAATAATGCAGCCTTTGTGTATAGCTGGTGCTGCATCGAAAGGGAAGAAATCTCCTGCCTCTGTGTGCAGCCGGTGGGACAAGCTGTGTGCTCGTGAGGCCACAGGGAAACTGTCTTCCCCTTGTGCCAAAGGAATACATTATCATTGAAACAAAGGAAAAGAAAGGATTCTCTTGTTTCGAGCTACCTTCAATGCCCCAGAGGAGGAAGGATTTATGGCTTGCCAAGAGGGATAAACTTTCACCTGAATGGGGAAATTGCATGGATCTCCTAGCGAGGGAGAAGTTGCTGGAGGATGGGTGGCTGCAGCATGGAAACAGCTACGTGTTTTTGCAGGCCACACAGCAGTACTGTGGGGTTTATCACTTGAAATAATCTGTAGTACAAGCTTTTGTCTTGAGATTTCAAAAAGTGTTCACACCCTTGTAACCACTGTGAACTAATCTGAGTTATATTATCTTGAGCTATGACTGAATCTGACTCCAGTATGTTTTGCTTCCAAGTAGGAAAGGCATAGGAATGACTAAGTACACAAGAGTTCTTGTGAATTATATTTAAAATCAAAAATTCTGCTTCTACATGGCAACTTACATGTCTTGTTTTACAGACATATGGCCCATTCTTCATGTGTCATATCACGAGAAATGCAGCTTGTAATTGTGCTGTGAAGCAAGATGTTTGTGATTATGAATACAAATGACATCATTTGGGTTGTTTTAATAAAGTAATAGTGAACTATCACAATATTTTCCACTTAGGGATGGCAACAGGATTATGTGTTACATTACATATATATGTGTATGAGTACATGTACGTGTATATAAGTACATAGCATTCTCAGACAGCAACATGCAGGGGGCTCTTTCTGAATCCCAAGAGCAGAATGTGTATCCTGAAAAGCGGACTTGAGGAGGAGATGATTGGAACCTAGGTTTTGTAAGGCTGGAAAACTGCACCAGAAGTACAATAGGCTGGGGAAGAAATATCCATAAGGAACACGTTATCTCACCCATGGCAGCAGCTCTGTAGCCTTCTCAGTGACAGGTAGGATATCACAGATTTTCCACATGCCACCCTGAAGCTCAAATGAGCCCAGAGTACGGCTAATGAAACTAATGCTGTTTTCCCAGAAAAGCCTCTTCCAGGACCACTCGATGCTGCCCATATTGGTGTCAGGAGGATCATGAAGTAGGAAATAGCTACTTGTGAGCATAATGAAGCTCACATGCTGCAGGAGGGCTGCTTTGGAGGCTGTCACGATCCACTGGTAGGAGGCATGATGTTCATTCTAAGTCCTCCTCAGGCTGAACAAAGATATGTGGCAAAGAACTCTCATGCTTTTGTTATAGAGTTGCCTTAGATCCAGCAACCAGCCCACTATTTAGACACACAAGGCATTGGTTAACAAGCCCTTAAATTTTTACACTTCTGAAAAGCAGTGGCTAATATGCCCTGTAATTTTTACTGTACACTTTAATAAGCTCTCAACTCCTACAACACAGCACTCAAAGGTGCTGGCTAACAGGCCACAATACACCACTTCTCAAAGGTGCTGGCATAAGCCACAACACTGCTTTTCAAAAGTGCTGGCACAAACCACAACACACTTCCACCAGCTCCCCACTCTAGCAACAAACCTCAGTATGGAGCCTGGGGTAGATTATGATAGCTGTTCTTTCTGCAGGCAAAGCAAGGAAGGACAGAAATAAAGACAGAAAAGAGAGAAAGAGAACAAAGAATATCACCAGTCCTTAGATGCTATGCTGGTCCTGCCACATGAATGGTCCAGAGCTGGAGTAAACAATAATAGTGAAAGAGAAAGGGAAGAAAAAGGACACGAGGGGGCCTGATCCACTTCCTTTCCCAGTTAACTTGGTGCACATCTCTATGTAAACTATATTTTTCCTGCTGTTTCATTTGCTCATGCACAGACAGCCCCTTTGAGCCCTTCTCCAGGAAGTGAGTACAGGGGCAGGTGGACTGAGCATGAGTCTCAAGGTGGATGTTGTGGTTTGAGCCTGGCCAAATGCCAGGTACCCCCAAATTAACACACCCACACCCAGGGCTCATGGGTTTAGATAAGGAAACCCGGGAGAAGACGCATTCAAATAGGCAAAACAGGACTAACTTAGGTTGCAAAGTGATCTAATTTATTGCTAACAAAGTCAGAGGAGTAAATGAGAAGTAAAACAAACCCTTCAAGGCCACCGTTTCTCCGCTCACCCCCCTCCCTCCTTCCCAGCAGCTGCACAAGGGAACAAGGTATTGGGGGGGGGGTTAGGTCATTTCATCACCCAGATCTTCTTCCCCTGCCCGGGGAGAGGTTTTTTTTCCTCTGCGTAGCCATGGGTCTCACCGTCGGCAGCCCGCCTGACACTGCT
>VZRN01002616.1:265577-352116 GCA_013397935.1 Dasyornis broadbenti | reverse complement strand
TGGATGGATGCCCCGGGGCTGGGCAGAGGCCGCTGCGGGCGTGCGGAGCGAGGCCGCGGTTTCCCGGCTTGGCTGGTGCTGGGCAGCCGCGGGTGTCAGCCCGGGGGTACCCCCGGTGCTCCTCCTTCTCTTGGAGTGGGCTGACGGTGAGGAGGGGTTGGGACAGTGCCTACCTACCTGCTCTGCCGAGCTGCAGGAACAGCTTTTGACAACAAAAAAAACCTAGGTTTGATTTATGGCTCTTTTCTTTTTTTTCTCTTTCTGTTTTTTTCCCCTCCTTTTTAAATACAGGTTTGTTTAAGTCCTGTTTATCTTTTGCCAGGCAAGAAGTAACAGTTACCCCATTGTGGCTTGCACAGGTTTATTGTGAGTGTGATTAAGTCCTGTATGATTATGGTTAGTGTGTTTTTATCTTGGTAATAGTTTAAAGAGTAATCTGCAGTTCGTCGACTACTCTACATGTGTCTGACCTTATAAACAGTCTCTTTGTCTGTGGCTGAGTTAAAAAGAAAAGATTCCATTTACAGTTTTCTGTTTGTGAATTTTATAAAAATATAGCTTCACTGTGACTGAAGGCAGTAGCTGTGATAAGGAAGGTGTAGTGTTTGCTTTGCCTTTCATTGCATAAGGCAGTTGATGACATGTAACACTTTTGTTCACCATCTATTACATCTCTTCTGATTTGAGCACTTTGCAGATTCTTATCTCTGCCCTTCGGGGTCATCAGAATGAAAGACTGTGTCTGATGGCTGGCACTCAGTCTCTGTTTTTGAGGAGAGCGTCAGCATCTCTGAGAGACTTCTTCTGTCTTCAGCCTCTCTTGGTGCTCAAATCAGTTGAATTTCTAGGGCTCTATCACTGACCCAGAGTATTCACAGGGGCTGTTCTGCGTGAAAACAGTGGAGGAAATTCCTAGGCCTGACCTTTTTCTGGCAGGTAGCCATGGCAGAAACTCTTGAGGACATTTGCTTTTCTCTCCAGCCCAGCAGCTCTTCTGCCAAGGGGATGAGTGAGATAGCCTGGCCTCCTGGCTATGGTGACCCATAGTAGCATCTTGCCAGCCTACTGCTGTCTTCAAGAGCCAGTTTAATATCTTCTCTTTTTAGTTCATAGAAACAACTAAATTGCTGTAATTATAGCTGGAGTCCTGGTAAGTTACTTTATTGAGATTTGTGGCTGCAGGCCATGTAGGATTAATTATCAGAGACACAATTGAGGCTTTGTGCTTCACCTTGAGGCTTTGTGCTTCACTGTTGGTGAACCTTTACCTGAGTGATTCTTTCCAGTGACTTAGAGTTGTCAATATTCTGCATTGTGTAGTTTGATAGGTATTATGAGTAGATGACTTTTTAGTTTATTTTTTTGTAAAGCTTTTGGGTTTTATTTAAATTCTTGTGGTTTCAGTAGTGCCTAAACTAGGTCTTGCAGTTTGCAGGCTTGAAGTGTGAGTTTGCTTGTCACCTTATTCTCCCTGCCTTTTTTCTTTATTGTCAGTTCCTTGCAAGTTTGATGGAGGATCAGAAATGTGACCTTTACTTAAATCATGCCTTTAGGAGCTTTAATTAAGTTGGCTTTGGCAGATGAGTTCCTGTTCTGTTCCCATTCATTCCCAGCTCCTTTTGTGTGAGCTGTTCTCAGCTGTCACAGAGATGCTCAGGTGTCTGCTGACAGTACTTTTATATTGTTAAGCTTTCATCTCGTGAAGGACAGTGGAAAGACAAAGCCAAAGGCTGAAGTCTTTTTGTAAACTTGGGGATTGCCTTTTATCTTTACCCGGTGTTCTCGATTCCATATCCAAGGGAATACAGACTGGGAGGTTTTTGCTTCCTCAAGATATCTACTGTTAAAGCTGGAAGTGCTTAAATCCTGCCTAAATCCTAATGTCTTATTCTGTCCTTGCTGTTCTCGCTGATAATCTCAAAGGTTACCTTGATGGTAATATCAGTACTACAAGTACACGTATTTAGCTCCCCAACTGGGATATTTGTGCTCTGGGCAGGAGTTCGTATTTCCAACTGTCTGGATGATTGGCTAATGAAGGACAAAACAGTGGAAGTGGTCCAAGGATTAGTGCAGAACCACCAGGCACTGTTTGTCTTTATTTCTCTGATCCTGCAAAGAGACTATCTGGCTGGGCCTGTGAACGGTTCAGAACAGCTAAAATTTTAACAGCTACTTTTCTAGTTCAGGGCTAGGCTTTGTTGAGCTTTATTAATTCCTCTAAAACTTATTGAGAACAAAATCTGTAGAAGAAGTTTTTATGTTTCTTTTTGTTGTGTGTTTTGATGGGTAAACAGAAGATAATTTGTTTTGTGTGTTGGGGCTAGAGTTTCAAACCAGTGCTCACTAAGTTAAGCAGCCATTCATTTAACTTCCTCTGTGTTTGTTGTTTTAGCAGAGCTTTTCATTCAAAACTTGTGCTGGGATGGAAGCCATTGCTGAAACTGAAGATCAAGTTATAAAAAACCAAACAACCTCATTTCCCCCTGTTTCTCAGAGTTGGGTTTTTTTGTTTGTTTGTGGGTTTGTTTTTTTGTTTTGTTTATTTGTTTGCTTTTTAGTCAGCTGTAACTTATAGCATGAATGAAACCTGCACATGACAACGTTCAGCCTCATATGATGACAGTATACTGAAACCTTTCTCTTATCCTAGTGTGTTCAAAATGGACCTTGAAGCTCAGGATAGTGGTTGGGCAACAGTGTTACTGTTTCCTTTGCTGAAGAAAAGAGGCTGCTACAGAATTTTTAAGACTATTGTATCTGAAAACAATGCTAAACCTATTTGTTGTCTGGTTTTGGCAGTACTTATAGCAGCAAGGTGTTCCGTGTTACCTTTCTGACTTTGGCTGTGTCTGTGGCTGTGCCACTGCTTGGAGTGACTGTTCTCCTGGATTGTCCTATAGACCCTCAGCCCATAAGGTAAATTGTTGCTTTGTTTTGAAGTGAATGTTCTGGGAGCATAACTTCTGCGTGTTCTGGTGTTTTGTTTCAGTAAGCAAGAGTTAACAGTTTAAAGTGGTTCTATCTGGATTGAGAAACTGGGGAGTGATTGCAATGTTATCCACACCCAGTCTGTTTCTGAGCCATCTTGTCTAGTTTTGTGTTGCAGCTGATCACTGAAGGAGCTGAATTACTTTCTTTGATCATTAATCTAGAAAGTTATTTTCTGCTATCCAAGATATCAGTGCAGCTTGTGATTACACACGTGCACTCTTGCCCTCTGTGAGACAGCTGCATTTTCATTAAAGACCGACTGCTCAAGCCACTGCAACACTTTTTGAAATACGCTTTATGTAAAGTATAATACAGGTTTGCAGGAGCTGGCAAACTAGGGGAAAAAATGATCAAATATGTTGCTCAAGAATATTTGCATTTTGTGCAAAGGATCATGAGGTCCTCCTGTTTTGTAGCTTGAAGGAGCCTCCCCTCCTGACGGGTGTTTTAGAGCCCAACACCAAGTTACGAAAAGCTGAACGGCTGTGGGAAAACCAGCTGGTTGGACCAGAGTCCATTGTCAATATTGGGGGTAAGCACTGACAAAATCAGCTTTTAAAAAAGGCTCTTTAAATGCTGTTCCATTGGTGAGAGTTTGTTCAGCAGTAGACTTCCTAGATAACAAACTCTGGAAGTTATTTTGAATGGGCAGGTTTTTGTAAAAGTAGTTGTATTATGCAGCAAAACCAGGGTTCTATATACTGCTTTTCTCCTCTGTCATGAGCTCAAAATAAATCTTGTTGCCAGGTTAAAAATCCTTGTCTTCCAGGAATGAAAGCATCAGCACTGTAGTCAGGGGCTACTTATGTTTGAAGGAAGTTGTTCCATTTTTCATTTGGCTGGCTCATAACTGGGAATTAATGAGTAGAAGCTACCACCTTCTATTTAAAAGCTCATTGCCTCTAAGGGAGCTGAATTTCATAGAAATGGTGTTCATCTTTGCTTGTAAGACAGCAAAAATCTCAAATTGGTAAATAGCACATTTACATTTTAGTGCTGTTGCACAATATCTTATCCCATATTCACAACTTCTTCATATTCTGTAGTCATAACTCTTGAAGCTTGAATCCTTCCTCTTTCTGAGTTGCAAGAAACCTAACCAACACAAGTGCCATCCTGTACTCCTCTCTCGTGGCAGGTGGGTTCTCCCCAAGTCACAAACCTGTGCCACCTCTGAGCTCTTTCTTAATGAATTATCTGTCCTTCTAATGTCATGACATCCTCTTAGTAGGAACTCAGCATTGTGCAGGGATTGTTTCCTGTGCCTCCTGAAGGAGGGGTAAGGCTAGGAACTACTTCTAACCCTTACTGAAAAATCCTTCAGTGCAAGAGGTGCTCAGTAGCCATATAATTTATTTTCCTTCTACTACGTCTTCTAATAAATTCTTAAAAGTATTTTATTGGATTATATTGCCCAGTAAGAAGCTACTGTAAATTCCTTCCTCAGATTGCACTTTTTACCCATATCTGTTAACAATGTGCTAAAGGGATTACCTGAAGCTATTGATTTTTTTACCTTGCCCAGTTTCATCAGTCTCATTGGAAACTCTTTAAGGAAACCTTCCTGCAAGGGACAGCTGACCTATGAGTGATATAATCGACCCAGCTGGGGAAAGGTTTTCTGTGAATAAATGTTGAAGTTTCCTTATTCCCTACTTCATGCTAGTAGAACGATGTTTGCCAGTATGGTTTTGTGATCAAGTTAATTACACAGGTTGTTTTTGCAGATGTTCTGTTTACTGGGACAGCTGATGGGAAGATTATCAAAATTGAGGATGGGGAAATACAAACAATAGCCAGAATTGGCCACGGTTCTTGTGGTGAGTGACAGCTCCTGAACATAGTGTGCCTGAAAATGTCTGGGTCAAGGGCATGTGTTGGTTAAACTGTGTTCAGTCTGAATTGCTTGTGCAAGTGCATATCTTGGTCTGTAGAATTTTGTAGCAGAAATATTAATGTATTTGTATCAGTGAAGTATGGGTGAAAATACTCATATTGGAAGGAAGAGTAGAACAGAGGGCCAAAAGAATGTGAGTGGGTGAGCTTGATAACAGAGCATACAGTTTCCAGCAGTAAAATTTAAGGATGTAAGGGTTTTTTGTGTCATGACTACATCGCCTTCAACATGGATGATGTGTGGGTGGAAGATTCTGCGTCTTAGCATTGGGAGGAAGACAAGGTTGAAGTGCATCACAAATAGCATTCCTTTTCCTGTTAGTCCATCTAGAAAAAACTCATCTATCTTATGAAAAAAATGGGCAGCAACCTGGCCTAATATTTATGGAAGCTGAAATCACCAAGATTCTGAGGTGAAGGGCCATGTCATAAAAACTAAGAACTCCTAAACAAGTATGAGTGAATGAACTCTGAGCTAATGTGTGAGTGGGAAAGTGTCTTGGTTGAAGACAATTATACGGAATGGATACTCCAAAATGAGTTATCTCTCCTTGTATTTTTAACCCTTTCCCTTTCACCAATAAGGAGAGATGAATATGAGAAGATATAAGTGAAAAAATAGGAATTTACTAAAAAATAAAACGTCAACAACCAAGATAACAGTAACAACCAGTGGATACAAAGGTGCTGAACCCTGTGAAAAAAGAAAACAATATGGTGGAGAAGCCCCTTTCTCCTGACCGTGTGGTGGAGAGAGAGAACAAAGCAAAAATCAACACAGTAACTGAGTCTCCATGATTACAGAACCACTTCATCCCCCAAACAACAGCCAATGGGGAACAAGGACAAAACAGAAGAATCCTGGAGAGCTGTTCCTGTCCAAAAATAGTCAAATGCTGCTAATCCGTCTGCTCCACATTACCCCACAGGAGCTCTCCCAACAGTGGCAGCTGGAACTGGGGCGATGACTGGGACTCCTGGACAGAGGGGATGGTGCTGACAGAGCTGTCCTTGGTAGCAGCAGCAAAAAAAGGTCTGAAGAAAATGTCCTCCCCAGCCCAGAAATGGGGCTGCCCCTGGCAACAGCAGCCAAAAAGATGTTACAGAATTCTCCAAAGCTGGGAGATAAACAAACCTGCCAGGCTGCCTCCCACTGCCTTGACTCAGAGAACTTGCCCCAGGCAACTTTCTTGGCAGCCTGGCCAAAAAAAGCAGCAATCTCCACTCCAAAGCCATGGGGAGAACAGAGGAGCTCCGTGTGCCTGTTCCCTCTGCTTTGAAGGGACACCACGCCAACTGCCTCCACAAGCCTGGGGTAAAACACCCCAGATCTGCTTCCAGCCCCTGGTTTCTAAAGGGACAGTGGTCATCTTGGGTAGGTTGGTGTAGGGGAGATATGGAATACAATACACATTTTTTGGGTGACCCAGAACAGAAAGACGCCAGCTTACTTGGAGATCTTT
The DNA here is from genome assembly GCA_013397935.1 of Dasyornis broadbenti. NCBI lineage: Eukaryota > Metazoa > Chordata > Aves > Passeriformes > Dasyornithidae > Dasyornis > Dasyornis broadbenti. Next base: position 345,763 of record VZRN01002616.1, on the reverse strand, counting down.
GAAAATAAATATCACCTTCCCATCTACAGAACTTTGCCTTGCATTTTGTTGTACCTATTTCCTCTGTTTGTAAGTAGAGTGAGAGTTGTGGCTGCACTTATTTTAGTAGAGATCCTGCACTGGTCACGGTATTTTTGTTTTCTCACTTCTAAGTTGCAGTTCTGTCTTATTGAATTCTACAAGAAATAACTTTCTGAAATACTTATTTGGTTCATTTAATGAGCTTTTTGGAACTGAGTGAGAAAAACTGGCAGCAGCTTGTTTATTACAGAACCATCTCTATAGGAAGCTTAATGTTGTCTATCTCAGTAGTGCCTGGGCAGTGGGAGAAGCCTGGCTGGTGTTTGTTGGGCATGTTGGTAGTTTTATTTCTGGTAATGATACCAGAAGCTCGCCTGAGGTTCTGCAGCCCTGTGCTGGTTGCCAGTTAGAAATTATGGTCAGGAAGTGTTGCTGTCCCCATTAGCTCTCATTGACATGTTCATTATTTTATCCATGTAATTTTATGTGGATGTTCACGTGTTTAGACTCTGGACTGATTTGGCAGCACTCTCTTGGCTGCCTGACAGGTAGGACGGCCGTGGTAGGACAGCTGATGGGAAGCTGGATTTGCAGCTGTTGCTTAGGCATGAATGTGGATGGGGGTGGGTGTGAAGAATCACCTTTTCCCTGCTCAGTTCCGTTGGACTTGAACAGCTTGGAAGAGGTGGGAAGGTTGTGCTGCCCTGTTTCTTTGGGGCCAAAGTGGTAATGGGGAGCCTGGACTTCTGTGCTCCTTGAATTGGGGAGGCTTGAATTGAAGTGGAAAGGCTGTAGCCAGTTGCCTTCTCCAGAAATTTCTCTTGCTAAGTTTTCAAACTGCTGATGTTCTGAAGTTCTTAGGTCTTTGGGACTCAAATTTTATCTCCTTGAATTTATCTAAATGCTTCAGATTTGCACAATTCCCCTTCTTCCTCATGTAAAAGTCATCAGTGTCTGTGTCTTGAAAAACCAGCTGTTTCATGACAATGTTGGATCCTTCCAGAAAAAGAAAGGGGGTTTTCAATGAAAAATTAATTTAATTTTAAAAAACACCCCCCCAACCCAAAACAAACAAACAAAACAACAAAAAAACCCCCCACCCCACAAACCGGCAGTAAAATACTTTCTGAGAAGAAACATTTTGTTAAATACAGTTTTCTGATATTTACCCCTACTTGAGCAGTTGTTAGTTAGTTACTAGCCTGGCAAATTCTACTATTATCTCTAGGCTGGTGAAAAGATGGCATTGGGATATCTGCTTCACTCTCACCTAGTAAAGTTGGAATCATTTCTTTGGTGAATATATGTGCCATGTGTATGCCATAGAGGTTTTATAAGCCACAGTTTGAAGCCAAGGTGACATGTTCAAGCAAAAAAAAAAAGACAAAAACCCTCAAATATTTTATTCTGTACTTCCCATCAGCCAGTGATGTCTGACTGCTTCCCAGGAAGCAGGGCTTCAGCACATGTAGTGTTTGTTTTGGAAAACAAACGCTGTAAATAATTAATGCCTCTCCTTCCTCCTCCTTTTTTTTTTAGCTTTGCTATCTGAGCTTACACAATATGGCATGGGATATCCGTTTGGTCAGTTTGGGCCAGCTTTCCTGGCTATGTCCACTCCCAGGATCTTGTGCACCCCCAGCCTGCTGGAGTGGGCAGTGTTGGAGCCCCCATTGATGCTGTGGCAGCCCTGCTCAGCAGTAGCCAAAACACCTTTTTTAGCTGCTTGTGCGAAGCACAGCACTGGGAGGGTTCTTCATCTCAGCCAGGCCCAACACATCTGTGTAGGCAGCCTGAATGCCTTGTATTTATTTCTATTTGGAAAACCATTTTAAAATTGTTTCCTAAGGGGGCCCTGAAGATGAGCCAACATGCGGAAGACCACTTGGCATGAGAGTGGGGCCAAATAATACCCTGTTTGTGGCAGATGCTTATTATGGACTTTATGAAGTTGATCCTGATACAGGTATGACTTTTCTGCTCAGAAATTCTCTTTCACTGGCAAATCTGGGCTTCATTTGCAGTTTTGCTAGATGCTGCAGGCAAAACAATGCCTGTCTTCTTTGTAAGTGATTTGGAGCTGTCTGGATGAAATGAGTCATGCAAGAACTTGATATTTATTTTCCTGTAGCAATCACTTCCTCTCTGTATCTGGCTGCCTGGAACAGAGCTACCACTGACTTATCATCTGGTGTTACATGGTTTTTATTGTTAAAAATGGTACCTCAGGATCCATGAATAGAACTCTGTTGTAGCTGTTTCAGTTTTCATAAAAGGAAAGGAAAAAGATCATTACATAAAACTTTTTGTCATATTTGCTATACTTTTGTTTCTGCCTTGATCTCACTGTGCTAGTGAAAAGTTCTTCACTTTCCTGTAACCCAAATCTACATAAAGTGAGATGTATTTTCGTGCGCTTACATTGTGTTTTTTTTTTCTTCTTTTTGTAACCAGGTGAAACGAAAATGCTTGTGTCAACCAAAACACTGATAGAGGGCCAGAAATTGTCGTTTGTAAATGACCTTACAGTGACCAGGGATGGGAGGAAAATCTACTTCACTGACTCCAGCAGTAAATGGCAAAGACGAGACTACTTATTCCTGGTTATGGAAGGCACAGATGATGGGCGGCAAGTATCTCCTCCCCAAGGCATTTAACTTGCTCTAAGCTCAGTTGTAGGAATGGACTTCACCACTTACTTGGTCTTCACATTTTTTCTCTTTATAAACCCACGTCTGCAAACTCTGCATTGGTCAGGAGAGGGTGAGGGAATGTGTGAATGTTGCTACTGAGACCTGCAGCAAAATAGATGAGATTCCCCTTTTTCCTTCAAGAGGACATGGATGGGACATTTGTTTTAAAAGTGAAGGTGTTAGCATTACACTGAACCCAAATCCTTCATGAGTGCTTCTAGTCTTGTGTTCATAAACAAATGCTTCCTGGCTATTCTGCCTTCTTAACTTAGATAAGGTGCATGTGAGAAAAGATGGAATGCCTGAAGAACAAAACACAGATGCATAAATATTCATCTACACTCAAAAATGGTTTCTTTTTAGCCTCCTTGAATATGACACAGTGACAAAAGAAGTGAAAGTCTTAATGGTGGGGCTGAGGTTTCCCAATGGTGTGCAGCTCTCTCCTGCGGAAGACTTTGTCCTGGTGCAGGAGACAACCATGGCTAGAATCAGAAGGTGAGTATGACTTTGAAATGATTACTAATCTGTTTAGGCACTGTTTAAATAAAGGAGTGGAATGACAAAAGAAACCACACACTTTGTTTATGCCTAGTTACAAATGATAAAGAAGGTAATCTTCCTCAATACTTGATTTTTTAATTTCAATGTAAACATCTGGACTACATAATCTTTCCGTCATGGTCTCCTTGAGCATAGTGGAGTAAGCTGGTTTCCCTGCACCAAAATAATGAAAAAAACAAATATTGTTAAAAATTAATTCATTTTGGGACTCTTATTTAATGTATTAAACTGCTTGAGTTAATATGTCCTAATCTACTATCTATAACTTTCAGGTATTATGTGTCTGGGCTGATGAAAGGTGGAGCAGATATGTTTGTTGAGAATATGCCTGGTCTTCCAGACAATATCAGGTTAAGCAGCTCTGGAGGATATTGGGTAGCTATGGCAGCTGTGCGACCCAATCCTGGATTTTCATTGTTGGACTTTTTATCTGAAAAACCATGGATTAAAAGGATGATATTTAAGGTAAAAAAAAGAAAAGAAAAAAATATATATTTTTTTTAAGAAGTCACCTTTTGTATAGGAATGGAAGTAATAAATATTTGTTTGTCCTGTTTCTTCCTCTTCACATCAAAATTTAAAAAAAACCATTAAATGCTGTTATTAAAATTTTTGTTACTTTCCCCAGGTAGAACTGTCCCTATATATTCCTAGGAAGTAAAACTAATATTTTCTTCTCTGAGTAGCAGGTACACATCTCTTAAGTTGCCTTCCATCTTGATCTTAGGAAAGAAAAAGAGACTATCTCTGCTCTAACCATGTAGCAACACAGGATCTACATTTGGATATTTGAAGACTTCACCTGAAGTGCCTAAACTGCTTATTGCCAGGTGTCTGAAGAGCATTTGGGAAGTGTGAGCTGTTCCCATGACTGCCCTAGGCACCCTAGGAGACAGTGTGTACGTTGTGGATGGTGTTAGGTGACATTTTGTTCTGGTTCAGTATGCCTGTTGTTGTGTCACCCCGCTTTAGGATGAGCAAGGATAATGTATTTTTTTAAGGGCTAAAGAAACAGCATGGTGCTTTTTAAACAATGCAAAGACTTGAAAATACTTCTGTCCTCAAAAAAATAAAAATCAGCAAGCAGTGTTTAGGATTCCATTCCAGCTGAACAAGCTCTGTGCTGTCCCTGTCTCTCCTGGTGCAGTGCAGGAGCACTGACTGATGCTGTGGGGAGCTTGGCATCAGCTGCACCAGAACAAGCTGCTGTCTCTTGCGTGGGCAGCCTTTTAGCCTGGCTCTTGAGTAGAGTGAGCTTCTGCTGATCCTTTTGTTTCTTCCAAAGCTGGCTTTTCAGATATTAATGTGTTAACCCTGTGTAATGGTGTTTACTCGAAATGTGTGCTTATATTCTTAGCCGCTACTTCTGAGGAGCGTGGAGTTGTCTTTGCCTGTATAAATGTCTGAGATCTGATTGTGGAGGACAAAATCTTTTGTTAATTTTGTTTTTTTTCTTTCAGTTGCTGAGTCAGGAAACTGTGACGAAGTTTGTACCCAAATATAGCCTCGTTGTTGAACTCAGTGAGACAGGATCCTACAAAAGAAGCTTCCATGATCCCAATGGAGTGACAGTAGCTTATGTCAGCGAGGCACATGAACACAATGGACATCTTTACCTAGGATCCTTCCGCTCTCCCTATATTTGCAGACTTGATCTCCAGCATGTTTAACTGCCCATCCATAATAAAGTCCCACTGTCCTGTACTACTCCAGAGGTGCAAAGGAAGCACGTGCTTGAGGCAGTGTGTGACCAAGGACAAAAAGTGACAGTCAGTCTGTTAAGGTGCAGTAGCACTGAGGCCATAGGAAGACATACAGCTTGCTGCACCTGTCCTCTGTCTTGGCTGACTGCTCATGCTCTGCAGTTGGCCCACATTATTGTTCATATCTGAGGACTGTGGTGAGGTGTCTTCATTCGATTCTTTGTTCCTCCAAGAAAATCCATTGCTTTTCCGTGACCAGCCTTATTTGGAGTCATCTTGAACAGACACCATCACGTCGCCTTTAATGCAACTGTGTGTCTTCTTTCACTGGAAGAATTTGTGATGGATGGAATTTAATTGTGTATGATTTGGGTGGAAGAGGGTGTCTTGCATGTGTTTATTTCTGTTTTAGTGCCTCCTGTTCAGGAGTGATTACAGTGCACGTTCCAATGTCATACCATGGTCCTGTGGTAGAGGCAGCAACATCCAGGACATGCCTAGGAAATCTAGTTATGCCATTGGGTTTTTTCAGTCCCAACCTGTGTAAGTAACATCAGACTTTGCAATTAACTGTTAATCAACATGCAGAATCAAATTGGATCCGTACCTGTGGACTCCTGTGTTTCTTTATAGCATTGTGGTCAGATGGTGAATGAAAATTTAATTTTCTGTGTTACTAAGGACTAGTTCCAGTGGGTTTAGAAGGGTTGTTTGTAGTATTTCCTCCATGTTTACCAGGTTGTGTAAGTCTCCTGTTCATTATCTATGTGACCGTTCTTGAGAGAAGAGGGCTAGCTGCAGGAATCCTCTTCAACATGCTTTTTATGAAGCAATGGTAAAGATTTTGGGGAAGACTGGTGTCTGAAGATGGATGTGGACTCAAAAGACCTCTGTAAAATCTACAATTGGTGGATGAGGAAAGCTTTGGTAGAAGATTTTGGAATGCAGTAGTAGGTCATGGATGCTTTCTGGCATCTTCAGGGACTTCCTCTTTTAAGAGATACTCTGCTTGGTAAATCCAGAGAATCCTTTTCTGTCAGCTATTGCAAAGGAAAGCCTGTGCTGTTACATATTGTGGCTGGAATGGCTGGCAGAACAAAGGAATTCCAGACAATAAATCAGTTTCACAGAGGAGCCAAGGAGGAGAGGGGCTATGGTGGACCTTGTGCTCACAAACAGGGAGGGGCCGGTGGGGAATGTGAAGCTCAAGGGCAGCCTTGGCTGCAGGGGTCATGAAATGGTGGAGTTCAAGATCCTTAGGGCAGTGAGAAGGGTGTAGAGCAAACTTGCCGCCCTGGAATTCAGGAGAGCAGACTTTGGCCCCTTCCAGGATCTGCTTGGTAGAGTACCATGGGATAAAGCCCTGGAAGTAAGAAGGGGCCAAGAAAGGTGGTTGATATTCAAGGATCACCTACTCCAGGCTCAGGAGTGATGCATCCCAACAGGAAGGAAGTTGGGTAAAAATGCCGGGAGGCCTGTATGGGTGGACAAAGAGCTCCTGCACAAGCTCAAACACTGAAAGGAAGCCTATAGAGGGTGGAAGCAGGGGCTGTAGCCTGGCAGGAATACAAAGAGGTTGTCCAAGCAGCCAGGGGTCAGGTTAGAGGAGCTAAAGCCCTGAGAGAATTAAATGTGGCCAGGGACATCAAGGACAACAAAAAAAGCTTCTGTAGGTATATGGGTGATAAAAGGAACACGAAGAAAAAAGAGGGCCATCTCAGGAAGGAAAGAGGAGACCTGATTACCCGAGACATGGCAAAGGCACAGATACTCAATGACTTGTTTGCCCCCTTTTTCACCAGGAAGTGCTCCACCCACACTGCCTGAGTTGCAGAAGGCAAAGGGACCAGGAGACTGAAGAATCACTCAGTGTAGGGGATCAGGTTCAAGGCCATCTAAGGTACCTGAAAGTGCACAGGACTTGTTGAAATGCATCCATGGGTCCTGAGGGAACTGATGGATGAAGTGGGTAAGTCACTTTCCATCACATTTGAGGAGTTTGACAGTCCAGTTAAGTTCCCACCAACTAGAAAAGAGGAAAAATACCTCAATTTAAAAGTAAAGGGAAAAAAGGAAGACCTGGGGAACTACAGACTATCACTCTGTTCTTGGCAGCCTCATGGAGCAGAGAGACTGGAACATGTTGCTCAGAGAAGTTGTAGATGTCCCATCCTTGGGAGTGTTTGAGGCCAGGCTGGATGGGGCTTTGAGCAACCAGTTCTCATAGAAGGTGTTCCTGAAGATGATCTTTAAGGTCCCTTCCAACCCAAAGCACACTATGATTTTAAATAAGAGGTTTTGCATCTTGAAGAACTAAAGGGGTTTCAGCAGCTGTGTGATTTAGTGCATTGATACATTAGAATTGAAGTTTTTGCTGCTCTCTCCTTTTCTGCCACTGGGTGACAATCAAACCTAAACTTACACTATTGCTCCATTTCCTTACCTTTGGAAAGGAAAGAGATTTGCTATAAATATATAATGAAAAACAACAGAGAAGGGGAAGGTCATGCTAAAAATGTCATCTGCTTTCACTGGCCTTCTGCTCCTCTATTAATGAAGAGCTATGCAAATGAATGTGATTCTTCCCTGTCAGTGCCTCTGTCACCTTTTTCTGTGTTACTGCCAGGCTGCAGCAGTCCTGTGATGAGTAGCTGATGGCTGCTGGATGAGGCTGATTTGTTCTGTACAGGCCAGGGGCTGCTCTTTTTGGGAAAACCCAGTCTAGGGCAGGCTGCTTCAGCACCAGCTGGTTATCACTGCTCTGCCAGCTCTTGCAACTCTTTGTCCTATTCTGGTGGGATATGAAAGTTGAACTTGATGGGATCTTAAAATTGGGGTTGAAAAAGCAAATCTGCTGTGCTGATTCTTTTACGCTGATGCTTTGGTATCCTTGGGGCAAGCACAGCTTTGCCCCTTGGAACACAGCTATCTGTAGTGATTCATTTGCCAAAGTATTTCACCTTTGGACAGAGTGCAGTTCTCAGTTTATTTTGTTTAAGGGTACTGCAGACTGACTGGACTTGTATCCAGTAAACTCCCTTTATTTGTACAGGCTGGACAGACAGGCTTTATTTATTCTGAGTAAAGAAAAACCTCTGAAGTCTGTAAAGCCCCAAATGTAAACTGTGGTGGGTGGCACAGTGCTAAGCAACAAACTTTGCATTGGTGTGACAGGCTGCTTAATCAGGACAGTGGTGTTTCATTTCTCATAAGAACCTTAACATTTCATTTTAGCTGGCTCCCATTCTTGATTTTGTGCTGGATCCTGATAATCCATCCATGGTATGCAGAAGTAGGGGGATCTGTAGTTAAAACCCAGATGAAACAGGTTGATTGACACACAGGTCTCATTATTCAGCATAAAAGGTGCTTAAGAACAGTATTTTCTAGCAACTGTTTTTTTCTAAAAAAAATTTCTAATCCTTGATTGGCTCTCAAACGCAAGAGTAAAGCAGCAGCACTAAAATGCCTATGGAATAAACAAACTGGCATAAACTCCTCTTGATGCTCCTGTGAAGACTGGTTTTACAGGCTCATTCCACTTCCACAGAGGCTGAGTCAATGGTATTTTGATTTCAAATGGTTGGTGACACAGCTGCCTTGAGTAAGGAGAAAGCTGGAATAAGTCAGGCTTGGAAAAAAACAACCAGTCTTCTCTCTTGATGATATTAGTGCAGGAACCTCTGCAGCTCTGAGATTGGCTCTTCTCTAGTGTGAGAAGAGAAATCTTACTGGATGCAAGAGCATTTACAGAGGTATCCAAAGGTCTTGTCAGAGCAAGATTGGTTTTTGGTGGCAGAAGAAAGGGGTTATGGTTCCCTAAGAAGTGAGGAAATCCTCTCTGCATAACTTCCAGAGAAGCCTGAGGCTGCTTCCTTTGTTTTACCTAAGCTTCTTTTGGCACAGACTATGGCACATGAGAGAATGTTGGTCTATCTCCTGAAGGGCTTGGAGAAAGTTTTGAGTTCTTGTAAAGCCCTGCAATAAAACTATCTAAGGAAAGGAACTGAGCTGGAGTACACCACAGCTGTGTGTTTTTAAAATGTGTTTTGTTTTGCCTTGTTGGTGGAACATACGTTTCTGCAGGGCACAAGTAACAAGAAGATTTTGCTGAAGCTATTTAAAGTGTTACTCCACGGTTAACTGCCCTGTCCTTTTTCTGGAGCAAACTTCTGTACTAGAGCTGCTGGAACATAACTTACATATGCCCTGACACTTTTATGCAGAGGTTAGTTTCTCAGTGTTGAAGGCTGATGAAAGTGATAGCAAAGCCTTGGCATAAATCTGATTCCTTTAAATCTGTGTCTGCTATGTGTCAGTAAAAATTTTGCAGGTGAGATAATGACTTTCTAAGCTTCTGGGTCTACTTGTGATCACAACAGGGATCTGATGATGCTGACACTTGGGTCTTCTCATCTAGCTTGCTTAAAAACAGTGCTGCAAAAGAATGAGCACAGGGGGCAGCTGATTTTTGTATTTGTTTAAGGTAGCAACTGAAGAATTTAGCAGTAAGTTTTTGTAGTTAGCTATGTATGCAAGGCTTTTTCCTCACAGTCAGTAGCAGTTGTGTCTCCTTATCTGTCTGCTGCCAGCTAAACCGTGTGTTGATCTGTGCAGCTGTGACTCCCCCAGCTGTCAGTGGGCCCTAAAAGTCAGTTAGGTTGTGAAATTGGGTGCATCTGGCACAGGCAGAATTCCCAGGTCCTTCATGTAGAGCTGCTGATGTCAAGAGAATGCAAAGTGGAAAGTCTGTCAGTCAGCAATGCTTTATATTTTGGTGGCAGGCAGTTTGTTTCCTATGCAATTTAAAAAGTGGGAATGTGAGAGGAAATATTTGCAGAGCAGAGCTTTTGAGCAAATACAGATCTCCATTTGAGGATCACGGGCCACTGTGAAGCTCTGGTGAAACTCAGGTTGTGGCTGTCCCACAAGCTCTTAATGTCACTGCTGGGATAGTTCCTTTTTTCCTTTAACATACAGGGCTGAGAGAAACAAGCTTTTCTCCTCACCTCATGCTCTAAATCTTTACTAAAAATATTTTCAAATTGCCATTGTAACTTGAAATAGAATCAGAGACCCAGCAAGGTCTGTAAGGGTATGAACTCCTTGGCGTGAATTGGTGAACTGTTATCCTTGGTGTAAATTCTAGCCAAGATGCAGAGGGCAGAGACATTGGCTCTTTGACTGCTGCATGTCGTTGTGATTAAATGGTATTTAGCTGCAGTTCTTTAGGTCAGTGTTAGCAGTGTCCTCCTCTTTAATTACCCAAATCCTTCCTGTGTGAAGTGCTCTGTAGTGATACAAAGAGTTCAGCTGACTTTAGCTCTGCTGCTTTCTTTGGTGCTCATGAAAGCTCTGTTACCACAGGTGAGGGGATGATGGATGCCACAATTCCAGTGTGCCTTTCTTATTGTAATGTCACAGTGAACACTTGGATGCAGCTTTGAACATAAGGCTGATCTGTCCTTCTCAGCAGGTGCTTGTCTGTTTGCATAGAGAGGTCTGAATGGTCTTGCTGCATTTTCCTTGAGAGAACAGCAAGGGCCTGTTGGCTTTGTCAGCCTGCATGGTGCCAAGTTCACCTGGCTTTAACTTTTGTTGCTCTGACAAATGGAGAATTGGTTTGGTGAGGAGATTGAGATGAAGCACTGTGTGCCAGGGGCTTGGAGAGTCACACAGGGGACACTGTTGTGTGACAATGCTCGCTGCCTGCATGCATCTCTGCACAGACCTGAAGTGACGGCGTGCTGCCTGCTCGCCCCCACTGTGGCTTGTGAGAGGCAAATGACATGTGTTCTGAACACCAGGCTGTCCTGCTGGCTGAAGGAACGAACCTGGATCTGCCCAGCCTGTTCTGGGCCAGACTGTCTAGAGCTGACAGCCTGTTGGAAGCCCTTGGCATCGTGAGGAGCATGCAGCTGAAGGAGAAGAGGGATTGAGACCGTTCCTAACCCCTCTGAGATGCAAGGAGCAGCTCTTCCGGACTTCTCCTGCTCTCCTACAAACTTAGCTGTGGCTTGGCTTTCCTGCTTTGTGGACTTTCTTTGTCCTTGTCTTTGGCACCAAGCTGTTGGTAGTGGTTTATGTGATGGGTGAATGTAGCATCACATTATATCCTCTTGTGGCCCTCCTGGAGCTTTCTTTTGAGCACTCTTTTTTTTTTTTTCCAGCCAAGACACTGCCGTTCCCAGAGATAAGATGCAGCACAGCTGCCTCTCTAGCACTGGATGCTGCATTTGAGCTGCTGTTCATCACAAGTGGTGTTTCTGAAGCAGAACTTGACACTTGCCCAGCTTTGGGATTACTTGGAGCAGATACCTCAGCTGTGCTATTAATACTATCTGTCTTAAGATCCCCAGGCCTTGGCTTAGAGCCCTTCATTGGCTTTTCTTGACTCAATGGTTGTTATAAAGGTTGAAAAGTGGGGGTGTTATTGCTAGTAGGAGTTCTAATATTGCTGCAGAAAGGCAACAACTCTCAGAAGAAAAGGAGTGTTGGTGGGAAAAGATGTGTTCATTGTGGCTTAGATCAGGGCCCTGCCCATTTAGAAGTGCTGGTCTATGTATGACTGATCATGGACTCAGACTTCATGGCTGTTTTAAGGCAGAAACTATCCAAATCCTTCCTAATAAGGACCTTAGTCCAGTGTAAGCAATAATCGGCCCATGGATGAAGCGTGAAGACTGAAGGAATGGTAGATGCACACCTAGAGAAGACCATCATTGTACTGAACTTAAATACTGGCTGTGGTCTGCCAGAGATTAAATGTTGTGTATGAACCTGAATGAAACTGTGCTATTTAACCTCAGTTGAATTATTCTTTGGGAATATGATTAGATTTATTTGCCTTGGCATTTGCAGCGATGCCCTTTCACAGTGTAGTTTAGCTTTTGATTGAAGTGGAAGCACTAGTTAAGCTGTGTCATTTCTGGGTTGTCTGTGTTTCAAGACACCCTTATCCATACCTCTGTCTTAAAAAAAAGAACAGCTTACCCTCCTGCATTCTTGACAGATGTGTCTAACAATTTCCCTGGCACTGGAGACTTTTAAAACTTGTGTGTGTGTATCCCCAGACAAACCATCCCACTGTTGTAAAGCTTTCCTGGGTGTTGTAGTCACACGTGCTCTGGTTTAGACTTGTTTCGATCATGGCTTTGTGAAGGTTCATCACAGAACAAAGCAAGTGCAACAGAGCTTCCTGGGAGTGCTTGGAAATTCAGCCAGAGCATGGATGGTGAATGAATGACAACACATGTTCATGTGCAGTTTAGTTTTGGAAAAACAGATACACAACTGGATAGCAATACATTCAGTCAAGGCAAGTCTTGTCTGTTCACTTTTGAGTGTCTGTCTGAAGGAAAGAACAACCATGTGCTTTGAGAGAAAAGCTCTGTGGCAATTCTGTGCATTCCCCACTTCAATATTGACCTCAGCAGTCCAGGCAAGGAAGAACTCACGGTGGGAGATGCCCTGTAAGTCAGGCTCTCATGGGTAAAGGTCTTGGTGACATTGGGCAACAGGAATATGTACTTTGTGTGTCCAAGGTGTTATCCAGACCTCAAAGTAGCATCTCAGCGTCTGTGAATAAAAGGGGAATTGGTGAGAAAGTTCAGGTGACTGCTGGCTGATCTCAGCATTGCAGGCCGTGATGAGACAGGGGAGAACAGCATCCTTTTGTCTGTGCACGTTATCCTAGGAAAAATACTGTTTGCTAAGTAATCCTGTCTAGTGGGAAAGCCTGTGTAAGATCTCCTCCGCCCAGGAAATCTCTCTATTTAGCACCTACTCTACTTCTGCACACTTTCACTCAGTTACCCAGTAACGTGGGTCAGGTGGATGTGTCTGGATCAACTCCTTGCAGACAGGAGCTGGCCCTGGATGCATGAAAGGTGATAACCCTGCCTCACCCCAGCTGGCTCTGCAGAGAAGAGGCTTGTACATGTGTGAAGACATGGCAGAGCTGGTCTAAAGGTGATTATACAGCTAGACATGGCCAAGAATCCCCTGCAGTTCCCGGGTACCCCAAAGGAATTGAACACATACCCGTTGCAGGTTTTTGTTCCTCTGAAAATGGCAGCTGTCCAGGCTGGAGTGATCCCTCTTCTCACACACGGTGCGTTTGATTTCCACGTGAAGCATGTACTTTAGCCCTCTGACAATCTAGAGAAAGCAGTTTCCTCCTTTAAAGCGAGTGCAGGGGAAAGAGATGCCAAAACTTTGGCTAGGAATCAAGTGCTGCACCTGAGAACTGTGTATCACCTACTCAGAGCCCTCCTGTGTGGCAGTGGTACAGGGGACAGTTTTAGCAGTCCTGAGGAGGGTCAGGGCTGCTGTGTCTTGCATGTGCCATAGGAGGGTCAATTCAAAGGTGGTTTGAAGGATCACCAGGAGTCTGCTGCCCTTACCTGTACCATGGCTTTCTTTATCTGTGATTCCTTAAACAGAAAGAGATCATTGGAGCTGTTGTTGTATCTGTAGACCCCAAAGCGAGCGGCTTTGCGGACCCCGGGGTTGTTGGTGTTCACTGGGACTGGGGAGCCAGGTCTTATGGTTGAGTGAGGTGGTACATTTGTAGCTGGAACAACACAAAACATCAGGGTGAGACACATCAGAGGCTTGAAAGGGTGGGAGCTTCAGCCCTCTGAACCAATGCTAAATCCTTTTACTTGTCCGGTGCATTTGTACTTCAGAAAGTCTCTGCTCACATCCGTTACAAAGTAATTTTCCTTTATCTGTTTGAAATGGTGCAACAGTCCTGGGAAGTGAAGTGACACAAAGAGATGCTGCAAGAAATGGTAGCAGAACTCAAGATCACTTAGGAGAAGCCAGAGCATCACAAACATTATTTAAATGTCTCTGGTATGATTCCCAGTTTATAGAAGGACCAACTTTGAATCTGCTTATAAAGATAGATCATGTTGCTCAGAGTACAGCACGGTTTTGATAACATATTAAACACTGGCTCAAGAGTCCTGCTGCTCTTAATTTGCATCTCTTATCTTACAGCTATTAGTCCTTCCACCACACCCCACTCTTAAACCTTTGATGACATCTTAAGATTTTTGTGTTAGAAGCATTTAGATATTAGGAAGAAATTCTTCACTGAGAGAGTGATAAGACACTGGTACATGTTGCATCCCTGGAAGTTTTCAAGTCCAGGCTGGATGGGCCTTTGAGCAACCTGGTCTAGTGGAAGGTGTCCCTGCCCATGGCAGGGGGGTGGAAGCAGATGGTCTTTAAGGTCCTTTCTAACCCAAACAATTGTATGATTATCAAGGTCATCATGGAGAAGTGGAGAAGCAAGGTGTGTAGAAAATGGAAAGTGGGGAAGGTGGAGGTTAGCCCATGACCTTTCACATTAGAGCACTTCATAGAATCATTTACTGTATATTTTTACTTGCTTGTGTAGCTTCTTTCCCCATGCACTGCTTATTTTTCAATAATTTAAAACAAAATCGAAGCTTACAGTTCATGTCATTATTTCATCCCTTTTTACATTTGCCTTCCTCTCCATTTTCCCACTACTGAAATCAAAGAAGAGGAAAAAATCCCCAACCTTAGAAGGTGCCATGCAGCCACTGCTAATGCCAAGGCCTGCCAGTGCAGGAGGTAACCCTGTGTGTGTGCAGGCAGTAAGCCTATGTTTGCTTGTGCACACAGAGTTTGTACTAAATCTGCTGTGAAACTCAGGCTTTTTATCACCTCTAGCTTTTTTCACAGATAGACCTCTCACCCACAGCCAGTTGCACAGAACACGGACTGTGTATTTAAGCCAGTTTGCACTGAGAAACCTAAGTAGAAGACAAGGGCAGCTTGGTGATCCAGAGTCTACTAAAAAAAAACACAACAAAAAAACCACTAAACCAGAATTACGTGCCATCATCAGTATGGAAGGTGGCAAAAATTTATCTCACATGTTGCTTATGCACATCCTACTTACGTTATCACATCCTCACAGGTGTTAATTGCTGCACCCACTCGTAACACTGCTCAGGGATTTATGCTTTGACCTGCAAAGGAGACACTCAATTCCACATCCCTCCTTAACCCAAGGATGTTCAAATCTTTGTCTCTTCCTGGCTGTTACCCCAACTACCTTAATGACCCCTGTATTTTTGTGCAGGTGGAAGACTCAGCCCACGCACTGAAGAGGAGCAGATGTTCTGCAGGTGGCTTTGTGGGTATTGTGGAGGTGATGAGCTTTCCTGTCCCATGCCTCTGATCTATATTGGCACTGGATGTGCAACCAGTGCTGGGCAATCTGGTGCTGTTTTTTCACCCAACAGTGCAGAATCCACTTGTAGGTCACAAGACTATTCTCCATGGGTTGGTATTTTCCCACTGCAGCAAGGGTGAGATTCAAGAGTCATAGAGGCTCATGACCATTCAGGCTTGGACTGAAGGTATTACTCAGGCAAGCACATCTTATCCAGTGCTCAGCTCATGGGTAAAACTTTTCAAAGGGGGTTAAGGCACTGGGATCCATAGGTGATTCAAGAGGACTTGTCTGCAGTCAGCAAGGAAGCTCGAGGCAGAGCAGGGCCTTGGTTTGCCCTAAGGGCCAGCTGTCCTCTTCCTCAGAAACGCCATCCTTTTTCCTGTGCCATTAATGTCAACCCAACAGCTGCAGAGACCAGCTTTTTCCTGAGTTCACCTAGCAGCTCAGCCAGGCTGAGAGCAGGTATGCCATGGGCTCTTCTTGCTGCTCCCCAGAACCTGGCATGAATATCTACTCACATGCTTGTTGGCAAGTCAGATGTGGCAGTGGTGGAGGTGTTGACATCAAATACTGTTCTTTGTAGGAGGCGATAACCACAGACTCTTTCAACCTTAACACAACGTCCTTTTGTGGCTTTTGAGAGCCCTCAACACCTCTTGAGTCATAGTGACATAAGCACAGGTTGAATGAGACTGGCTGAAATCACACGGTGTGTATGGGAAGAAAACTATTACATGTATTGTTCAAACCAAGAGTCAGAGTCCAAGAGCCCTTGTTCTTGACTCCAGTGCGTGGAGATTCAGCAGTGTCACATGTGGCCAGGCCTCTGAAATACACCACCTATTAGCAAGCTGGACATGTGTTGTAGACAGGTAAACAAAATACACTAGGTGTTGTTAGCAGGTGATAAACTATAGGTTATGTTTCGCCCCCCAGCTGTCACCTAGGGGTGCTGGGCATTTTACCTCTTTCACCTGTTGCAACTTGGTGTTGAAAATGACTCATACCAAAGCAAAGTGGGTATAAAATCTACTGAGCCGTTGGGGGAGAACTTTACCCCACTGTTTTCCTCTGGGGACCGAGATTCCTTAAGGCTAGGATTTTGTTTTCTTTGTGTGCTTTGATTCTCATTCAAGGTGGTCACTGCACGGCACACACACTGGTCTGAAATCATTGTTTGGAATAGTTTGCAGTACTATATTTCCAAATCCCAGAAACTATCTACAGGTGTGAAGTACCTGTAATTCTGATTTTCTCTCTGCAGCCTTTTCTGACCGTTTCTTCCCTGTCTTGGCTTTGAGTGCCATTACCTAAACATTTGGATTTGTGTAAGGTGATGGCCCCGTTCCAGACACAAGGCAGACCTGGCTCAGAGGGTCAAATAGCAGTGCAGGGCTCTAGGCAAACCAGCATTCCTGAAACATCCAGACCTGTGTGGGAGCAGAAGCTCTGCAGGACTTGGCCAGGCACCTACAATTCTCAGTGTGTGATCTCATGATCTGAGCAGACAACTCTTGCTGCTCTAGTGAGAGATGCATAGGACTGGAGCATTCATATTCCAGAGCCCATCTTTGCTCCTGGACTTGGAAATGTGAAGAAAGATGTGGAAAAGCCAGCCCTCCTCCAGCTCCTTCTATTGGACAATAGTGTGGTTGGACTCTTTTCTTGCTCAAAGTTAACAGGCAACCACTGTTATTTAGCAAACAAGGACTGTTCTTGCAGAGACGAGCTGAATGTTGTATTAGGAGACTCTCCCTCGTGCTTTGCTCCTTGAGGATTACTTTGGGGACCTTGTTCCTGCAGTAGGAGAGAGCAATCCTGTGGATGCTCCCTCCGAGGCTGCAGCAAAACAAATAAGCAGATTGAACATGTTGATTTTTTTTTTCCCATCAGATGCTTTGAAAACCTCCTCCCCATTACTCCCTCCTTTCAAAACTTCCTCCCCCATTAAAACTAGGCTTTATCTTTACATTTAAGATGTGGCAGAGTTCCTGCATGCCTCTGCAGCCCCCAAAGGAAACCACAGCAGAAACAAAAAAGCTACTGGCTAACCAAACACCATCCCTGAGTTCTTTCTGTGTATGGGAGCCAAATACTGAAACAGAACTAAAACCTTCAGAGAAAAGCACTCCTCTCTGCAGCTCCCATTCTAAAGATTTAAAGCCAGCTGCAATCAAGAGAGTTCTCTTGCTCAGCAAAGAAAGAAATGAAACAGGGTAATGCTTCATTAAAAGTCAGCTAATCGGCACTCAAGTGTCCATCTGTACTTAGCAATCAGATTGTTACCCGCAGTCTTTAGATTTAATAATCAAGGTCATGCAGAGTTTAAACACTGACAAATGAGTTAAAACCATAAATTGACTTTAAAATCCCTAAATGATATCCCTGGATAGCATGGTTCACTACATGAGGAGAAAGTCTTTAGAGCAGTTGGGTTTTCAGCTGCAGCCTGAACCCTGCAGTGCTGAGCCAGCATGGGCAGCAGTTGGAGAAAGGCTGTTATTTACTAGAGCATTATGTAGCAGCACTCACAGAACCTAAAACGCAAGGAAAACAGCAATTATTTTCCATTCTTACCTCCTGAAGTCCCGGTGAAGCTCCAGAGTGCCAGACAGCAAAGTGCAGTGAAGCTGCAGGCGAAGTTCGCTGCCATCTCCACCACGTCAGAAGAGGAGCCTGACAGACAGAAGAGTAACTGCCCTGCTTCCTGTCAGAGAAGAAGTGCCTCTGTGACTGCTCTTATTGGCTGGTGGGAAAGAAAAAAAACCACCCTAAAACCCCCTGAATCATCACAGCTCTGATGCAGACTTTGTCTCCTGCTGATGACCACATACCTCGAAGCCCGGCCACAAAGCTGTGGCTTGGTGATAGCAACACCAGTCTTGCATGAGACAGGGACTTTTGCTCTGTGATCCTCAAGGATTGTGCAGAAACATGGGCAGATACGTGTGAGATAACACTGGAAAGGGGTGTGGGGATGAGGAAAGTAACAGTCATGTGCTTTAAGGATCATGGGGAAACTTCATACCTAAGAGCTAGGCAGTGAGCCCTGGGGATGTAGCTCTTGGCTTGCACATGTGCATCTGTGTGTGGAGACCTGACAGACATGACGGGCCCAGTGTCTTGCTTCCCTTCATGTGGAGATGTGGAGTTTGGGTGAGGCAGACAAGGAAGTTCTAGGGGTACCTACCCAAGGGGGCTGTGCGGAGCAAAGCCAGTAGGGAGAACATTTTGGGTTTGGTGGTAGAGGAGAACCTTGCACCCTACATTTATAAAAGGTGTTATGACAACAGGAACGGGCTGCATTAGGGAAGATGAGGCTTTTTCTAGGTGCTATCCAGAAAGAAGAGAAACAGAGGAGAAGGGCATTTTGTCTCTCTGAGGCTTGCAGAGCTTTTCAGCTCTGTGGTTGGACTCCCCAGGGTCAGCTCTTGGTTTCCAGAGAGGTCCTCTCTAGGCAGTGCTGGCCCATGCTGAGAAGATTGAAAAGCTGGGGAAAGGGCTGAGTGGCCAGACCTTGTAGTGCAGCTGAAATAACCAGCTGACAGATTCAGGAGACTGGGAGATGAAGCATTGTCTCACTGAAGGACTGAGGGGATGGGCCTCACCCTGTGTGTCTGTGCATTTGTTTCAGGTGAGCAGGAAGCTGACGGAAGCCTTTCACTTGCCCCAGCAACGACTCTTGGTGCTTTTTGAGAAAAGGCATTTTATTGCCTCACGTAAAGTCCTAATGCAGGGCACTGTGGGTGGTGTATAAGCAGCTGGAGGAAAATATTTTTAATGTTTTGCTGTAGGAAGGGATTAAATAAACCCTCTTTTGAAATGTCCCAGAGAGAAAAAATGGGGCAAGCATTTTGTGTCACATTTATCATCAGTCCTTGCATGGTTTGCTGAATCAGACTTCTAAGCCTATGGAAAGCACTGACACAGAATGAGAAGGACTATATTGAGGGGGTTTTAATTACTCTCCCTCCCTATTTTTTTTTTTTTTTTTTTACATCACATGGTAGCCTGTCCCATGACTGGGACACAGTCAGGTATCCCCCTTTTCTCCTGAAGAACTGTTCTCTACAGTTGCTACCTCACTGACAGGCTCTGGTGAGTGTCTTTCTAAGCCTATAGTCATGTCCTCTAATGTGCAAGAAAGAGGTTCTTGAGACTATGTAAGGCCCCAAAACTCACTTGATGAGCCACTTAGAAGGGCTTATGGGTTTTCATTTACTCCAGGTTAGAGGCATGGGAGAAATACTGACAGGATATTCTCAAGAGGTCAAAACAACAAAACAGACTTTACCGGCAGCCTTAGAAAATCAGAGAACTTTGGCAAAAAGTTTAGAGCACCCTATAGCAGCCTTCAAGTGCTTGAAGGGAGTCTAAAAGAGAGCTGGGAGAGGGACTTTTGACAAGGGCCATATAGTGACAGGTCAACAGGAAATGGCTTTAAAGTGTCAGAAGACAAGTTTAGATTAGCTATTAGGAAGAAGTTCTTTACTGTGGGGGTGATGAGGCACTGGAACAGGTTGCCTAGGGACACTGTGAATGCACCATCCCTGGAAGTGTTCAAGGCCAGGCTGGATGGGGCTTAGAGCCACCTGTTCTGGTAGAACGTGTCTCTGCCCATGGCAGGGGGGTTGGAACTGGGTGACCTTTTAAGTCCCTTTCATCCCAAACTATTCTGTGATTCTACAATAAAGCCAGACAGTGATTTCAAAAAAGTAGTGTCTGTCTTCCGAGGATGTATTTTTTTCCTGTCTCCTTCCCTCTCCCCTTCTTTCCATAAAAATTGATCATTTACAGCTCTTCCATATCAGATTTTCCTTTTCCTTTTATGATTTTATTGAGGAAGTTTCTCCAGTTCTTTTCTCCTAGGAATTAACAGGGTGCTCACTGATGAGCAGTAACATTAATAGTATGCAAAAAACCACAAAGAACATGACACCAAAAATCCCACCAAAAAAACCCCAAACCCCTCCCCCCAATAACAGAAAAACAATACCAAACTCCTCTACGCCCACAATGTACATATACCTACTCTTTTTCCTTGGGAAATTTTGTGATGTGGAATAAACCAATGGCTGGAGACTGTGATGGTTGTCCCTTTGCAATGTCTCATTCCAAGCAGGTGTCATTTCCTGGGATACTGCTCTGTGCCCTAAATCCATCTGCAGAAGTGGAAGCAGTATGATAGTTTGGTTTGACATCCAGCCCCAGAAAATAAGTCAGATATTCCAATCACTGAAGATAAACGCCAGATATTCTTATCATTGAAGCTCCCTCAGGGTCACTGATAGGAATTTCATCCTCTTCCCTGGAAAGTATGTGTAGATCTCCTCCACACCAGCCACTCTGTGGAGTAGATCTCCTCCACACCAGCCACCACAGGGCCACTCTGTGGAGTAGTTTTCACTCACTGAATTTCCCAGTGTGTGAGCAGGCATCCTGAACAGGGACAGGATGAGAGTAAATGGCCAAGAAAAGACTCACAGATTATCCCAGGGTAAACAGAGCGTTTGCTTTAAGCAAATAACTAGCCTTGACCCACTCTAAATCAAACTTGTGATCTTTCTGCATTAAGATGGATTATATAGATCTTGAAAGACTTGCACACATGAAGAACCCTCGTGTTTGTGGTTTTTTTGTGTGAGTAGGGGATGTTTATTGCAAGTCTTGGGATACCAAGTCTGCTCTCTTTACTGCAAGGGAATTTGCCGGGTTGTTAATTCTGTCTCTCACTGTTGGTCTGTGTTACAAGAGGCTTTGACAACAGTGCAATTCCAGAGACTTTTTAGATTAAAATGAAAAAAACCCAACCAAACTTCTATTATTTGTAAATCAAGGATGTAATTATATCCTCCTTTGGATATAACCGAAGAAGCAGAAAAGCCACAGTACCTGATATTTGATTTTCATTTGGTACATGAGGTGGACTTCATCATCACTTTTTGCTTCAGCTGTTTAAGGCCAGACCTTTGTCTCCACAGCACAACGCAGCAGTTGCCACCATGCTTCCTGGAGCAAGGCCAGCAGGATCTGCAAGGGATCGTGTTGGAATTATACCCCTGTAAATGCAATCAGCACTTAGCCCTGCACCCACTGTCAGCCCTGCTGACTCCCTTTTTGTACTTCACGGATCAGTGGGAGACTGTAAGAAAAACTAATCTCCTTAACTTTTACAGGGAGTTGGAGGATGGCTGGAGTGTGTTTGAATTGTGTGTTCCAAGGTTTTAATTAAGATGCATTTACTACTGCCAATAGTTGGGTTTTTTCCCCTTTAAATCTTTTTAACATTTTCCAGGCTTTCATCAGATCCCTAGGGCAGCTAATTTAGTTGGTGTTGCTTTAATGAAGGTTCTGAGCAAGAGGATTCTTTTCTGGCACTCAGCTGAAATGCACAAATCACCATGTTTCAGCTTTTGGTAGACAAGCGCATGGGAAAATGTGTTGTTTAGGCAGAGTGGCAACAGGCTTAAAGGTAAAAGAGATGGGTTTGATGTCTTCTTCCACACTGGAGACCTGCACTTTGCAAGGGCAAATATAGTGAGGTGCAGAGGAAGGACAGTTCAAGGAAGAACCAGGATAAAGAATTCAGTTGAGGACTCAGCTGCTCCTCTACCTTCCTACAGAAGGAACACCTCGCCAGCCCACCCGTTGTAAGTGGAAAACCACCTGGACTGGCCACTGGATATTTGATACCATTCTGAGCAGGGGTGTGGCTGAACAAGTTTGATGAGGTGCAAGGGCAAGGGGCATTCAGTCAGCAGTGGTGGCCGCATTTGGGAACAAATTTCTCTCACGTATCCGTTAACAATGGGATATGTGAGAGAAATTGGTGGGGTGACCTCAAACCAGAGGATTTGTCTACTTGCCTTTTCTGCCAGGTGCTCTGCAGCTCACCAACACTTCCCTGTGCCTCCACTGCATAACCAACTGTGACTTTTCAAGGGGAGTGAGGCTCATGTTGTTGTGTCTGCTTTTTTATTTTTTCCCTACCTGTAATAACTTCTGAATTTCCATCAAATATGAAAGCAGCCTGGAAGACTTGAGGGTAATCTGGTTACCATACATCTCTAGAGAAGAGACATGAAGAAGAAATTACTTGCTTGGGCTGAGGCAGGGGTGGGGGACACAACAGTGGCATTATTTAGTTTATCTGCCAGCAGCACTGTCAGCTGCTGTGCAGAGAAGGCCTATGGATTGCACTGCAGGGTATTTATAAGAGTGCTGTGATGTGTGTAAAGACCGCTCCATGCTTTACCTTGTAGCTGTTTTATTAATTTTGTCATGAACAAATCTCCCATCCCTTCCCTCTCCAACTGAAGAGCCCAGATGCCCAGAAGCATTGGCTCAGTCAGCTCGCTGGGGTCCTCTTTGGGGACCAGCCTGGTTAAATAGGTCTTATCACATTGGAAACTGCCCTGCAGGGAAGCTGCAGAGGGTTAGAGCTGCTGAAAAGCCATCCAGGTGGCCAAAGCAGGGGTAGCAGTGAGAGGCTGCCTCAGGCTGGCAGCTGCCAAGGATCAGATGAATGCTGTGTTTTCTGTATTCAGGGTCAGCCCTAACACAAGCCAGGAAAAAGCAAGTGCAAGACAAAGCGAGACACTGGCACAGTGATGCAGGCCTGTGTCTGCAATGCAGTGCATGCTGCAAGGCTCCCAGTATGAGAGGAGACAAATCTGTGCTCCCTAGCTGTGTTTAAAAATCTCTTTCACAACTCAGTGAAGCTCTTCTGCCTGGCAGGTACCCAGCTATTCCGTGCTGGTGAGACTTGGATCTGACAGCCCCAGTCTGCTTCTGCTTGTGCTGCGTTCCCTTTCAGCAGCACTGCCAGCTCTTCCCTGGTTCTCCACATCCACGAGGAGCAACCACCAGCTGATCCGAAGGAGAGCTGAGATGTGCTTTCATACACAGGTGGCAACATCAGCATGTGCAAAATGCTCCCTGGGCCACAGGGATGGTATTGGAGAATGGTGTCCTGTAGAGAGTAGAAAATCGTCTCATGAATAAAATTTCATCCAAGCAGAACTGTGTGCTTTCCATCGTTACTTTAGGCACATGTGATGCCCAGGCTAAGGGCAGCAAAGGAAGTCTCCCCTCCCTTCCCAGCTACTCTGCTTCTCCCTGTAGTTTGGGCAGAGGCTGAACAGCCATGCAATTGTTATCGGCTGAAATCCATCACTGGAAAATGTGGTTCTGTAGAGAAAAAAGTGAAAAATCAATCAGGACTTAATGCTTTTTCCCTGACTGCAACAAGGGCTGTTTCTCAGCAATTGGAATCCCTGTTCTTCCACTCCCGCTGAAAGGCTGAGGAGGTTTTTGATCATTGGCACGAAGTGAAAGCTTCAAAGCCTTTGTCTGCAGACAAAAGGGACTTCTCAAAAACATCTCCACCTGAGAGGACAGTTAGGAACGGCCCCTGCTTTGTCAGTGCCTATGAAGTAAACCAGGTAGTTAACAAGGATGGGATAGCTGTGCTTGAGCTTTATAAAAGGATCCAGAGATGCCACTAAGTGTCCCTGCTTCAGAGCACTGTGTGAGCTGTGCAGTGGTGGTCAGGGTACAAAGGAATGACTTTTTACCTTGTCCAGAGGTCCTGTGAGATCTCTGCACTTCTCTTGGAAGGAGCAAGTGCTGTTTGCTGTTGTAGACTGGTGGAATGGATTTAGCCATGGTAGAGATATTGCTTGGGAATTTTCTGTAGAAGATATTTTGTTGCAATGTCAAAATATATTGCTGTGAAATGTGCTCTTTCAGGTACCTTAGTTTTTTGTTTTTGTTTTTTTTTTTTTTTTTGTTCTCCACAAGAAATACATGGTAAGAGCAAGCCAGAGTGCTTTGGATTGTGCTGCCATTAGACAGGGCTGCTGCAGTGCGTCAGGGGAGCTGTTCTAACACATGCTGTGTGCAGGGTATGGAAAGGGGTCAAGCTATGTGTTAACTCTGATCTCCCTTGGGTGCTGTCGTGGTTTTCCACATTTAGTGGTTCCTCATTTTGCAGTGTGTACCCTAGGTGCAGCCAAGCTCCATCACTTTCCCCTGGGGCCATGACCAGGGTTCTTCCTCTGGCTCAAAGGTGTATCTATTGTTTAAGACCGGTGGAGTGGGAAGCTGTGTGTCAGTGGTTTTGTCCTGCAGTCCTTCAAACTGACTTTTCTAGGCTGTGCCTGGGGGTGAAAGCTGAAAAGTAAGGAGTTATCTCTGGCAATGAGAGCCGAGATGCAAGAGGGGAACAGACCACCTTGAAGCTGACCCCCTCCAACCTCCCAAGCAGCTGTAGTGATCAGGTCTTCCCATTTATTTCTCGTTCTTCAGACTGCTGACCTCTCTGAGACAGTGGCATGTCAGGCTTAGAGTTTGAGCAGAGATCAGTGAGCAGCTTTCTCAGTCAGAAAGAGCTTTCCCCCACAGAATTTAATTGCTTTGTCACAAGCTGTCTGGGAAGACCCATCACCAGGATGAGTAATGCAAAGAGCTAAAGTGAGACTGAGGCCCTGCAGATTTTCTGTGTGAGATGGAAAGAGCTGTGAAAATTTAAAATGAACACTGAGGTGTGAGAAAAATTCCCTGGACGCTCAGGGAGGTTGCTCTTCTCCTGCTTCTTGCTGGGCAGCCCAGCATGATCATGTGAGAATGATAATGAGCCAAGGAGAGGGGAATGGCAGCCTTGAGACACTTCCACTTCCACCAAATAACTTGGGACACACACTCTGTTGTCAAGGGCTGCTTACTTGTATGAAGGCATCATCCAGAAAGAAAAAGAACCAAGACATTTGCAAGAAAACTTAGGGAAGCAGCAGTGCCACTGAAGAGCTGGGAACACTTTTTTCTTTCCTGTGGGAATGCGTATTTCTTTGTAAACCATCAGGGTACCGAGCAAAAGCTGGAGCTGAGATGAGCTCAGAGCCTGTAAGCTACACCTCTGCTCTAAACTGGGCTGAGCTTACAGGACATTGTGTCCTTGCACTGTGGAAAGGCATTCCTCTTGAGGCTGATAAAAGTGGCCAGGAGACCTTGGGCAGGACCTTGGAGCAGGCAGAGCTTGGCACAGAAGGTGAGACCTTTTTGGGATTCATTCAGAAGAAAAGGAGTTTCTTTTCCTCCTCTGGCCTCTCAGGTGTGGAATGGGAACTGTATATTCCAGAAAAGCACTTGGAGCCGAGCTGAACGTGAACTCCTGAATGTGAACTCCTTTTGATGTAAATGCAGTTTCCATCTAGTGCTTCCTAGCCTGGGATCAGCCAGACCTTGGAATCAGGCAATCCATGGAATTAGTGTCAAATGATAAATCATCTCCAATAGCTCGATGTGTCTGCCCAACCTCAGCTCTGGAACCCCACTGCTAAACTCTGCAGACCTACAAGAAAGCCAGTCAGTAAAAAAGAGGGCTTTCTCTTGATTTACAGGGTCCGTGACCCATAAGTCAGCTCCTATTTGATTCTTTTTCTTTGTCTGTCATCTGTAGATCAGTTTAAATGGGATAAGCAACAGAGCTCTGAATGTGAGTTTGTGCAAGGCTCTTGCGCATATGTATGAAAAAGGCATCTTTTTCTGTGATTTGGATTTGTTTTGTTATGTATAAACACCATCTACTAATGAGGAGCTTTTAGGAATTGAGCAGCCAGCTGTCAAACTGCTGGGATGCTTTGTGTGGCAGTCCTGTCACACACAAACCTGTCCAGAGGCCTGAGATCTGTTATTAGCAGTTACAGAAAGTATGGACACATAAACAACTGCTGGTTGTACTGACATTGGATTAGACATGAAAACTTTCCCCCAGGCAGTACCCAGGCCATCTGTAAATGTCTGTGTGACTGTGTCGGGGGCTGGAGTAAATGTGTGCTGGGGATGGCAGTAACACCTATTTCTGACTCAACCCATCCAGAATAAGTGAAGCCAAGCCTTCTCCATTTCGGTTGGGAAGATTGACAAAGAGCCTGCCCTCCTGAGTCAGGGAATGCAGTGCTGCAGGTCACTGTCACCAGCAAAAGCCAAGGAAGGGGAAAAGGGACACAGAGAAAGACAGAGGCTGGGCAAACATTGGTTCAAGTTAAGAGGAATTATAAACTTGGTGGTTGTGGACTTTCTCTGGAAAAGAGGAACTGACTGGGCCCTGGGATCAGCCAGACCTTGGAATCAGGCAATCCATGCTCCGACAAACAGCAAGTACTATCCTTATGGTCTGATCATTGAAAAAATGAGGAGGAAAGGCCATTCTCCACACTCAGCTGGGAAACCAAACCAGGACCAGCTGTCTCTGGAAGAGTGTCTTCAGCAGGGCTCTGAGCATGAAGGATGAATGTTTTCCATGCCCTGGTTTCAAATCCTACCTCAACACAGCATGATGGGGAGTGCTGGGAACAGTCTCAAGCTGTTGAGTTCAGGAACAAATAGAGTTGTCTTGAGGCACTTTTGGGGAGAGCAGGTTAAGATGGTATTTAGGTAGCCTGGGCCAAGTACAGGCTTTCCACTAGGTATATGTAGAAGCTGTCCCACCTTTCCAGTTCCAGAGCTCCATAGCTCCTGAAGGATGCCTTTCTTCAAGACTTTGGCTTCATACATGCCATCAGAAAAATATCCCAGGATTATCAGTGGCATCAGTGGTCAGAAGAGTAATAGTGATGATCCCAAATGCACTCCTCACATCCTGTCTGTGGGAAGGTGAGGTGTGTAGTTCTTCCCTGGGGATTGGAGGGAGAGTTCTGGACTACACAAGCACCTACAGCAGCATTCACAGGTTGCCCTCATGGAAACCGCAGTTCCCACCTGCCCCTGTATCAGCTAAATAGACCCGTGCTCACAGCACAACTGAGTGTCTCTGCCTCTTAAAAAAACCCAAACTAAATATAAAAAACAACAACAAACCAGAAAAGCCTGGAATCTTCACAAGAAAGCTGGTGGGGGCCTTCCTGGCCATCCCACTCTATCCCCATTGCAAGAGTAGTGATGTCCCTTTTTGCTCTAGTCTTTGACAAATGGGAGCTAGATATTGCCGTGAAATTAAAGAACTACAGAGCAGGAGGAGCAGGGTCAGGACTGGGTCCCACTGTATTGTGGTGCCTAAATAAGGCTGCCAGCCTATTTAGAATGTCACAAAGAACCAGATGAAATGACTGCCCAGGGAGAGGAGGTGCTAGAGGGATTCTTAATGGGAAAGGATGTTACACCCAGTGACTGGAAATTGAAGTCAGCAAGAATCGATGTAGAAATACAATGTAGATTTTCAAGAGTGAGAGCAATCAGCCTGATTGCCAAGGGACTGAGTTCTCCATCAATGTGAGCCTTTAAATTAAAGGGAGATGTGTTTAACAGCCTGCCAGCACAATGGCAAGGGAATTCTGAGACTTCATGTAGGGATATTAGACACAAGGGGACCAAGCAATCAATCTGTGTGTGTGTAGCAAGTGCTGCATCCCCTCAGTAATGCTTCCAGGACAGAGCCCATCTCTGGTTGAATAAATCTGGAAAAGAAAGGACAAACAGGACTAAGAAGGTGAGGAAGCTGAGCAACAGGCATTTCACAAATAAACCAAAGCCCTGCACTCCAGTCTCCCCCAGAGCTGCATCCCTGGGTGAGGTGGGTGGGAGCAAGGGTCTCAACTCTTGAGACTATCAGCATATGTAAAATAATTTGTGAAAGTTTTGGTTTTGGACAGTTCTTCATTTTTCAAGGACATCATCTGGAAGCTGTTTCAGAACATCTTTTGTTGGTTATTGCACTGTCACTTGCTAATCAGGAAACTATTATCATTTTAGAGAAAAATGTACCTAGTATTTCCACACTAGTTAGATGTGGTTTTCTGAGAGTACAGTCAGAGGTAACTTGTGGGAACTATAATTTAAAATTTCCCAGCTTTTAGATACTCTTTTTAAAAAAGGTTTCTATTTTAGCAATATTGTATTAAAATAATGTGTTGGAAGCTGGCATTATTAATCTGGGAATGGTCTGGGCTGTACTGTGTGGGAGCATCCTCTGCTTGCTTCACATTCCCATTACAGTGGAGTGCCCACAGGCAGAAAAGCACTGATAAAAGCTGCAATTGTGCTTTTACACCGGGAAGTTGATTTTTGCCTCCTGAAGTCGAGGCACGTATGTACCCTTGGAAGCACTTTTGGGCTTGATAACCTTGTCCACTTTTCAAATGTGTTCCACATGAATTACACTCCACAGGAAAAGCAAAGATCTCTGACCTGCAGCAAGGCTTAGTAGCCAGAGCTTGGGTACATCAGTGGAAAGAGCATCAGTGGATTTTGACTAAAACCTGTTGGTTATAGAGGATAAAGTTTAACAGAAGGCATCTCTTTAATAGGATTTTCCCCAGCCTGGTGTTCTCATTTAATGCAGAGTTGTCTCTGCTCTTTTTGCATTATACTCCTTGCTGAACCACTTGCTGTTATCTGCACATGAGTGCTGCACCTAGAGGCCCTCTTCACTTACAGCTTCAGATTTCAGATATTGGATGAGCTTGGCTGCCTCTTGGCTGCATCATTAAAGAGAAAGAGAAGTTTCTTTGCCCACCTCTTCTCCTTAAACTCCTGTTTTGCTGCATATTATGCTGCACATATTCAGAGGGGTAATAAATTCAGTCATTTTTGGTCTAAATTTAATTCCTTAGTAATTGCCATCTATTTATTTTTATTGGTAGCAATAACTTAGCTTTATGAAAGCAAGCTCTGGACTCCTTCCATCAGTGTGCAAAGCTTTGCTTAATAAAATAAAACTGCATTTGGAAAGGTTTAAACTAGGTGGTTGCAAAGAACTGTCGTTATCATGGAATCATGGAATCATAGAATGGTTTGGGTTGGAAGGGACATTAAAGACCAACTACTTCTAACCCTTCTAGCATGGGCAGAATGCATTCTACTAGTCCAGATTGCTCAAAGCCCCATCCAGCCTGGCCTTGACACTTCCAGGGATGGGACATCCCAGCTGCTCTGGGCAACCTGTGCCAGTGTCTCACCACTCTCACTGTAAAATATTTCTTCCCAACATCATATCTAAACCTACTTTCTTCCCATATAAAGCCATTCCTCCTGGTCCTGTCACTACATGCCCCTTGGCCAAAGTCCTTCAGATCTCTTGCAGACCCTCTTCCAGCACTGGAAGGCTGCAAGGAGCTCTTCCTGGAGCAATTCTCTTTTCCAGGCTGAACAACATCAGCTCTCTCAGCCTTTCCTCACAGGAGGGGTGTTCCAGTTCTCTGAATATTTCTGTGGCCTCCTCAAGACTTGCTCCAAAAGTTCCATGTCCTTCTTATGCCGGTGTTCTCAGACCTAAATGGCAGCACTCCATGCCTGGAAAAGCACAGATGGAATGACGCTTGCATCCTGGAAGACCAAGTGCAGTGGCTGTTTCAGCCTTGTTGACAAGCAGTGGGTCCAACCCAGCCAGACCTTCCCCTTCTCTTCTAACTCTGCGGGAATTATTGTATGATGTTGTGGCCTTTGGAATGGGATATTACTGGTATGGTTTCCTGATTCAAACTGAACACAGCCCTGGGAACACCATTGCTATCATTTTCCCTTCTCTTTTGCAGTTTACTTTTTCATATTTGGATCTATCCACATTGGGAATAATGAAACCCCGAAACTCACTCTGATCCACATGCACACGGTACACACAGATCTTTTTGGTAATCACACTGAGCAAACTTTGGGAAGTTTTCATCTACATTTTCATCTCCATTTTACCTTCAGATCATTGAAATAAGTAAAACATCTCAGAAAAAGAAAAGAGAGACACAAAAGAAGGTCAATAAATATTAGCATCTTTGAAATGTTTGATAAGAGTCTGTGCTGGCTTTTGATTACTGCTGCCTCTTATAAAGTTAGATCTGAATCTTTTATTGTGCATTACCAAGAGATAAAACACAGTTACTGCTGGAGTAATTTGATTCTATACCCTAAGCAAAAATGCCTATTCCTTGATTCCATATGCTACCAAAAGGGATAAGATTTTAATTACCAGACAGTAAAGTCCCTTCCCATTTTCATGGTAATAGACCTAAAGTTATTTTTACTCACTAATTATACAGTGCCTGCTAAAATGCCAGTGATTTGGTACATATTGGGGTCCCTGAAATTCAGAGAGGTGTTTGTTTGCAAATCATGTTTCCCTCAGATCCCATCTCTCTGTTCTGCTGCAGGGGTTCCTGCAGAGGCACACGCAGGATCTTGCAAGTCTTACCTGTTGGGCTGCCTGGGAATGTCACTTGTCCCATGCCAAAGCATGGGGACAGCACTGCCTGTGGGACTGCGTGTGTCAGTCCATGCACCATGTTCTGTGCATGGTCTCTGCTGCAGACAGCAAAGATTCCTGTAGGGTTCAGGAAGCCAGAAGCTGTGAAAAGTGAGAAAATCCTATTTAAGGCCTATGCTGCTCATAGACACTGAACCCAGCTTTTCAGGAAGGGTGCTTCATCAAGGCGAGGACAATATAAACTCTTTTCCAGCCCACTTGGGCCATAAATGAGCTCTATAACAAGGGTGAAGTGCTGTTTCCACCAGCTGAGAAAACGCCTATAATGATGGTTCTTAGACAACTCTATCTCATTAGTACTGTAGGTCTGAAGAGACACTTATTCCCTGGAACAGAATGGGGCCACCACCCCAGGGATGTCACTGGTGCTAAAATGCTAAGTCCAGACTTATTCTGGTGCTTATTTGTAAAGCCTTGCCCTGAGCAGCCTAACCAGGAGAGAGAGGGGAGGTGCCTCCTTAGTCATACCCTCCCTGTGGCTTGTTCTTGAAAGGTGCCTGCCTTTCTGTCCCTGGAAAGAGCATGGAAGAGGAAAACAGCCTCCTGACTGACGTCTTAAGCTCCTCCAGCTTTCACATTGAATTTGGAAGTCAGGCTGGTGAGGTGTGAGTGACACAGAGCTATTAATTTAAACACTGCTGAGGTAAAACACGTGCGGGGCTGCATGCAGACCACACCTCAGAGGAGCGTGGAAGAGGATGGACAGGAGTTTTCCAGAGCAGAGCCGAGCACGGAGACACTGCAAATAGAGTAGCCTGTGAGGGAGAGGGATGCAGACCTTCAGCTCAGCAAGCAGCTCTGGGTCACTGCTCTCCACTAACCAAATTTAGGGAAACTCCTAGGGGTCTATCAGTGGGTGCTGCTCTGGGCAGTCAGCAAGGAGCACTGCGTTGCCAGAGCACTGGGCCGCAAGCGGCTGCAGAAGCAGCAGCATCAGTAAAGCAGGAATTGCTGCCATGAGCAGCTCGATGGCTCTGTGTGGGTCGGTGACAAACTCGCAGCTCCTGACGACAGAGGGCACGCCGACACAGCACTGAGAAGTGAGATACGGGCAGATCCAGCCCGGGGACACACTGTTTCACACAGCGGGTCAAATCCTGTTCTATTTACCTAACAGGAGAATGGGGGGTTGCTTGCATGAGCCTGTGTGGGGTTTTACCCAGTTTTCCGGGGACTTTCCTGCACCAAGGTTTCAATTCTGAGTCTGCAAGCAACTCAGATGCCACTGCAAGTGCAGAAGCAGAAGGGGTAGGATCACGCTGTGCCTGTAGCAGGCTGTGGGTGAGGAAATAGCTGAGAATAAAAACATCAGCATCAGGCCCAAAGATGCTCCCACGTTAGCCAGTAGCTGACAGCAGGGAAATCCAGGGGGACAGCAGTGTTTAATGTGACTCATTGGCCATGACAGGCTGATTTAAATTCATTTGCGGTGCAAACTCCCTCGTGAAGGAAGTGTGAAGGCTGTGAATGTGTGCTAGGAAAATAAATGGCATCATTTAGACTTAAGAAGGTGCACATGGTTGGGCAGGATTTTGGACTGTTGGCACTGAGAGCAGTTCGCTGGAACAGAGAGGGTGTTCTGTCTCTGGGTCCCTAAGCTGTGACACAGATGGCCACTACTCTTCTCTGGGTCTACTCCCTGAAATAGTTCATCTTGCTGTGCAAAGAGGTCCTGATCCTGCAGTGGGCTCTAGGCAGGGACAGCAGCCTTCCCATATAAGACCATTTACAGGATCAGGACTCTATCTAGAGTTTAATCCTAAGGCACACACTTATTCTGATGACAAGTGTTTACATGCTTTCTGTGCCTGAGCAGAGGACACTCAGAAGGTCTTGCCAGGGAAGAAGTTTCCTGGAGCTTTTCCTACAATGATACTGAACTCTTGCCATGGGGTTTTTAGTCTGTTTTATTAATGATCCTGTGCATTCTCCAAAGGGATGAAGACAAAGCATGGCTCCAAAATCTTACTGCAGTGGCGTAGCTGTATTTCTCAGTGTTTACACTAAATCAATCAGTTGGTGTTGCACAAAAATTATCCTACAGTCCTCCTGAATATTTTATCGTCTTTGAGCTGATGACTGTAGTTCACAGCCAACAAATCAGCAGGGTCTTTTCCAAAAGCTGCTAAAAGCAAATCTTCCTCTACAGGAAGCTCCAGGATTTTTGTCTGTGTCACAGCCAGAAGATCCAGATTCCCCTGTTGCAGATTCCCTTGTTGCAGTTCCCTGCCAATCCTGCAGGGAACACTAACCCTAACCCTAACCCTATCCCTAACTCTAACCCTAACCCTAACCCTAGCCCTAGCCCTAACCCTAACCCTAACCCTAACCCTGCAGCCTCATGCTTGGTGCTGCTCTGATTCCTGACCCAGGCTCTTAGACCCCCAGAATAAGAGTCCCATGGCTAATAGTCAGCACAGCTTTTGTGGGGTTTTTGCAGCCCATCTGATGAGCCTGGCTGCAGGTTTCCAGGTGGGCAGAGAGCAGACACACACCTCTAAAGGCTTCACTTTAAAGGTGACTTGCAAAAATCACACCCTGTGACAAAGGAGGAGATCTTTTAGTGAATATTTGGCTTGGAAAAACAAAACTTGCAAAGCAACTCCAGCAGCAATAAGTCCAAAAGAAGACCTGCTCCTCTGTTCTGGACTTCAAGAAGTTCTTTGTGCTTGCTTCTGTAGCAAAGCAGGAATGAACTCCATGCAGGTCTTGCTGTGTGGAGACACCCAGGTGCTGGACACCTGGCCAAGAGGCTGGTGAGGAAAAACCCCTTGGGTCTTCAAGCCCACGGGATTGCACTTCTGCTCACAGGATGCTTCCTAGAATGAGCTTTAGAAAACACTGTTCCTCACCAGGGGACTGCTTTTCAGCACGGTACCATAATGGCTTTCATGGCAGATTTGTTACAAAAACTGCAGGTTTCTGCAGGACAGGCATTTCCGAGAAGCAGTCAGCATCTTGCTGTAGCTATGGGACAAGATAACAATACTGACCTGTGTAACCACATCAAACACTGACCATTTATTTCTACTGAAAACTTTGAATGTGACTGGTAAGCTGCAAAAAATAGGAAGCCTTCATCCAAAAGTCTTGGGAAGTGCAGTCTAGCACCATATCTTCCAAACATAAAATGTGTGCTCATTTTCATATTCTACACAAGCTGCATAGCTGGTGTTTGATGGTGCATGTCTCAGAATCAACAGTGAAATGAGCGGCCTAGATAGATTCGCTCTTGTAATGTGACTGCAAAGTGGAATTTGCTTCTAAAACGCCAAGACATTGATTTCCCACAAAGTGACAGTCTTGTCTCATTACCTTGATTCATTTGTTGTTTGATGGATTTTAATAGCAAAGATCTGAATTTCAATGATTAACCCCCCACCTCAAAAGGAAGAAGTTTAGAGCTGTGTCATATCAGCAGCTTCAAAGAGAACCAGTGTTTGGGAAGACATTCACAGTATTGGAAGCCTGATGGCAGGGAGTCTCAAACAAAAGGGAAGCAGTGAAGATGGAGAGATAGCGGAGAGAAATGTTGGATGGTAGAGGCATTAGCATTGAACAGGCAGGCACAATGTCCCTGTAAAGAAAGAGCAGCTCTGTCTCTGTGTCCAATTATCTTTTGCTCTGACTTACCCCTGCCTGTGCTGTGGTGCTCTTTCCCTGAGATCAGTGTTTCTCATATTTGGGTCTTCACACAGTGTGTTTTATGTGCCACAAAGAGGTACATTTCCACTGGGATGCATTTGACTGAGGAACATAATAGATGCTGCTTCTGAAGAGACAGAGTCGAAGTCCCCTGTACTAAACATGAGAGAAAGAGGGAGTGACAATAGCGTGTGTAGAGAACATCCAAAGGAATATAAGGAATAGGAAAAAAAAAATCCCTTGGGAGTGGTCAGAGATAGTGAGGTGAGGTTTGTCCACTGTGTTTTAAGTTTCCTGTAACATCTTAGTTATCTGAGATCTCTGGGCTTATCTCCCTAAAAGCAGCAGCTAGGAAAAGACATTCTCACTGTGCTGCTTCATCAAAGTGATGTCTGCTGTTTTAACAAGCCACATTAGCCAGAGATTGATGGCCCCATTTGCAGCATGAAGGATCAGTGCTGTTTGCAGCAGTGAAGGTCTGAGCTCCCTGGAGTTCCTGCTGGCAGGGGGATGTCAGGCAATTGCCAGAGAGGCAGAGCTGGTGGAGAGGCTGCTCCCCTCTATCTGGGCATCACACAGGGGACATGGGCATCCCCACGCCTCCCACACTGCCTGCTGGAACACTTGCAGCCCTCCCATGCAGTGGCTCAGAGACTGAATGCAAGTGCTGATCGTTCACTTTGGGATCCCTTGTAGGAAGCTGTTCAATGTCCTTCCCACACGGGTGTTGTCTGTGTGGAGCAGCAGCGTGGCTGGGTGATTGCAGGGCAGATCGGAGCTTCCGCTGGAGGAGAAAGTCATCTGTCCCATCCATGTCATCTGTCCCAGACCATGGGCTTGCCTTGATCCAGCACTTCTGCTAGTTCTCAAGACAAAAGGGTAACAGGGACAGGGACGATATGGGGTTTATCACAGCCGACACACACATTGCCCATGAAGTCAAGTTTTAATCCCTTTGGGGAATGCTTCACGTGCATGCTGGATGGGGAATCAACACTGGCCTGTTGTCACTTCTTCTCCAAAGAGAAAAGGTGTAAATGACCCTTTGAATCAGGCAAGGGGGGTGGTGGTCATAGAGGCGGATGGCAGAGCTCATGAGAGGAAAAAGTGAAGGAAGATAAGGCAGAAATTATAAACTTACAGTCAAAACTAGCAATGGTGGGGTGAAGCAGTGAACAGCAACAGGAGCTGAATCTCTCACAGGTTTCTTGCTGAGAACCTCTACAGGTAGGTCAGCATAGTCCGTGGTCATGTGTCAGTTGTGACCACATTCATATTTACTGGGCTGCCTTGGGTTTTATTACTGAAGGCTGCAGCTGGATTCACGGAATGAAAAGTAAAATGTGATTTCCCTCCCTCTTTCAGAATTTCAAGCAATTTTCAGATGTTCTTAGCTGATCTTCATGCTTCTAAGATCCTGTATGTGACCATCTGTCTCCAATTAGTCCTTTCAGCCCTGCAGACTTCTCTCTCTGCAATTCTCCCATATCTTTTCTTTTGCTCCATTATTAATAAAATGAACATCAAAACACTCTCAAAGTATCATTTTGCCTATTTGAAGAAGGATAACTTCATCCATCTGAGAAGAGGTGGCACAAGACAAATGAATCTTTACCCAGCCTTCTCTTAAGAAACACTTTTTTTTCTAAGGTGTATAAGATGACTGAGTGTCATGGCAGAGTTCCTGGGCAAGACACAGAATAAGGATTCAGGAGGTCTGGGTTCACCCTTAGCTCTGCTAAGTCATTCTGATTCCTACCTGCTCTATAGATAACACCATTTGTATCATTAGTTTCTTTTTCTTCTGTTTCTGCCAGGACCTGAGCCAACAAAATAGTCTCTGCATACTCTGCACCCCGTCCTGGGACTGTGGCTCCAATGTGGTGCAGAAGTAACCTGGGATCATGGCATTGGGAAAACAACTTCATCTTAAAAGTACCTTAAGCTCAGACTCTTTCTCTTGCTCTTTTCTTGAGCTGTGCTTTAGGTAGGCCACTGCTTGGTCCTGTACTTGCTGATACTGACCTCATTTCCCTCCTTGAACCTTTCTCATCAGTGCAGAAGTGTTCAGTCATCAGTGCTGCCTGTGCTTGCTCTCACTAGATGTGCTCTGCCCTTCTCATTCAGGTTCTGTTGGATTGTCTTTGTTAAAAAAGGGAAAAGGGATTTCTTGTGGACCAGGTCATGTCTTTCTGACAGTGCCCAGAAGAAACGAGGTGCAGAAAGAGTTATTCCTCTTTGAAAGTCCTTCCCAGCCTCTGGCATTTTAAGGTAGGACCTGTTGAGTCTGAAGGTACAGATGTACAAGCCTACCTTCTCTCAGGGTAGTGAGTGTTGTAGAGCTTTGTGTGCCAAATAACTCTGATTACCTCCCCTCTCCTGCCTCTCATGGATTCAAAGGCCATCTGTCCATCTTGGTTCATTTTTTCAAGGACAGATTCCCTGCCAAAGTATGTGAAATTTCCAGAATTTGTCTGTGTTGCGCTATTTGGCCTATTTTTTTCCAAAGGACATTAGTTTAAAGATATTTACTTGAACATCTCTGGATTTGTTAGCAGACTTCTCTGCTTTATTCTAGATGAGGAGAGTTAGCTTCACTGTAATGTGTTTCCTGCACAATGTACATACTAGACATGTAAAAGACAAGCCTAAAGCAGCAAAGAACAACCTTTAAATAACTCTTATGGCCCATTAGCCACACAATGACACCTGGTATGTAAAAGAGACACTCAGCGAGATCTCAGAAGATCGCATGAAAAATGACTTCTGAGAGCCTCTGTAAAATTGCAGGCCTGTGTGTGATTTGTGTAATTAATGGAAAATACTGTTTGAACATGGCATGGTCGTTAAGGATGACATGCTCGGCCTCACCTTTGTGTTGTGTAGGAACATGCAGGGATTAATTTAACATCTACTGTCCATCATTTGCAGGACTCCATGCCTAGGCTTGGATAGTTAATGAGTCCCCTGGAGTCTTCGCTTTCAGCTTTAATTTTCTCCATTTCTGAGCAGAGTGGAGTCAAGAGAAAAAGCCTAAGAACAAGGGGAGAAAAGGAGGTTAAAATTCACATTTGCTGTATTTGAGGGGAAGCTTTGTTTTTCTGCTTAGGGCCTTTGTCCTAGACAAATGTGCATCTCTGAAGACTATCCCAGGTCCCAAAGCCATGTAAACCAGAACAGGGTGCTCAAGGCCTGACCCATTAGCTCTCAGCTGACTCATCGTCCACCTGAAAATAAAGCTTCATACATTCCTGCTTCTCTCTCATATGCAAGGAAACTCCCCTTCATGGAATGATAGAATCTTTTCATTTGGAAAAGACCTTTAGGATCACTGAGTCCAGCTGTTAACCATCCGTGCTCTTCTGGCCTGTTCTGCCTCAAGAGCCGTATCCATCCATCAAAGCCCTCCAGGCACATGAGCCTGTATGTACTGTGTGACAAGGATCCAAATGAGTTTACAACCCTGCAATGCACACAGACTCCTAATTCCTCCTGTTTGTTCCCCATGCTGCATGCATTAGTGCTCAAGCACTTCAGAGACATGTTCATTTAAAAGAAGTGATGCATGTGTATAATTTAGGCCAAAGTTACAAGATGCTTATATAGCTTGAGTTATAAGATATCAATATAACCTGAATCATAACTTTCTGTACTAATATAACCTGAACTATAACTTCCTATACTATGTGATGGCTATTATATAGTTAACTGGGTGCTTCATGCTGAATAGAGAAAAAAAAAGAAAAGGAAAAGGAAAAAAAAAAAAAAACTCACCAGGTGGATAGTTTCAAAAATGGATAAGTGCTAATGAGAAACTGGCAAATGTAAAGCCAATTAGCCACAAAACCAAGGATCTAAACTGGTTAGAACTGGAAAGACTAAGGAACACCATAACTGCACATGCTCAGAAGACAAAGTTGAAAAGTTCAGATGCGAGGAAGACTTTGAGCCTTCATCATAAGGAGACCCTCAAGACCACCAAATTGGGGAGGCACAAGCACAGTGCAAAGAATTACCTAATCACCATGAGCTCACGTTATGTGAATTAGTCCCAGCACATATATGATGATGCTATAGTGACATAGTAACATTAAGCATTATTTTCTGTATAAATAAACCTCAGCACCTGACAAAGGCGAGTGAATTAGGTGGAGAAATTGCCCTCACTTCCAGCACTGCAATAAACAAATACCTGCTCTATAGACACCGGTCTATGGGGTTTTATTTCTAGCCTGTTTTTTGGGCATCAGAAGAATATGTGAGAGCTTTCTCCCCAGCAGGGAGACACCCATTGCTGTTTCTCAGCACTCACTTCACTCTCTCTGCTGGTGCCACCATATATGATTTGGGCTCAGTTGCCTCCAATGCTTCTCAGAAAACAAGTCCCAGCCCCTCATCTGACATCATGGCACAAAATCTGTTTTGTAGTTGCTGATCTGAAAGTGGAGCAGCAGCCTTCCTCCTGGTTCCTGAAGTCACCAACTTACAGCCTTTTCTATCATGAGAGACTTTTGTTCTCAACCCACTGAGTACAGGCTCTGAATTTTCTTCCTGCTGTGCAATTGGGTGTTCAGACTCCTGTGGTTGCTTGGAGAAAATCCTGTTGTCTTTTCTATAATATCTGTTGCTGTACAGGCTTCTCATTTCCTCCTGCACTTCACCAACAAGCACTTGCTTCCTTCAGGCAGGGAGAGCCCTTCCACTGCCACAGCCTCCCAGGGGAATTCAGCCTGTGTTGGGGCAGTTGCTGCTGTTGCTGTTGGGCTCTGCTGCATCGCCAGCAGTGCTAAGCACATGCACACCGTCCCCAGCAGAGTTTCTGGATTCCTTCTATGTGCACTCCTGTGCGAACTGCAGCATCTGTTTGCACCTTCTGTTATAGCCCAATTTTTGATTCTGTGTCACAAAGTGCGAACTTAAGTGGCAGAGGTGAAAAGCTTTCCTTATTCAGGAGTCCAGGGGTACAGGAATCATGCAGCAGGAGGAAGACTCAAACGGTACTGCTGCAAAGCAGAGGTTCTTCCTCCTCTAACCTCCTCCTGTCTGTGTAGATCCCTCTGTAAGGAGCTTCACCACCATCTCATCCCTTGCGTTTCAGTGCAGCCAATAAAAGCCCAAGCCTAGACATGTATCTGGCATGCAAAATCTTAGTCAGAGCTTATCAGGTCAAACAAAGTGTGGTTATAGCTGCTTCACTGGTAAGGCACTAACTGCAATAGGGCACAGGACTGCAGTAGTTTTCTTCAGCCTGGTCTAAGAGTCATTACATTTGATGAGTTCTGTGCAAAAAAGTCGACAAATGCACAATCTGAGCTGGTTTTTGATGGGGAATGTTGCAGCCCCATGCAAGGTTGTGGTGACAAAGGAGGGACTTCCCTGCTATCTACAGGCTCATTCCTGGCTGGGGTGTGCTGAAGTAATTCAACTTCCAGTTGAGCCTCTTTTAGAGATATCTCTGCTGTGTTGGGTCATGACCAGAACAGTTTTCTTCCATGTGCAAACAAGTACCTGGCTGCTATTGATGTGTCCTGTGGATACCTTGCACACACAGCAGCTGCAGGAGCCAGGAAATTCTTTTCTGCACAGTGATGGCTGAGTGTGTGGAGACTGCAATCCAAGGACCAGGCTGGAAGAAAGTGTGGGAGCTAAGGACGGAGCAGATCATGATGCTCTGTGTGTTCTGAAGAGAGAAGGGAGAGAGGACAGAACTTGGGAAGGAAGTAGAGGGCAGGGAAAGATGTATCCTTCTGGCAATAACAAGAGGAGAAAGCCAACTTGTACTTGGGTCAGGGGACTGAATGGAACAGTAGGCTTGGAATTAGCAGATAAACTGCTTTCTCTCTAAAACTTTGAAAAGAAAGATGTTGAGATACACTCTGTCAACAACCTCCAAGAAAATTTGGCTTATGCTTTTTCTTGTTCTTGCCTAAACAACAGTACAAGCTACACAGCAACCTAAAATCTCTGAAGATGGGTTTGCTACTTATTGCAAGAAAGCAGAAAACATCCCAGGTATCACTGGGAATAGCTTCGGGTCAGACAGGGCGATGGAACAGTGGATGTGTAAGATTTCTGAGCTCGATGCCATCTGCTCACGGAGAGCATTGGATCACTGTAAGGATGTCAACAAAAGGCTTGGGGAGCTTGGGAAAATGAGGAGGGGAAATAGCAGGCTCCAGAGTGTAGGAAAATTGTGACTTTTCTGTTGCTGTCACGAGATTGGTCAGTTGTTTTTTTTATTTTGCTTCCTTCCCACAGACCATTGGGAAATGTTTGCAAGAGGAGAGATGTGAGTTACACTGAGAGAAATACGGCAATAGGACTAGCAGGCTAATCAGACCAAAACCCCCCAAAACTTCCACATGCTGTTTGGAGACAGTACTTGGAACCCCTGGAGAATCAGGCTTGGTGGGTTAGTGGAAGAAAAACAGCTACTGAGCATTACAGCTAGGAGCTATAAGATCTCTTTGGTGCAGCCCCCAATACCTGTGAGGTACCTTGTTTAAAAAATAAAATTGTAAAGAAAATGTGAAATTTAAACCCCAGGCGATACACTTAATAGAAATGTTATTTGCTCCAACAGTCAAGATAACTGTACGTTGAAATACTCTTTTGCTCTAACATTAGTTTTGCCTTTCCCTGAAGTATGACATAAATATGTTTAAAATGGATAATCATACCCAAACCATTTCCATTCTCAACTAAGAAGATTTGGGTGTTCTGTTGCAGTTAAGCTGTTTTAAACAAACACTCACTCTTGTTGTGCTATTTTCATGCTAATGGAGGTACTTAACAGACTGCAGAAGTTTATCCATTCTTCCTCCTGTGTAGAAAATAAAACTTTGCTGTTTTTCAACAGCTGATGCTTTAATACATACAAAATACTTTGTATATATGCAGATTGTCTGTCACAATATTTAGCTAATTCAAATTGTTGCTCACTGAAGACTATTTTTTCTTCCCCTGAACCTCTGTTCTCCTTTTCACCGGTGACAGGTACAGAATAGTTTATTCACAATAATAATTCTGAAGTGATGGCTGCCCATGGAGCCCAGGGAGGGCTGCTTTGCTGTGTTGGGGGTAAGAAGGGGCCGATTTCAGTGGGCCTGACACACAGCTGTGTTTTGTGTGAGATCAAAGGGCCAAGGACAGCCTGGGATGCAGTGTGGCACAAGGGGCAGGTTTGGTATGGATGAGTGAGGCTGTGAAACTCATTTGCATGGTTTATAAACTGCAGATCATGGTCTTACTGGGTCAAATTGTATTGAGCTGAGCAGCCTTACTTCCCAGAAAAATATCCCAGGAAAATGTGCTTGTCTACCACCTATTTGTAGCTCCGTATTTCTTCCTCCACCACCATGTCTGTTTGTTACTTTGTTGTGTGGCTGTCCTTGAAAGCCAAGAGTTGGAATGACAGATGATGGGCTTACAGTTGTGGTACTGCTGGAAAAGGAATGTTCTCAAGATCAGTGTGACAGTGATGTCACTTGGCAGCTTACCAAAATTAGTTTTTTCCTTATTTTTGTTGCAGCCTGTTTCACTCCGAAGTATTTTTTCTGTACTTGTGATGGTGCCCAAAGAAAAATGTGCAAAGTTGCTTTGAGTGTTAATTTCTAGATAGAACTGTTTCAAGAGTGTGTGCCTTGGAAGCAGAGAAAACTTGATTTGTGCTCTCAGTGCTTAGGGCTAACCTAGGTGATTTCTGACCTGTGAAGAGAATTTCTGTTTGGGAATCTAAGATATATTTTTGTGGGAGGAACAAACCTGTTCTTCCCGCTGAGTCTTGTTTCATTTACTTTTATTAAGTACTCCTGTACAGAACACTGAATGGCTGAATTTTATCTGAGATTCTATTAACGCATCGAGTTTTAGTCTGTTAATCTCTTCTGCACCTCAGTATTTGGCTGCATAGTGTGTTATCAAAGGTGTAAGAAAATCTCCTTACACTGCCCTTTCTTCCAGTGACCACAGGCCTGCAAAGAAGACTATGCAAAAAAAAGCATATTTAGAACATTCCAGTTGCATTGTTGGGAAAGCTCCTTTTTTCAAACTTCACTTGTACAGTACAAAAAGCCTTTTAAAGAGAGGTGCAGGGCAGCACAGGGGTCCTGGAGAGCGGGCTGCCAGTGCAGAATTTGTTGAGACACATTTATGGATATGGAGCAGGAGGTGAAGGTTTGGTGTATGAAGAGACGCTGAAAAGAACAGTGGCTGTAGATATGAGATACCACAATCAAAGCCAAGCAACTCGTCTCCTAGAGCCTGTCCAGAGCTTAGCTGGGAGTGGGGGATGCATGAGTGTGAAAGGGCAGAATTACAGCCTTCAAAGCAAAGTTATTGGCATGAGGGAGACTGGTTCCAGAAAAGCCATGGACAAAACC
Organism: Dasyornis broadbenti; assembly: GCA_013397935.1. NCBI lineage: Eukaryota > Metazoa > Chordata > Aves > Passeriformes > Dasyornithidae > Dasyornis > Dasyornis broadbenti. Next base: position 303,284 of record VZRN01002616.1, on the reverse strand, counting down.
TCCCAAAATTATTCCCCACCAGGCCGTTGCTGCCAAGTGTGGCTCATACAGTTTGTGTTAAGCTGTTCTCCCTTTCAAACCTCTTGCCTTAAGACCCTCTGTACTTTGCTAATCCTGCTCCTTTAGCAATCATCTAGCATTTCTCTCTTGTCTCCCTCAGGACTTGTTGCACTGTTCACCTTCATTGCTTTTGGGTCTGAGAGTTGTGTCCTTTTCCTTATATTCAGGTGAATATATTCTGTGGTGGTGAATGAGCATTTTTTCTGGTCATTTGGGCAAGTCCAGCTCAGGTGGGCAGCACAGGGCGAAGATTGTGGGAGCTGTGGAATTATGTTCTTCCTACCATCCCAGTGACAGGCAGCAGTGTCTTTGAGATGTTGCTTTCCTGGTCCCTCAGCAGTGGCTCCAGTAGTCTAGGGAGGCATAGGCATGGGACAGAAATGGGATTGTTTTCTACCCCTCTACCCATTCTATCCTATACCCCACAGCTGTTGGGAGCCACTCCAGCTTCCGCATGGAGTGAACTTTGGTCCAGCAGCTAAATGGGCCATGAACCAAGGCTAAACAAGGCAGTCCAACCTCCCTTCCTCGCATTGGCACCACACACTAATTAGGCACCATTCAGCTGACAAATGAGTTCTCAGGACTTCTTCACTCATCCCCCTTCTAAGGGCACATCCCTTTAAGCACCTGTTGCAGTCAACTTCCTGCCAAGTCTGGTTGGATTTTTCTTGGTGTCAGTGGTGGGGGTGAGAGCTACAGTGGTGCAGCTTCTGCTCTTGATGGGACAAATTGTGTCTCTGAGCTTGTGCTGAAAGCCTATTTCCTGCAACCTTGTTGGTCATTGAATATCCCATTGTGCCAGGCAAGTGGGCTGTGCCCTTGCCAGTGTGTAAGCAAAGCAACACGACTTTGGGCAAGATGAGAAGAGAGACCTTTGTGTGTTCGCCTCATGCTTGGGACAGTACCTTGCTTTCATGGAGAAGTGGGTTCAGAAGACATCTCCAGCATTGCTTATCCTGGGCTGGGTTGGAAGGCAGTGTTTGAAGGCTTACTCGTGGTACCATTTGGGAGGAGCAGGCAGCTCCGTGATGAAGGTTTTCTGGCTCCTTGTGTTTTGCAGCAGTGCGTAGTTTAGCACGGGAATGCAGAAAGGACTCTGGGATGTTCAGAGATCACAAACAAGGAGCAGCTGGCTATGATCCCTGTGCCTTTATGTCTGTTGTTGGAATGTCCTGGATCAGAATGCATCCCAGTTTTGTTTGCTAGGCATGGGATCACTGTTACGGTACAGAGAGGGATGGTTTATGGCAGCAGTGGTGTGTGTTGGAAGGCTCAGTGGGAGTTTCTATCTGCCCCTCATTCAGTGGGATCAATCAGAGGGTAGGGATCGGTCAGAGGGCAAAAGTGCAAGTTCCTGTGTCTTGAAGGGCACAAGCTGAACTTTCTGTCAGCTGGGCACCTCTGAACCTGGTGTGCCACAGAGAAAGTAGAGCTGGTTTGCAGTTCTAGACATGACTCTGCAGTGAACAAACTCGTGAATGACTGGCCCTGGCTTTTTGAGCAAACAGGGAGCAGGAAGATTCATAAATGATTCCTCTTACCCTCTGTGCAAGGGGTAATCCATCTTTTCGCCAAAAGGCTGTGAAATAACAAAACAGGTCTGTGGGTCCCCTTAGTAAAGCTGTGAGTGTGCAGGGTTAAGTCTTCTCGTGCATTGGTCACCCAGCTCTAGGAGAGTGTGAGGGCACTGGAAGGCCTACCTTGGGTTTCACACTTGGGTTGTGCTTGTGTGGCAGCCAGGGAGGTGGCTTGTGTCCAGCTATTACGATCAAAATGTACCTTGGATAAGGATCTCTGCAACACCTGGGCGACGTGCCAGGGTTTCCTCACTGGGACAATCCCTCAAACGTGGCAGTGGATAACCTAATGAGCGTCATTAGCTTTTTACATCAGCACTGGGAGCCAATAATTCATTCTAAAATCTGTGCTGAAGGGGGCACTAGGAAAGGCTGACATTTAACTTTCCCAAAAAAGTTCATTTGAAGGAGTAATTCACTTCAGATTAATTTTAAAGCAAGTAATCTAAGAAGCCTGTGAGGAGAGTGGAAATTCAGGCAGTCTGGAGACCAAGATAGCAGGGGATTGGAGTTCTGGAGAGGTGGTTGGGGATGCTAAATTCTGCACAGAGGGAATGACTTTTTGGGGCTGGTTTGCTTCAAGTATATGGATTGTTATGTGGGTGCGAGGCAAATCAACTCCATATTTTTAGAGCAAAAATTGTTTTCCTACCTTATTAATGTGTCAGACCCCATAACAGCACACGATCTGCAGAGGTGTGAGTTTGTGGTTTTTGGTTGTTTGTTTCTCATTTCCAGAAAGCTGAATGAATGGAGGTAAAGAACAAATGACTCCTTTCTATACACCTTCCGGAAAGAGGCAGAGGGAAGCTGTGTAGACCTGGGTCCAGTTCTCTGCCAAGGCACCTGATGAGTACTTCAAGCTCCCCACTAACTTTTTCCTGCATGCCTGCATTGCCAGCTGGCTGCTGTTATTGTTTGCAGGAACGTTTTATCTGGCAAAATAAAGGAAAGTTTTCATGTCTCCTGCTCTGGACCAAGGCAGGTTTCTGGATTCTGCTTTTTCCTCTGTAGAGGCCACAACCCTCTAAGGTGAGCCCCATACAGGAATGCTTTATAGCTCAACATGCAGTGTAGAGGGGGGACAAGCTGATAACACCCAGATCCACTTGATCCTAGACCTGCTTTTAGCCACAGTGGGAAAGGAATCTGTCTCCTGAATGCAACCAGTTGCCTTGTTGATTTGTTCCCATAGGGTTTAGAGAAGTCTGTCCCTAATCCAACGGAGCTGTGTTTGTGCAAACTGTTTTAATTGCACTATCCAGCTCTTCTGTACTTGAACACTCCATCAGGAGGGCTGTTAATATGTTCCTCTCGTGACCATCATTTTAATTGTCTAATGGCTTACAGTTCATTTGGATGATTCCAGTAGGGCACGCTAGCTTTAATTAAAAACAGTTTCTTTCCAAATGTATTAACTTCCTTTCTTTCGCTTCCTTGCAAGAATAAAGCAAGTATTTAGATGCATGCTGAGGTATCCTGAAACACTGCTTTGGGGAGCTGAGCTACTTCAGGTGTCACTGCCTTGGGGGACTTGGGGCAGTTGGTCCCTGTGCCCGCGAGTCCCTGTTGTCTGATCAGAGCTCAGGGATGTGTCTAGTCTGCTACCCAAGGGGGAATACAGGAACAGGACCTACCTTGTGTCACCCAGTGGTGCAGTGGCAGAGCTTGAATGCATCCCCCTCTTCTTGAGGGTTTGGCATCGTGGCTTAGGCCAGTTTAGGTATGGTAGAGGCATTCAATTTTGGAGAGATCTGTTGGAGGAGGTGCTGGTAAGAAGCTCAGTGGGGACTCCCCATGCCTTTGATTGCATTTGTCCTTTAAATTGAAATTCTCACTGGGTCTGTCCTGCCTGCCATACAAGGGCTTGTGGGACTGCATCCTTGATGGTGAATTTCAGAATGGCTGAGGTGAGATGGGACCGCTCTAGCCATACAACCCTCTTGCTGATGTGGGGCTGACAAGACTTGGTTCCACACCTGCATTTTGAATATCCCCAAGGCTGGAGACTCCACAACCTCTGCCAGAGCTTGGTCACTCCTAAGTGTTTTCTGTGTTCTAGCATAATTTCTCGTGTTTCAGTTTGTGATCGCCGCCTCTTGTCCTTACATTGGAAACCACTGAGAAGTGCCTGGCACCACCTCTGTCCTTGGATATCTCCAACAGCCATCTGGACCAGGTCCTAATCCTGGCTGTACCCACTTTGAGCTGCAAGTTAGACTACAGACTTCCAGAGGCCTTTCCAAACTTTTATTGTCATGTGATTTTTATGGGGGAGAGTAAGGATTGTAGTTAACACTGAAGTGTTTTTGGTTTTGTTTGTTCGGTGGTGAGTGCCCATCTGTGGGTAAAACCCTTTCTGTCTTTTGAACTCTCTTTGTTACTAATATTATTGTGGCTATTGCCATTTTCAGTAAATTGTTATTCCAACTCTCAATCTTCTAGTGTTCCCCCATTATTGGAAGAGGCAGGGAAAAGGGAGCAGCTTGAGTGGGTTTAATTTTCCAGCTGCGCTTTAAACCGCCACACAAGCTCACCCAACAGCAGCAGCACTGAGCAAAAGAATACAATTATGGACAATTTTACCCAGGTTCCTCTTTAGTCAGAGCATACTTCTTTTTGTAAGAAGCCTTTAATTTTGATTACTGCAAACACTCCAGTCAAAGGCACTCAGCAGGTAGCTATGGCAACCCTGAGATAAGTTGTCTAAAATATACCAGGTAAAATAATGAGGGGATAATAATATGGTTTTAGTTCAAATAAACTATTAAGTGTGAGTAACAGCTTTACATTTAAAAAATACACCATATTTCTGGGCTACAAATTAGTCATGGTTCAGGACCCATTGTTCATGTCACTGCTGTAGGTGGTCTCCAAAGAATACTGCTAATATATGCTTCCTGCATTTGTTAACCCAGCACTCAGCAGGAAAAAAAAATCTTGTAGCTCCAAAAAATAGCACTGTTAAAGAGAAAAGAGAGAGGGGAGAGGTCTCAGGTTAGAAAGATTACCCATGCAGAGAGAGCTACAAGCCCGTCTCAGAGACTGGCCTAGCTAAGTTATTGTGACTGTGCCCTTAATACCCCTTTTCCCCCAAACCCTCTCTATTGGACCCAATCAAATTAGCAGTTACCATCTGGGTCATGAGTGTTGTGCATGCTCAAGATGGAACAGTCACTACCCAAAGAAAACTTGTGATTTAAATAGTCCAATGTGTTTTCTTAACTTGTGAAGGAAAGGACAGCTGGTCACACAGGAGTAAATAGACCTGTCCTAGCATCAAGGAAGAATTTGTCCTTCAGACCTGGCAATGGGCACAAGGATTTTGGATCATAAATCCTGCAGCAATCTTCGCAGCTCCTTTAGTTGGTTCACCTTGAAGCATCTGGTACATAAAAGATTATTATGTCATTTTTTCACACAGTACTGGCAAAGTACTGTCTGAAGCAGACACAGTAAACAACAAGATATACATATATGTTGTATATATATTTCTATCTATCTATCTATCTATCTATCTATCTATCTATCTATCTATCTATCTATCTATCTATCTATCTACCTCCCCTTTTTGGGGATCCTTCAATATTTCAAGATAGTTATAGAAAACACGGATAATAAGCAAAGGGGCTTTGCTGAGTTAGCTTTTCTTACCAGCAACAAAATGTGTTTCAGTGTGTTTTAGGTCAATTGAGCTGGTCACGTGAGGAAAAACATAGTTCTCCACGGGGTTGCTTTTTGAAATGGACTTTCTCATTGATTTTTTGTTTGTCAGAGATTCTTCCTGGTCAATTTAAATTCCTTCTCCAGGAGCTCTAAGTATGTCTGTATGCTTGTTTTTGTCAGGTATTGGCTCCAAAAGAAGTTAGCTTTGTATCACAGCAACAGTGTCCTAAATAATGCAGTTTGCAGTGTTTAATCAGCCATTACCTGGGACAAGATTTTGCAGGTGGGAAAGGGAGAAGATGGAAGTCCTTCACCCTCCTCCAGCAGTGGGTCCCAGCAGGTGGGGGCAGATACATTTCCATCCCTCTCCACAGCCCAGCAGTGTTTCCCTTTGGCCTGGTGGGCTCTCCTGTCCTTTCCCATCAGCTGTGCTTCATTAATAATCCTGCAGTGCTTGGATTTTGTACCATTCTCCTCCCTATTGGTGGTTCCTGCTATTTCTAAGGCATTTAGAGATGAGGGCTCCTCACAGGAGTGGTCTCAGGAGAGCAGGGTGCTCTCTTAAGCCTGGGGTGAGCTGGGATCAATGTTCTACATCTGTCTGTCAGTCTGGCCTTTAGATTCCCTTTCTCATTGAGTCTCACCCCCCTGGGTTTGACACAGCATGGTCTGGATTTCAGGCAAGATGATGCCCAGGAGCCCAAACAGTTCCCCTCCACAAACAGCTCCTGCTCTCCTTGATCATTACTTGCCTTTTATTTGTCTTCCTCTGATTTCCTCCTGCTGCCTCCATGCTGCCCCTTGGACCACAGAGAGGCTTTCTCAGCCTGCTGTCACCAGCTGTTGAAAGGCTGTTCATATAGTGAACAAAGAAAGGCAGAGCTGAGATCCGCTGTTGAATTTTAATTCTCTTGCTGGCTGGTGGCAGGGAATTAGCCAGTGAAAGGCACTGGCATTGACACTTTCCCGCTGCCCAAGTGCTTACCTGAGTGTTTTAGCAACAACTGTCCAGTCATGCACCCCAGTCCCCCAAAATCTGATTGTGCTCCATTTCTTTCCCCCAGCCCTGGGGCCAAAGCTGTATTGGTGTCCTTCCTCTGCCTTTGGGTGCTGACTCTGTTGGCTGTGCTGTGTGCAGCAGGAGAGTGGGACAGGCATGGCTGACCCTGCAGGAAATGTGAACAGCAGGAAATACTTTATGTTTATGGTTATTATTATTCACAAAGACTTGTTTTTGTGTTAATGTAAACCTTGAGCCACAAACTAAGGGGTAAATAAAAGGAGGGCAGATGGGGTAGTTGTGGAACTTACCATAGCATTAGACTATTCAAAACCAAGGGAATACCAGCATAGAAAACTCAGATGGAAAATCCTGCCCCCAAAGCTCTGGACAACCCTGCTGTGGGACTTGTGGTGAGAGGTTGCAGGTCTGGAAGAGAGGCAGGCTGCAGGACTGTGAGTGAAAGATGAAAGAACTGTACAACCCCACACCATCCTGTGTCTGCCTTGCTCATTGTTGCTCATTCCTGCAGCTGGCAGGTGCTGAAGAACAGCCTGGGTTAATGGGGCTGCTGGGAAACTGCCATGCCTTGGTCCCTTTCCATTCCTGGAGTCCTGCACATTGAGAAGTGCAGGACTGGGTTTTATTCTTGCTAGCAATGTCTTCCTACTTCTTGGCTTCTGTCTTGATCTGGGTTTTGCCTGGTATCTGTAAACAGGGTTGTATTGTACCATCCCTCTTTTATTTTGGGGAAGGATGTTGTCTCATCAAAATCCACCTTCCTATTAACCTGTGCTAGTAAACTCAGTGCCTCCAAATTTTTCTGAAGAAGCCAGGGAATCATTCTGCTTTCCTAGTTCATAATTGTGCTCATCAAAACGAGTAGTCACAGTAAAATATGTACTTCTGAGTGTGCCCCTCTCCCCTGGGCACTTCTTTTCCAGCTGTGCCATGCCTGATCACAATGCTTAACCTGGGCTTGCTTGTGGAAAATACATTCCAACAAACAAAGAAACAAAACACAGACAGGAAGAAAAAAACTGGAGCAAAAATCCACTGCCAGCAAGGCCAAAACAGAAATAAGGAAGAACTGTGTTGGGGGCTTCTCAAGAAGAAAGGCAAGTGAGAGGTGACAGCTTGTATACTCGGATGTTGAAGTGCATATCTCTGTGGGACAGAGAAGATTGAAAATGCAGGCGTGTTGAGAGACAGGTTGAATTTCCGAGGCTGTAGAGCAGGATATTGCTCAGAGATGTCATTACACCATAAATTGACACTGGAAGAGATCAGTGGACCAAATCCAGAGCCGCTTTGAGTGAAGATAGTGAGTCCTGCATGGCTGCTATGCCTCCACATTGTGCTTTGTGCAGCAGAGAGCTTAAAAAGACAGTTGAAAGAATGTTTCACCATCCTTTCCTGCTGAAGCAGAGCTTGCCCGTGTCTGTTGCAGTATTCCATGCAAATGTTTGTTTAAAACCAAGCTGGGTAAACACTGTTGGGTGTCTGCAAGAGCACTTCAGAGGCAACTTTGGGATTCCCTGTCACCCTGAAATAGGGCAGAGGATTGCTCGCTCCAGCTAATGAAAGATGTGATGTTTAATATCTTTTTATTGTGATATTGATTTTAAGTAATCCAAGCTCTGTTTAGAAGTAGGAAATAACAAAAGGTGAGAAAAGTTTTTTCTAAAAATACCTGAAGTGTCTCTGTCTGTACTGACTGAAATGTGAAATGTAGAAGACTTTTGCCATGGTGTTGTAAATGGTATTGTAAATGGCCTGGGCCACTGCCAGCTGAACCAAAGGGGTTGCTCTGATTGCTGTGGCTGAAGTGTCCACCTAGGGCAGATTGTACCCATTTGTGTGGTAATGGGTAGTATGAACCACACTGTGACAGTGGTCTAGCGCTCCCTTGCAGTGGCAAGGAGGTTTTGTGTGTGCAAAACTTGTCTGTTCTGCTAAAAACCTGCCGTGCCACAGAGGTGAGGTTTGTGGCCAGTCTGGAGCCTGTGTAAATGGGTTTTCCAAACTCCTTTTCAGGCCTGGGTATCATCTGCAGCAGAGGTGAGCCTTGTTGTGCTAGAGAATACTGGATTCCATGACAATGATCGTGGGTCTTGGAGCACTGCTGAGCAAAAACAGCACTGAATTTTAAGGTGCTTTCTACGATAAGTCTTTGTGTTCAGGCATTGCCTGGCATAAATCAAGGCATCGCTTGTCACTGCCATTCTTCTGGTGCCCAGGAATGAGCCGAACTTGTTGCTGCCTCCTCTCCCTGCTCAGCAGCTGTGGGTGCTCCCAAATCTACGTGAAATGGGGAGCTCAGTGAGGTGTTGAGTGTCCCCATCTCACAGTGCAGAGGGAGGATTTAAAGGATGCAGTTTCAGGTCTCAGAACACTCTTAGAGAAGGAAGTTCCCATAAGATAAGCCACCACCACAGGAACTTGAGGTAAGTAAAGAAGGCAAAATAGGAAGATGTTAATCCCAGGCCTAAAATTCACACGCAATGAATTGGCAAAGCTGTGGGAAATGATACACATGCCAGAGCAAGTGGCAGGAACAGCATCCATGCTCTGTGGATGCCCAGGACCTGGAATGTATAAAAGTGGTACCTCCTGAAGAACAACTCGGGGATCCCCAACTCCACAGCCCAGGGTGAAGAAGAACCAAGAGGACACTGCAGGGTTCTGCGTGGTGGTGATATCTTTCTACTTAATCTTTCTCTCTCCCTCTTTCTCTTCTCTCACCACCTCCATCCTCCTATATTTCTATCGCTCTACCTCGCATGTACTCTTAAATCAAATCCACACTGTTGGCTTTGGCATGTCGTCTCTTTTGCACCTTAATTTGGGTAGAGACATCTCTAATAATCAGATCTTAACATGCCAGATGAGCACTGTGTACAGCACCAAAGCCCAGCAGGATCCTGGGCTAAACCAGGGCCCCGGTGTTGCTGCCCTGGTGCTTCTCAGAAAACTCAAATGTGCTCCATTCTCTAACAGGCTGTGAGCCTTTTCACTTGAACTCATCTAGCAAACGGGAGAAATGTCGAATCACAGAATCATAAGTGACACAGGTTGAGGTAGACTGGACCTTTTAAATGTCACCAGTCCAACTGCTTGGCAATGAACAAGGACATCTCCAACCAGACCAGGTTGCTCAGAGCCCTGTCCAACATGACCATGAATATTTCCAGAGATGGGGCATCTCTGGTCATTTACACCTCATTGGTATTCCAGAGTTTCACCACCATCACTGTATAAACATTTCTTATATCTGTTCTAATTCTATCCTCTTAGTTTGAAACCACAGTAATATAAAAAAGATTCAGATTATGTAAGAAACGGAATAAGGAGGCATTTAATGTTTCTCAAGTGAGAAGTCTCTAGGGAAATGGGGAGCAAACTACTTGAAAATGTATGCTGAAGTGTTTGTAGCCAGAGAAAAGCTTAAATCAAGGCATTCTTCATTTTGGAAGTGCAATGAGGGCAAATTTCCAATACTTTAATGAAGAGGAGTCTATTAGCCATGGCTTATTTTACCAAGGGCAGTGAGTTTTTCTACAGTGGTTTGAGATGGATAACTTTGCTGCCTACACCTGAACTGATATTGCACAGAGTTCTTACTTGCAGCACTCAGATGTTCTTTTCCTGACAGAGCTCTGCTTCATCCAGGAAGAAGCTTGTGTCTCTGCTGCTTTGTGCTTGCTTTTTCATTCCTAGCTGATAACAGGTTCCAGGTGATACTCTGGGGATAACTGAGCAGTTCATGGTGCAGTTCATGCCCAGGAGATACAAGAGATGATAAATGAAGATGCGCTGTGAAAACCCCACTTTGCTCAATGCTGGGTGTCACATTTAGACGTGTAAGGATTTCTGTGTGAAGAAATCGCTGCTGATTTAGAGGTATTAATGTTATTAAGAGTCTGGTTAATTAAGAAGGCTGTCAGGTGGTAGTGATTGGAAGATTTCCTTTTTTAACTCTTTTTCCTCTTTTTGTCTCTTGGCAATAGTAGTCGCTCAGTGTAGAAAAGCACCATTTCTGTGGCATATACTGTAGAGAATGAAGTCAAAAGTTTGTTTGAAAGTGTTAGTTGCCGTGTTTCTGTCTGTGTAGGAAAGGAGAGTTTGGTTGTTTGAAAGAGAACTTTGGTTAGAAAGCAGCAAAGAAATGCCTTTCAGTTAAATATCAGGAAAAATGCTAAATGAAACCTGGTCTGGTCTCTTTAAGATATAAAAGTAAATGAAAGCATAAATCTGACCCCATTATGGACCTATAATAAATCTGGTGATAAATCAGAGGCGGCTGATAATGTGAGGGTAATGCCTGTTTGCAATACAATCAGCACATGATAATAAAAGATAAGTGTCCTTTTACAAAGCAATGATGAAGCAGCTCTGGATGCCTTGAAGATCACCTTGTAAAACTGCTGGGTGAAAGGAAAAGGTGCGTGTGTTGGATCCAAAGGAAGTGTCTGCCACACTGGAATATGTGCAAGAAGCTGAACTGCCTTGACTTGCCCAGCAAGGCTGATGTGAGGAATGTGGAATCTGAGCTGACCTCCCCAGCTTGCGGTTCCGAATCTGTCTTTGAGGTGAAGGATCCAACCAAGCAAGAAGGACAATGGCTCTCTTGCAATGCTGCCAGATGGAAACCGTGCCTAAAAATACTGCTGTGAAACCCTCATAAAGCATGTAGGAAACATAAACATCGGTTGTGAGTGTGATAAGATGAAGTAAAAGCGGTAACTAACAGCCAGGGTTAACAACCAAAAATTTCCTGTCACTCTATAAACCTTGGTCTGGGCAGTGGGGCAATGAGCAGGGCTGCATAATTATAGTCAAAGTGTTCTCAGCATATTCAGTGCAGCAGTCAGATGAATACTGCTGAGCTTGGGAAGCTGCTAATTAGTTTAAGAGCCCTGTCCAACATGACCATGTCCATCCCATATCCATTCCATCCCAGCTGTATCCTCAGCTGGTATTCCCACTTACTTAGCTCAGATGTAGTGTATGCAGTGGAGTTCTGAGGACTTGCATCCAAGACATTGTCTGCTGCCAAAATGGAAGTAGGACTCCATCATTTGTAGATCTTAAAGCTGGATCAACTCATTATGGATCTGTATCATCCCCTTGCATAATAAATTCAAGCCTTGAAACTTTACCCAGTGATTTCTCTATCTGGCCCCCAGCTCCTGATTTAGTTAGGATGAATCCTTTATCCAGCTGGCTGCAGACTTAAAGCGACAGTGATTCTGCTGTGTCCTGAGGGAAGTTTCTGAGTGATTGATTTCATGCTATTTAGATATGTTTAGCTTTCAGTGTTGAACTGTATTTTGCTTTTTGTTTTTTTTTTTAAATATGGAACAATTCATACCTCTCAGTAACTTTGATAACCTACATTGATATAATTTGAGACAGGCAAGAGCTCTGGAATAATTTTTTCCCTATAAAGCATCTGTTTCAGAACTCTGAAGGACTTTTTTGCTCTTTCCAGAACTCTTCTTTCTTTTCTAACCTCCATCTTGAAACATAGATGCCATCTGAAAGCACTGCTTTGTTCCTTTCTGGTGTTCCCCCTGCCAGGACTAGAATGGGATTTTTTTTCATTATTTATTTCTAAAATTTGAATGTATTTCTTCTTTTCTGTAGTCAAAAACGCAACTGAGGGTGGCCAAAATTTTTGCTGAGTTCTGTGGAAGTTCTGTGAATCAGAAATATTCTTTAAGAGCTTTTGCTCTTCTCTACCTCCCTTTTTTTTTTTTTTTTTTTCCTGTGGTTTGAAGACACTTTCTATTAGACATCTGTGTCATTGTTTTCCCTGTCCTGATCCATTAATTTTGCTATCTGTCTTTGAGACAGGCTGGCATGTTACCAATGAAGCCAAATCTCTCATTAACAGCTTTGACAACACCGGATAATGGCCGTGGGTTCTTCTGGAGCAGATGGAGACTGAATTGCCGTGTGTGATCCCGGTGCTAGTTGTTCTTCCTTCCTTCATGCTCTGGGATCCCACTTAGGGGAAAACAGCACTGAAAGAGATACTCTGATGAGATAAAGGTCTTCCATCTGGATTCCATTCAGAGATTGTCTTCTCAGGTCACCAGGAGTATTTGGCCTTGTGCTGGGGTCCGTGCTGTGGCCTGATGGTGAAAAAGTGGATGTAGGGCTGGAGACCATCTCCGGTGCCATGGTATCTGCTCCATGCTGAGCTCCATCTTCACTCTGGAAGTGATCCAGAACAGCCTGATATTAAAATTATTCAAAAACCCACGGGAAGTGTTCTGATAAGCCAAATTCTTTCTTCCAATTTCCTCTTGTAAATAATAGCAGTAGTGTCTGTCTTCTCCTTGGTAATGTACTGAGAGGGTTGGAAAAGGCTTTATAAAACACAGACTGTAATGCATGAGGAGTTGACAAGCATCCCTTGATCTGATTAGACATGTTTTGAGCAGATGGATGTGCTAACTGACCTCTGGAGGTCCACTCCAACGTAAATTGTTCTAAAATTCAATGAAAATGAGTCATCCGAGGCTGTGCTGCTATTTTAACATGCTTGTATGTTTTCATCCTGGGACTGGCACTTGTATTCGCTGGATTCACTTAAGCAACTGGCTTGACATTTTTTAAAATTTCAGAATTTTTTTTTGTCCAAGTGCCAAAGCAAACCAGTAAAGATCAATTTAACAAACAAACAAACAAACAAACAAACAAACAAACAAACAAACAAACAAACAAGTAAAATATGTAATGGGGTCCTGTTGCCAGCTGATAAAACTACCTTGGTTGTCCATGCACTGGGGCCTGACTTTCTGCTTGTTGGGACGTACTGCACTGGAGCTCAGCTCAAGAAACGAAGTCAGCTTAGATGGTTTCCATACATGAAAGTTTGCATTTCTGATATTCCTTCCGTTTTTTTTGAGTCCTCCAGGTCAAACTTTCATATTTCTTTTTCCCAATGGAAGTTAGGTGTTTACTTAGCAGAACAGAAAATTGTTATCTTGGAGTTACTGGACTTCAAAACATGGGACTTCAAAAAAACCCCTAAACCCTGGGAAATACAGGTTTGGTCATGAGATGGCACTCCTGTTTGTGGAGAGTAATTTATGCCATTTTAAAATGGTATTTTGCCTCAATTTTGCTTTGGTGGTAAAATTCAAATTCATCTGGACTTATCCTGAGTTTTAACAGGGAGATACCAGTTTTGAAGGATTTAATCTTCAGTTCCTGTGCACTAATGCAGGGTATTGGCTGGGGATAGAGCATCACAAGAGGGGATGTATCCTGCATGTGCAAATTCCTACTTTGAACTGTTATACATATTTCTTGAGAGCTTATTCAGAAGTCTGTGGGTCAATAATTTAAATGTGGATGAAGCTATCTCTTTCTGGCATGTCTGATCTCCTCTGCCTTCTATTTTTTTTAACATTCAATGTCTACTACAAATTAGATTCCCCAATGAATGTTTGCTTTAGCTTCACTCAGAAAACTTGCTGTTGAAAGAAAGAAACTGTAAATAACTCTCCAGCTCAGGCACCTTGGCCAGGTGCCTTATAGCATTTTTCTCTTAGAATTTAATTTGTTCTGTGATTTAAGGTGCAGCATTCACACAGAGCTGAGAAGTCTCTGTGCTTCCTCTCATCACTGTCTTTACCATGGTCAAATAAGCGCTTATGGTGTGTCCACATTATTAATAACACTTCTGACCTATGGGGATCCTGCTTTTTTCTGGCAGGGAAAATCTGTCTGCGCTGGCTTAGGAGCAATTGCAGCTCTTCGTGCTTGCAGGTGAGCACCAGTCAGTTTTCTGCACTCCACAGTTCTGCACAGCCCCTGCCACCTCAGCCGGCTAAGAACACAAAAGACACAAATGTATTTGCCAGCCTGGCTCAATCTGGAGCCTTCAGGAGGTGTTACTGGGCCATTGCAGGGAAAACTCTGCAGTGCAGCTGCTTTGAGTTGTACCTGATGTTCAGAGGGATAAAAACACTTAATTAGCACTCTCTTTAGTTTCTATGAGAATCCTATAAACCAATTTCAAACTGAATTTTTGGGCTGACTCACAGCAGCAGCCAGCAGACTGACAAAACACCCAGGGAAGCTTTGGGGGATCTTTTCATGACCCAGGCTCAGTCTCTATAACAGAAGTGTGTATTTTTTGATATGTGCATTTTTTTTTTCATGTTTCATGAATGCAATCTACTTGCAAGGTAAGTGTACATTAAAAAGCTGTTGAAATTCAGAGGTATTTATCATGTTTTCAGGTTTGGTTTTTCTTTTTTGAGAGCTGAAAAAATGAGCCCAGCCTTTGTGAGAGTCTACTGTTGCTGCCTTTTCAGTATATCAAAACTTTAATGTATTTAAACTGAGCAAGAAATGATTAAAATAAGAAGAGGCCTGGGCTACAGTGATAATTATGTTCAGAATTTCTACTGTAAACATTGTGGTGATTTTTTTAATCAGCATTTTGAAAGCAGAGAACAACATCTAGTTTTAGTGTTGTGAGCAGTACATTTCAGGTTTCTGAGGGAAGATCAGTGCCGTGTGTTTTAGAACTGCAAGGGGTTGGCTCTAGGGCAGCTCTTTGTTCTCATGACAAGTGTGGGAAAAGAAAAATAAGCTTTCAGCCCAGGGATGCTTCAGGTTAAAAGCATGCAGGTTTAGCTTGTGAAATCCCACTATTCAGCTGCCATTTCAACCCTGCTAGCCCATATGCAGGAAAAACATCCTGGACAGCTTTTCCCCACTATGTGATTTAGGATTCATTTTCTGGCAGCTCCCAACCACCTGATGAACAGTTCTGTTACCTTTCCAGTCCTGATGAAAACCCAGTTGCATGCCAGTCAGTGAGACTTGTGGACTGGTATGAGACGGTTAGGGCCCTTTCTAATGTTATTTAATAAAACTTCTTCATCTCCGATGTAACTGAGAGAGATTTCCTACACATGGCCCCGGTGCGGTGAGCTTTTGTTCACCAGAAATGCTTGTCATGAAGAGGTGATGCCTGATACTGACTGTGGGGCAGGGAACATGTTTGTTTCTGCACATCCCACTGCAATTTAGCCTTCCCTGAGACGGAAACTCTTGGTGTCTGCTGGAAAACGTGGCCTGCGTAAAGTAGTATTGACTGAAGTATGGGTGCTGGAGAGGGAAATGAGACAAAGGCATGGATAGGAGACAGCTTGATGATAAACAGGCAGCTGACGAGAAAAGGCCAAACAAGAAATCTCCCTTGGCCCTGGTTGTGACGTTAAAAGAGCTGACATGAACTGGGCATGCTCCTCTCAGTACTAAATTCCTTCTGCTCTTTCACCATGTCTCTTGTGCAGCTCTAGAAAAAGAAGGTTAATTCTCAAATATTTAAAGAAGAAGCTGCTTTGCCCATACGGTGCCTGTTTTTCCTTTCACGTGCATTGGTTTTACTCCAGCCTTCTTTGGGCTGCTCCAAGTCGAGCTGGGAGCTGGGGGCAGCTGGCAGCAGTAGTTGCTCGTGCTGCTGGAGAGCTCATTCTGCTTTGTTTGCATTTGTTGATGAAAGAAGGACTGCAGTGTTATCGCCATGAAGACCTGCAGGTTCTTGGGGGAGCAGCTAGCCATGAGGAATGGCATGGATCCTAGGACTTGTGTGAGATGATCTGTCTTGCAGCCTCTGGAAAAATCCTGCCTGCATTTTTGTCATGGAGATGCAGCTCTCTAAGTGAAGGGCTATAGGTTGCTATTTCCCTTCTCTTTCCTTACTGTATTTCTTCTTTTTTATTTTAGTCCTCCCCTTCTCTTTAAAAAAACTCCCACAAAAAGCAAAGAAACAACAAAATCTTCAAAATAATGCTGTCTAGCTTTCTCAAGATAGCACAGCTGAACTCCCCTTGGCAAGCTCCACATCGTTAAAAGACACATTTGGCAGCTTCTTGCTGCTTTTCTTAAAAAAAAAAAAAAAAAAAAAAAAAANAAAAAAAAGAAAGAAAAAAAAGAACTGCCATTTTTTGTAGGTTAAGCCCCTAAAATGCCCAGGTGAGATTGCAATGCTGTCTTTTAATGTTCTCAAAAGGGGCTGATGCTATTTTTCAGGACATGTATTACCCACCTTGCAGCTGGTAGCAGACAATTGACATGCAAATATCTCATTTGGGAAAAATTGCAAATTACAGTGGTTAGGAAACTGTAAATTAGAAGCAGCAGAGCCCATTACTCCCAGGCCTATTTGTGTGTCAGAGGGCATTGCTAAGGCTTGAATAAGATTTTCAATCTCCCTTACCTGCAGCAAGGAGCTGTGTGAGAGAGGATGGGTCTGGTCTGGATAGTCTATGTAGAATTTTTCCTCTCTGTCTTTGACATTTCCATGCTTTCTTGATCTCCGGATGCCAGAAGACTGCATTTTATCCCAGGACTGCTGTCCTCATCACTGCATGAAAAGTCAGCCACATGCAGTCAGTTGGCAGACAAGGATTTTTGTCTGTCTGCCAATACTCGTTCTGTGAGGCCACATTCAGTCCTGTGGCCATTGCAACTCCCATTTTGGGGTACAGTCCCTGTTCTAGGAATTTCTCCTTGCTAGACACATAACTATGTATATTCAAGCCAATTCTGACCCCCCACCTTCAGTGACCCAGATATCTTGGTATCACAGCCTCATCTAATCAGTCTGTGCTGAGCTGCTGGTATTTGCTTCATTTGCCAATTTTATCTGCATCAACTCCCAGAGCATGGCTGAAAGCAGCAAAGAATCCTGGGCATAGTCCTGCTCCTCATGCCACCTCACCAGGGCTGTGCTGGTTTCCCCTGACTGATTTCTTTTTGATATTTGTCAGGTAGGCAGTTCTTAATCTGTTTAGTTCATGCTTTATTGATGCTGCATAGTACAACATTTTAAACCCAAATATCATTTCATCCTAAGCCAAAAGCGCCCTGATGATCTAAGCCTATTACATCTGGACAGTTCCCTTTATCAACAAAATTTGTAATCTCATCACAGAGTGAAATCAGGTTTGTTTGACAAGGCCTATTTTCCATGAAAACCGATTGATTTGCCTTGTATTCCCTTTAATTCCTCAGAGAATAGATCCTGTATGGAGATTTCTACAGCGTTGCCCTGGATTGATGTTATTTATCCCTTTCACTCTGCTTGTGGTTTTACACTTTTGTCAAATTGTTACTAATCTGTATTGTACTTTGCTCTGCTGGGCTCTGCTGCTCTGGGAAGACAGAAGCAGGAATTTCTCAGAAACCAGAGTCCCAGCTGTGCCTCAGAGCAGGGGAGCAAGGGATCCCATGGGAAGCAGTTTGAGGGGCAAAGTGGCTTAGGTAAAGTGATGAGTCTTGAAGGACAGCATCCTCCAGTTGTGAGAATGAGCCATCCTGATGCTCGTAACCCACAGGACACCTCCAACCAAGACCCTAGGAATCAGGAAGCACTCCAGAAAATATGCTTTCTCTTCATCCCTTCATGAGAGACAGTTTACAGCTGTCCTTATTCTCCTGGACTGGGCGAACCAGAAAAATCCAGATGAAAGTTCTCAATTTGATGGGAATCAAGGCATTAAATACAACTTTATACCCTGTGTCATTTCAGGTTGGTTTTTTTTTTTTTTTTCCCAAAAAGAAGTAAGTTTTTACCCAACTTAATGGAATGGTCTTGTATGTTATAACCCTTTCTCATTGCTGTTGGGCTACCAGAATTTCCAGATAAACAGCCTAGGGAGGGAGAAAGGCTCAGAGCAGAGGAGACATTAGAGGGCAATGTCTTGCAGCAGTGCTTTGCTGGAGGCTGGAGCTGCTGCTTGTGCTGGACCCAAATGCTTTTGCTATTCAAGTTCACGTGTGGCTTGGTCAGGCGGGCTGGGTCAGACTGGAATGCTGAGGTCCAGCCAAGTTACAGAGATGGGAACCCACTAGATGGAGAGGCTCTGCCTCCTAGAGATGGCCTCAAAGTCAAAGGAAGGTTGGAGAACATGAGGGTGTTGTCAGTATATTTTATTGTGGGGTTTTTATAGTGGAATGGGTTTGACTGGAAATTTTCATGGCACGTTTGCTTACATGTTGCATAGGAGTAGTAAAGCAGAGGAGGAAAACGATGAAAGGTTTCACAGCACAGTCTGAGTGGCTCTGGAGTCTGTGTTTTCCAGGTTTCTGAGACTGAAGAGTGGAACCTCAGCGTGTCTAAGTGTCAAAGGGTGTCACTACCTTCATCTGGAAGTGTCTGCAAGAAGATTTGCAGCTCAGCTAAGCGCCTCATCCAGGCAGGCTCCTGAAGGACTTCTTATGTCTCTCAGTGCTAAAAAATCTGCTGGGAAGGGAACTGCAACAGTAAATTCCCACAGCAATCAGCAAGCTGGTTGTTCTTCATCACAGGAATTGTGACAGAGGTGTAATTGTGTGTGGTGTGAGAAGAAATAGATAAGGATGAAAAAATTCCTCTTTTTAAAAATTTAAAAGGTCTGTAGAAGGTAACTTGACCATTCCTTTGTCATTCTCTGTTTATTTTATTTGGCATCTGCTGTCCATTCATCTTGACTTCAAGCCTTATCCTCAATAACTTCATTTCCCTGTGGTTTTTTGTTTTTTGTTTTTTTCCCCCCACCTTTAAGAAGCAAAGCATGACAAAATCAAGATAAAACCAATCCTCCTTGCCTGAGGAACTTTTGCACCCACAAATTTTGGGAAACATGAATCCTTAATACTACTTTAGCATTTAAACATAAAATTAAAAACTAACCAAGAGAGTCCAATTTATACTTTGAAATTAAGTTAAAACATTAAAAGCAATTTTTTTGGCTATATTTTCAGCTGCTCCATCACAGTCATGTACTAATTAGCAGGAGCTGTAAAACTGTTTCTCTATAAGACCCTATTATTCTGTTAGCTGAAGTTTTAAATTATACTTATTGTTTCATTTGCTAAAAATACATGCATACACACATACACAGAAAGTGTGACTATTTCAAGAAAATATGTTAGTTTTTCTGTAGCCTTATATTCCAATACAACTTCTGCATCCTAGGAGACAAGAAGATTGACTCCTGTGACTAGATTTATACAAAACAATGTTGGGATGAGTAGCCACTGTCTAAAAGATTAAAAACAGTCAGCAGAACTGAATGGAAATGAACATTTCAAAGTTGTCTGCAAGTGTGGAATGTTTTAGCTTTGGAATTTAGAGCATAAAAGGATGCTCAGAAGCTCCCTGCAGTTTTCCATGCAGAACTGATGGCTGCAGAGATCCAAGCCCACAGGCAAATGGATGTTTCTTGTTTCTACCAGATCGGCATGTGCTGCTCACACAAATCAGCTTCTCCTCACTTCTTTGTTACAGGAGGGACGACTCAGCAAACAGAGCCTGCTTGTCTTCCAATGAGAGCTGGTGGCAATGGATCCTTTTCTGCACCGCTGTGGTTGAGTGCCTCATGGAACCCAAGGACCGTGAGAAACCCAAACCATGAGCTCTCTGGATGAGCAGCACAGACACTGCTCAGTGGTAAATGCCTTTCCAGCTAAGTGGAAACTGCTCATGGAATATTCTGTTTTCATAACAGAGTGACCAATTTTTTTTTCCAAAGGACTAAAACTTGATTTAAAAAAAACCCCAAAACCAAACAAACCCCAAAAGTGAAAACCAAAGGACAAAAGTTATCATAGTTAAAACTTTTTCTCACCAGGCACTTGTATCCTGGTTTGTCTATCCAAGCTCTGCACTGGTGTATTCAAAGTTTTTTTATGCTGGTGGCATTCAAAGCTTTTTTGTTGATGCAAGCCATATCAGAAAAAGTGGAGAAAATCAGAGGAACAAAGCAAAACAGAAAAAAAATGAGAAAGGAGTAAGGTATAGAAAGAGGCAGGAGATGGTCGTGTTTCAGTTCCTGCCTGTAGCTGAATGTTTGAAATTCATAAGTACTCAGCTGACATTCTACAAACAGAAGTACATTTCCTTTCACTCCATTTTTGAATTCTCCAGAGGTAACAAGTGTTGCAAACAGTCAGTTCTTGGGTTTAGCTCTATTGTATGTGGTGAATGCATACAGCACACCCACGATTGTGCAGAAAAATTGAAGTCAAAGCAGGATCTAGTTACACATTCAAGATATATCTTCTGCTCTCTCCAGTATATTCATTACCTGGTATTGTTCCACAGCTGCTTTCATCAATAGACACTGTACAATAACAGCAGATTGGCATCCATATGGTTATGCGGAGTTGATAAGTCCCTCAGCAATTGCTGGAAGTCCTTTGGAAAGGATGAGTTTCACCATTTCTCAGCAGACTTGGTGCAGATGGGGCCAGCGTGTGGCAAAGGTTGTTTCACTCCCAGAAGAAGCTGGAAATATATTCTAGCTGTTGCTTTGTGCAAAAAACCTGTGGTTAGAGAGGGAGTCACTGACCTTTCCCATTCACCTGTGGATGATGGCTGCTGGGCCAGCTCGCCCCACGCCCTAAAATGGTTAAAATGGGAAAGAACACCTAAACCTTGAGAGAACTCAGGTCTGGGACCTCAAAGAAAAAGGATTGCCAGAGGACATTTACAGCTTATAGAGAACAGTGCCTGCGTGGATTTTGATAATCAAAAACTTTTGCGAAACAGTATCTTCTGTAGGAGCACCAAAATAGTGAGCTCGTGAATCACGTGAGGAACTCCAGGAGAAGACTTCTGCCCCAGCCCAGTTTTGGTTGTAATGATTTGTGGGGTGGCTGTTTTTAGGTGTTTCAGAGGTGATGTGTGGCCACAGCTCCACTTTGACTGCATGGCAGAAGGTCACGTAAGGTAAATTGTGGTGGACTGGTGATAGGGGTGAGACAGACAAGCCGTTGGATGCACATTTGGCTTTTCCCAAGTCAAGAGCAGCAGGAGGAAGCTGTAAGCCAAGAGAGCCTGGGAGCACCTGCTCTGAGTTTCTGCAGGGTGTTTTGCCAGAAGAAACACCTCCTTACGTTTGTCTCACCCCTGATCCAGCATGTCTGCCCTGGATCTCACTGGGTGGACAGGCAGCCTTGTGCCAGCTATCTGTGCAAGGCTGGGAAGTGGAAGTAAATCCTGCACCTAATCTGGCCCAGAATTATCCTCGTGGAGAGAGCTGTAGAGCTGAAAATAATGTTCAGTCACAGCTTTTCTTGTTAGAAATCTTCCAGAAAGAATTCTTCTTACACACCCGGGAACTGTGAGTCCCATTCATTCAACTGTGAGCCCCTACACCTGATTTAGGAGAATTCCCCATTCTCCATAGGCTGGAGAAAGAGCTTTTTTCCTCCTCCAAGACTGGCGGATCATACAGCTGAAAGTAGAAAATTGGTTGATATTAATATGTGAACATTTTAATTTATGCATCTGATTGATATGATTCCGTAATTAAATTATATTCCCATGGTGCGTATAACATCAGGGTTGTAGTAATACAAATAATTAGTAATTAACTCTAATCAGATCAGTTAGCAAACGCCAGATTCCAGATGAGTAAGCTGACCAACAGTGTCTGTGGTGAGGAAAGCCAAGAAAGAAGGAAGAAAAAATAATTTGTGTTGATAGACAAGGCAGGAAGTGGAAATAACAGGAAATCTATTTTCAAGAGAATTCCCTGCGAAAGAAAGCAAGAATGCAACCTAAAAAGATGCTCTGGACCATGGCCATCGTGCTGCAGCTCACTTTGACTTCTCACACCCTGCCTCTTACTATGTTTTGGTGCTGAACTTACTGAAGGGCCAGTCCAGAAGCAGACACAGGGTACCTTCAGCCGATGGAACGTTCCTCAGCTGCCTCCCAGCTGACAGTTCCTTGAAGATGACAAGTGACGATGGCACATCGATGTCTTCCTTAAAATGCCACTGGCACCTTGGTTTGGGAATTCAGGAATGGGTTTCTAATCTCCAGGCAACTGCAAGGGGCCTTAGGACAGCTAACACAGGGCCATGGAGAATTTCTCTACAGAAAAATGCAATATAAAAATCTGTGAATGGAACTTCCTATCTGAGAGGTAATACTGAAATCTGAACAGTTCTTCCTGGCTCAAACCAGAAAAATATTTTACTTTGCCTGTTCTCTCAGAAAATAAACAAACAAAATGTTTGTAACAATTTCAGTTTGGATCTGTCAAAAAAAAGTCAGTTAGAAAACTCAAGATGTGCTCTTGCCAGCCAAACTGTACTTGAATCAGTATCAAATATTTCACAGACAATTTCAAAAGAAAGTACTTGGTGTTGCATCTCAAAAAGGTCAGTGTGAAAAACTCTGTGATTCTGAAAAGGTTTTGCTTCTTATTTTCTCAGTTATAAAACATCCTTAAAACAAATGTTTTCCTGCAGCCAAGCATCTCTGTGTTTAAATGTTATTTCGTGATGAAAAATGTTCTTAGCAAAAGTAAAATGACTGCTTCTGTGTGCCAAGTGTTTGCCAAAAGGTTCCTTTCTTTGAGGGCATCAGGAAAGGAGAGGTGTGGTAAATTGTCACACTTGCTCTGGCGTTGGTTGAAGTCAGTGAGGAACTGATGATCAAGAAAAACCTGAACAGGTCTTCCTGCTGATCCTGCACCCATCTTGAGCAAAGGTCAACAACAGAATGATGTCTGGGATGAACCAAAGTGATTATTTTACCTTTTGTATCAACCACAAACGCTGACCAAAAGTAACCAAGACCCTCATTAACTGTTATTTGCATATTAACTCTCACACCCCTTAGAAAGCAAATGAAAAGAGGACATGCCTTACATGTATCATCTCAGTCACCAACACCCATCCTATGGTATACAATTGTCCTTCTCTTTGGGAAGGACTAAAAATCATTGTATAAAAAAGGAGGGGTTCACAGCAAAGAAAAAGAGAAGAGAAAAAAAGGAAGAATTAAACAGGAGAAAAAGACCACTGCTTGCTCAGGATTGGTCGATGGTCTTTTCCTCCCACAAAGGGATACTTTTAGGTGAGATTTTTGCCTCCAACTACATTAGAAAAGACCCAGAAATATTTTAATGCATATATCTAATAAATCTCAGTTACTATGCCTTCTGTCCAGACACCTATTCACACTCTGTAGTATATTTATCACCAGCAACCTTGGACTACTTTCCCTTTGCTTCAATAAACTGCACTATTTGTGAGTCTGGATTCTGGATGTTCTTATTAAATTCAGCCAGACCTATGGTATCAGTAAATCATAATGTTCATGAATCTGTCACCATGAAATTTCTTTTGGAACATGACCGAACTCATTGTGCTGAATTGGTAACAAATGGAAATAAGGCCCAGCTGCACCCATCCCCTCAGAGCTCTGTGTGCCACCAAGTAGGTTTACTTTATCCCAAGTTTCTGTGTGCTTAACTCAACAGGTGGTTGCTTGGGCTTTTTTTTTTTTTTTTTTTCCCTAATTTGATGATTCAACAAGCCACGGGCTGCTTGAAAATTACCAGTGAGAGTGCACATTTGAGACTGTTTTCAGAAGTGCCACTATTAAGTGTTATCTTAAAAGTTTTCTTGTATGCAAGCATGCTCAGCCTTCAGTGAGATGTTTTGGGTTACTTATTCATGATTCAGTTTTGTGGGTTGCCACTAGTTACCAACAATGTAGTAATAATACAAGCTGTTGCTTCATCAAGCCATTTTTGAAAGAAAATCTGTACTAGTTAGCCTATATTGGCTTGTTTGAACATTTTTTTATTTGTTGTGATCAGTCTCAAATGAGTAGAAAATAATGAATATACCAGGACTATAGTAGGTCTTCTAGAAACATAATGGATAAACAAATTCTAGGATGGAACAAAGAAATGTAGCCACAGATACTTTAAAGTCCTATACACAGAACACCATCTTTAATCCCAGAGATTCCAGATGGCAGGATGACTCCAGAGAGGTGGTAGAGAACTTAGATGAGCTCTGAAGGCTTATCAAAAGATATAGATTAAATCCATGGCCAAGATGGGTCAAGGCCTGCCTTCCTAGGGCTGTGTCCTTTCCATTGTAAAACAGTGAGGAGATGCTGCTGAGGATGTGCCACTGCCACTTCCATGCACAGCCACCAGTTTGACCCCACTCGGTGCCAGCAAAAGATGCACTGGGCAGAGATGGAAGGGAGAAAAGAAGCAGCACACAGCTGACTCAAAAATATAGCAGGGAAGCAGCAAAGTCCAGCTTTCATAGCCTGCTGTCCCCTTTGCAGGTGATTATTGAGCAGAATTGTTGTTATTTTTATTGCTGAAATTGCAGCCTTCTCCTTGATTGAGAACATCATTGATTTCCCTTTCTCTTTGAGCGTTTCACATATGCCTGTATGTGAGATATGGATATGGGTGTGTACAGGTACCTGTATATATGTATCTAAATGTATGGATGTGTAGCTGTACCTATATAGCACTACAAAAGCAGGAAAAATGAGTCTGAAACACCACTGAGTGTTCTGGGAGGACAAATTGAATTTGTATGCAAACACCTGACCTTGTTTTGGGAAGAGAGGGCTACTGCAACCCATCTGGTGCATCACTTCAGATGCTTTTCCTCTGCTGAAGCTCAGTCTGTTACTTGTAAGGAAACTCTTCAGAGGGAGGGTTTTGACCAAAGCAACACCGAGTTATCAGCCAAGAGAAGGAGGCTTTCTTCCCAGCCACATGGCACTCTGGCTGTGTGCAGTCACAGACTGGATACAGCAAATTACAGATTCTCTCCTACCTCCCACCTCACAACATCTCTCTCACAGAGCCTTTTCCTCCCTGTTGCTTCCTTCTGCAGACCCTGGAACGCAGAGCACCCGGTCGTAAGTACACTTGGACATGTCCAAAGAGGGAAATGTGATGGCACAAAGGAGAACCACCCACCTTCTGACAATTGCACGGAGCAGGTTTTACAGAGCTGCCTCATGATTAGTAAATAGCAGACATATGTTGTGCTCACCGCACAACCTTAAGCTGTAACAGTGTTGGCAGCTCCTGCTCTCATTCCTTTGGCACCGCTGCGATCCTGATGTCTGCAGCACTGAGTCATGCCACGATGTCTGGAACAAAACCCAATGTTCTTTTGTGCACAGGGGAAGCAGGACCATGTGCTCTGGTGACCTGATTGCCTGACCACACTTTGCTGTGTGTCACTACAGCAGATCTGTGAGTAAAGCCATGCAGCCAGAAAATCCTTTGTGCTGGCCGCATACAGGGAGAAGTTGGCACAGGGTGCTGAAAATGTTGGATTGGTTTGACTGAGAAAACTGTCACTGTTCTTGTCAACCATCTCCACCTCTACTATCCCGGATTTGAAGCTGTCTAAGACAAGGATGGATATTTGGTTTGCATCTTGCCATGAAGAAATTAGGCACATAACATGTCTCAGGTGCAGCCCTTCTGCAAATTCTCATCCTGTGGTCTTGCCTTGCTCAGACAAGGGTAATGACCTCTGAGATAAATGAAGCCTGCTCCTCTGCAGATGTGGCCTGTTGTGCCCCCTGACTGAGGTTCCGCCACTGGCTGGGGCTTTCAGCACCCTGAGTGTGTGTTCTCCGATATCTAAAACACAGGGCAATCTTTCTTTGTCCCCTTTCTCATATCTTCCTTACAGTGAAGTTCATAGGCACTTAATTGCATTACATTTTTGGCTGCCTTTGAATTTCCTTTGCAAGTCAGCAGGTGACATTTCCCAAATTGTGAGAGATGCATGGCAGCCAGCCCAGAGAAGGCAGTTGTCACTGCCACGGCTGTTCCAGCCTTGGTGTACAGTGATGTTCCCAAGCTATTGCCCTCTTGTTGCCTCAGCAGGGAGCTCTTGGAAGCTGGCTTTATGGTGGGAATTGCCTGGACGATGGGAGAAATTAATTTCAGACTGAGCTATAAAAATGCTCAAAGCTAGGAGATTCCCAAATGAAGGCACAAAAAATCAATGGAGGTACCAGGGAGCTATGAAATCTTGTCAGATGGCAGATGCAACATTAGTCTCTGACCCAGCACATTATTTGCTGAGTGTCTCTGTTCCCTTGAACTGTGAGACTTGAGACTTTCACAAAGAAGGATTTTTTCTTCTCTCTTAGTGAGTCTCCAGCACCCCCCATGTATCTTTTGAGGTTAATCCACAATGACATCCTACATTATACAATTAAGTTTGAGCTTTCCGACCCTAAGCTTTACAGTCTGGGATTTTTTTCCTTGTTGCTAATCTTAGGTATCACAACAACTTGTCATCTGGTTAAAGATACCAGTGCCATTTCTTTAACATCTCATTGAGCCAACACAGGAAAAGTTCTCACTTCAGAAAGGTTTCTCTCCTCTCTCTCCAGGATGGCAGAGATCTATTGTAAACTAAACAAGATGTCTCTGCATCCAATCACATGAGCTCACTGCATATGGACCTTCTTGCTCTTCCCCAAGGATGAGGAGAGGACCATGTGGGATAAACTGGTGCTGTCTCAGAAACAGCAGGTGTTGGTGGCAGTTTCTAGTCTTCCTGTCACAGACTTAGAGGATTTTAGATCTTTAGAGGATTATATCTGCTCTGCCAACCAGAGACATTGCAGCAGGCCATGACAACATCACTTTCCTTAGGAAGACACAGGTGCCTGTTCAGCTCCTCAGTGACCCACAGCTCAGACAATCAGCAAACTGGACCCCTACTAAGGCACAAAAGCAATCATTGGGAGCTTTATCCCCACTTTAGTCTGTAGTGAGGCCCAGGTCCACCTCCCCAGTATGCAAGCCCCCTTTATCTTCCTTGCTCATCACCCTGGACTGCCATTCCAAGTGCCAGCTCCATGTCACACAGTGGGTTTGCTTCAGGATGTGAAGCACAAGGGCATCAACCTCCAGCCAGGTGAGGTTTCCAGGAGTGCTCCTGCTGTGCAGGTCTTTCACACAGTGCTGCTCCTCCTGTTTGCTGCCAGCTGGTGGGTTCTGGGGACATGGAAAGCTGCACTCCCCACATTTGGAATGCTATTTTTAAAGCTGAGTGCAAGGGCCTCTATGGTATTTTTAAGGCTGCCTTTCTGGGAAAGTTTCTTCTAGCTCCAGAGCTGGCTTTTGTCGCTTGGGTCAATATTCAGCCAGCACAATCACTGAAGTTCATAAGGCAGAGTCCTCAACCACAAGACTGGTTTAAAAATGACATTATTATTTATTGTTGTTATTGTTGTTGTTGTTGTTGTTGTTAGGCTTGCTTAATGACCTTACAGTACCTGTATTTGCTTTCTGATTTTTTTGAACTCCTGGTTAACTTCAAATTGAAGCTAGGAAATACTAGTTCCTTTCCCTTTAAATGAGTAATCAGACATTTTTTATTCAATACCATGTACTCCAAAGCTCAGGCTTTATGAGAAAGACTGTATTTCCCACAAATCATGCATAATACATATGCAGAAGGGACTAGGAGTACATTGCCAGTCTCCAGGCTTAGCCTGAAGCCCAATAATTTCCCATCCAATGTGAATGGAATCCTTGTCCATGGGAGGGGTGTTGGATCTAAGTGATCTTTAAGCTCCCTTCCAGCTGAAATAATTCCATGGTTCTATGAGTTCAGTGCCGAAAACCTGTCAGTGACTGCAACAGGCTTTTGAGTCCAGAGACAGCATGTGATGGTCCATACAAGCACCTTTCGATGCAGCTGGACTGTGTGTACTGGGGCAAGTTTCACTGAGTCTAATGCTTCACATCTACCCCCAAAAAAGTGTCACACAAAGCACCAGAAGCTGTATACCATGTGTTTTAATAAACCGTATAGCTACCAGAAAAATAGGATTGCATGTGTTTGTTCTCCCCCCTCCAAAATTAAAAGAAGTCAAATTCAAACCAAAATAATGGAAACCCAAAACAAGAGGAAAAAACTGTCCCAGAGCAAAGATGACACACAATACAGAGCTGGGAAAAAAAGGTCTTTGACGACATCCTTGTTAAAAGAAACTGTGTTTGTAAAACACGAGGCAGTTGAAAAATAAAAAGGTCACTGATTTGATTGGTTTTCCTCTGTGTGTGTATATATATATGTAGCTACATATATATGTCTATGCTGATACACCCTGGGGTGGGACAAAATGGTAAGACAAAAAAATAGTTGAGTGCGGGGAAATCTGTAAGACAAAAAACCAGTTGAGTGTGGGGAGCAAGTAAAGAAGAGAATAAATGTATCATTTCAGTCAGTGAAGTAAGGACAAGGCTCAATTCCCCTACAATTTACCACTGCTCTGCTTATTGGGGAACAGACTTGTCTCTCCATGGCTGTGCCGTGTCCCTGATCCACAGCTGAGCTGTGAGCTTGTGATCGGAGTGGCCTTCACTGGTCTGTGTATGAGCAGGACCCCAGAAATGTATGAAGCATTCCTTTCTCTGGTTAATTCCCATGCTTTACCATGATTTTTTAATTAAAAATTTATTAGTATTTCAGTTTGCATTTTTCCCCAGGTTTCTTGCACTGACTGCTGTGCAGGTCTCCACAGCAAGGTGGAGCAGCCCAGATGAGCAATAATGCCACAGTAAAGTGCTGATATCACAATGTGACTGGATAGAGGAATTAATTTTACAATGGGTCTCGTGTTATTTCAAAATTGCACTCTGTCTGCGGAGCCGAGTCATGCAGTTGTAACCTCAGCTATTCTTCACTGAGTGGGCCTGTGGGGCACACCTTAATCAAAAAACAAGGACAGGAAGGAAAAATATTTTTAATTTCCTTTTCTCCTTCCATGGAAACCTACCCCCAAACAAGAAGAGTAGGCAATACCACTCTATGCTGAGGTGTCAGATTCACTCTTAGGCAAACGAGTCCTGCGTTCAAAAGACAAAAAAAGCCATGTTCTTCCTTCTGTTCTTATATTGCTCTTTCAGAGACCCAGTCACTGTCCACGCTTTCCCAGATCTCAGTGCCGTGCTTAACAAGCTAATTAAGCACAAGCTCATGCTGGCTGCAAAGTTCAGGTGACCAAGAAGGTATTAAGAGAACAGCTCCGTTTGCCAGATGCTTGTAAACACCATATTGAAAAGAAGGCAAAGGCAAAACACCCTTCTCCACACATCCCCCATCTTCCTTCCTTTTATTTTTTTTTTTCATTCTTTGTCTCTCTTTTACTCTTTCTTTCCCTTTTTTTGTACAGGGGTTGATGAAGATAAGCAAGACTTGTGCATCACAAATGGTGGAACTTCCCCCAGCCCTGCCAGCTTCCCACCCTACAACAATGCACAAGCCCATCTCATCCTGTACCTGCCCCCAGAAAGTGTTTGTCTCTTTTTGGAAAACCACGCAGTCTGATGTGCTGGGGACTTCTGCAGTGCAGGAGCTGGGTTGGCTGGTTCTTCCCCCTTTCCTGAGGCTCATAGATGGTTGTTTTTTGACAGGTAGGCAATAAGAGCCACAGCTACCCCGACGTAGATGCCAGTTCCGATTGTGATGGACAGGACAGCCAGGAAGAGAGCTCGCCGGGAGCTGGAGCTTGCGTGGTGGAAATCCCCCTTGGCTACTGCTTTGTTTGTCTGCAAGAGATACAGCAACAAGAACAATGCCACATATTTATTTGTTTTACCTGGAAATAAAGATGTGATGCTAATTTCTTGGCTGAAACAGGATCCTGGGATATGACAGTAAGCCGGTCGGCAATCAGACACTTTTTTAGTCAAATGAGGTCATTTGCACAATTAAGATAGTGATGGAATCAGCAGCATCTCATAAGAGGTGTCAGTTTTATAGACCCTGGTGTGATATCAAGCAGGGATACCTGGCAGGCAGTAAGAGATCTGTCACCTATAGGACAGGTCTTGTATAAGCAAATGAGCTCCATAAGTTCTGAAACAGTCTTTGTTCCCTCATTACAACAAGTGAGGAATCCTCAGTGCTTTAATTGTATGTCTCCACAAATGATCGATTTGCTGGGACACTTTCTTTTTCAGTGCCATCTACTACTCTATTTTTGTCTATTTTTTTGCTACTCAGACCAATTTGCAGCAGCCAAATGACAAGCTTCCACACAGCAGGAAGAAAAAATGCTTCAGCCTTTCTGTCAATGACTTTATTAGGAGAACTGCCTCTTCTCATTCGTCATCCTAAATTTTTAAGCATAATGCTTTATGAATATTTCAGGCAGAAACAGTATCACACAATACAGGTGAGGCTGCAGGCCGAAGGGCGCTGTTTCAAAACAGCAGGATAGAAACAACACAGGTTTCCACACCTGCTGTCATGTCCTTTTGTTTAGGTGGGGAAGGCATCCTACTCACTTTGCAAAGCCTATCAGCAGGGTAACCGAGGATCTTCTTTCATGATCTTCTTGTCTGGAACCTCCAAAGACTCAAAAGAAGATCCCTTTTCAAAAAAACGCCAAGGCTCATGTTGGGGTCCCTTAAAAGTGTTGGCAAGGAAAGCAGAGAAAGCTTTGGAAAGAGCTGGTCCTTCAGCTCCCCTCAGAGACTTCCCTCCTGCACCTGCTGCCCACCACACAACTTGCCTTGATCTGAAAGGCTCCTGTTTGCTGAAATTGGACCGAGGAAAATGCACAGCAATGAAGATTTCAGAGCTTTTGGATAAACTGAGCAGACAGGTTCAACCCCCTAAAACGGAGGGAAAGTTTAAAAACGATAGAACATTTTCAAATTGACATTTCTGAAATGCCACTTTATGTTATGGAAAAATCTGCAACATTTGCGTTGACCTCTTTTAAATGAAAGTTTCTAAAGTTTTAAACCAGCATTTCTTCACCTAAAAATAAATAGGAAGTCAAAGGGAAAAGAAACCATTAGTCAAAATGTCAAATATTCTGAAAACTTGACAGTATAACTTGATTGCTACAATAGAAGAGGTTGGATCTACTAAAAATAATGAGTTGAGAGACCCAAAAGGATTCAGAAGGCTGATTTTTCAAATACTAATACCCTTTTTCCTGATGGGATCTTCAACCTAGCAACAAACCCACTCAAAAAGAACAGGGTTTTCTTTCTTGATGAACCCTTTGAGGACAGCCCTGACCTTTGTGAAAGGATTGGACCTATAGTGAAAATCCAGCTTCTTGTTAAAATGTTCACCCAGCCAAAACCAGATGTCTTGTATTAGTAATGTGCTGCCACGAAGTTTTTGAATTTTTCAGCTCCAGACATTATGATATAAGAGTGATTTTGCTTGGGGAACATGCCTGTGCCTTCACAGAAGGAAAGGAAATTCTAGTTTCCAACAAATTACCTAATCTGAGTACATTTTTTTTCCTCTTAACTTAATGCATATCTTGTGATTTAGGAAAATTAAACCCCTCCTATATGGAATTTTAAATGTAGGCTGTATTGGTAAGGGCACATGGGAAGGACAATCCTATAGTTCTCCTTTATTCTATTTCGAAAGATTTACATTGAGATGGAGAAATCATCCACACAGAAACCAGCTTTCATCTGTGACAGAGTAGTCTGAAAGAACTTGCTTCGTAATAAGAAAATTTGATGTTCTTTCCTAATTAGCAAAACCCTCCCATTACTACTCAACGTCATTATATGAAAATTACAGCATTTCTGCAGGTTTAAGCTAAAAGGATCTGAAAATACTTACCAAACAAAATGCAACTGAGGCCAAATGTAATAATTTAGCATCTAGCAAATAATAAACAATTTTTCCTTTTTTTTAACAGGGATCAGCTCTTTGGTGGCTTTGATCACTTTGACAAAGTCCGGTTGTTTCGGGACCAATCCAACTATTTAAGACCCAGTTCCATTTCATACCAGACACAAAGAAATTACACCCTGCTGAGTTTTTGACAGGAGCAATATCTGTGCTCTGGCAAAATCCATGAGGCCAAGAAATGTCTTGTGTAGATCAGAGAGCGAAATCGCACCCAGATACACCAGCTTTTCTATAACTTTTTCAGCAACATCTGTTTCAGAGGATAGCACAAAAACGAAGATCCAAATCCTCTACTAACAAGAGCTTAATTCACTACTGCCTCTTCAAACTATGTGTCTCAATAACAAGCGTCTCAACCTTTTCTAAAGTGCTTAAAAGTGCCTGCAAAAGCTAGGGCTCTTCCTCATCAAAATGGTGTTATTTGTGGAGTTTTATAGTACTTCTGTTCACTCACTTCTTCCCGTCCCTGGCAAGGCTGTGGCTAGCAGCCAGATGATGGATATACCCATTTAATGCAGCCTTTGGATAGGAGCAGGGGGCACAGGCTGTGATGAAGGCTGGGTGCTACAAGGCTGAAAACATGGATTTTAGCAAATACCAGCCCCCAATCAATCTTCTCTTTAGAGGCTTTGGAAGTAAGCCGGAAAAGTGAGCAGGGGGTTGGGAAGAAGGGTAAGGAGATCTGGAAGGATTATCTTCTTTTGTTTAACTAAAAAAATGAATGTCTTTTTCAGAAACACTTTCAAGGAACTTCCCTGGAGGTTCAAGTTGAGCTTCTGCAGACCATATTCAGGGTTTCTCTGGGCTGCATGTTTTATAGGCCGAGAGAAGATGAACAATGTACCTCCAAGCTGCAAGGCTAAAACATTCTGCTGCATCCCACAGTGACTCATATATCATACGCTGAAAATACCTTCTGGTACGCAGTATCTGGAAACAAGAAACACATTGATCACAATTATTAATCCTGCCTCCTGTCCCCGAGGCTGAAGAGCAGGATTGGCTCTATGCAGGAAGAGGAGAGATTACCCTGACTCCTTTGGTCAGGTGATGAAAGGATTTCTTTTCACTTTGTGGGAATAAATGGACAGAAAAGCCAGGGATGCACAGGCTCCATGCAGCCACTGGCCAGACACTGAGTTTTAGTTCTTTAAGTGACATGCAATAAAAAATGCCACAGAATGAGAAGTAGCTCATACAGAGGATGCTTCTGCTCCTGTATCTTCTGTCTTTCTTTTAGTCAAATGCTCTGTCTCCTCTTTTTAACTTGCCTAACTTGTAGTTCTGCTATCTCAAATTTTTGGGCTTATAATTCCACCTTCAGGCTTACACCGCTCATTTCCACTGATCATGAGAAAAAAAGACCCCAGTCTCTTTGCTAAAGACATGGATGGGTAAAGGGTGAAGTCAGGATCTGGCTCTGGATGTTGACAATGACAGCAGGGAGGTGTCAGTCAGCAGGGGAAAGCATGGGACAGACACCCAGCACAGGGGTTGGGACATGGCAGAATAGTTGTTAGTCCTGAGGAGAGCAACAAAGGATTACACAGTCCAACCAAACAGCGCCACGGGCAGAAATTATGAACTAAATAAAGGACAAATTGTTCTTTGCTCTGCCAGGCATTTGAAAATTCCATTATGCCTACAGTATAATGGAAAGTTCAGCCTATGGTGGCAAGGAGCTCTTCCCGAGGTTTCTGTGATTTCTGCTGGCAAGATGGCCCAGGGAATAGGCATGGGTCTCAAACTAGGCATTCTCTGTCTGGAATTTACTGGGAAAACACTGGGGAGCAGGTGTCACCTGAAATGCAAGTACTTCCAAACAGATCCAAACAGTTTAAGTCCCTCTGTAGTTCAATCTGACCTTTCTTTATCCAGCCTTTGAAGCGGCATTTCCAGCATTGTGAGCATCCCGTTCTTTTCCCTGCAATATGCTAACTTCCAGACTTTACAATTTCCTGCCAAACTCCTGAACAGTGATGTGGCAGGTGAAAAGCAGTGGCCTGAGAAATAGTAGTTCTACTGCCACCAAATTAAATGATTTTGTGTTGGTAGAAGGAGATATACTGGGAACACTCTTTATCCCCGGAAATCCATGAAAGGTTCGAGAGAAAAGAGTGTGAAAGGGGTGTAAATGAAGACTAGCATGAGTCTATCTCTTTTGCATGTTCAACTTTCATAAACTCTGGGTTTCAGCCATTGGATCATTTTGGCATCAAAGTATTCTGCTGGAATTTGAAAATATGGCATAGGCAAAGATTTGATTCAGCCCCCGGCTGGCGCTGTCTGCGGTGCTGTTTGATTGTGTCTTTGAGTAGAGATAAAACTATAAATGTCCGAGTGAAAATTCAACACTTGGAAAAAGAGCACAGTAATGGGAAAAGCAGGCATAAAAGACCTGAATGAGCAGAATGCAGAGAGATGTTTTTAGACAAGCTCCACAGCAACAGCTGTTCATTTGATTGCACTGGAGAGAATCAGACCTCAGCCTGAGATACGAAAGCAGTTCTGTTTTCCTGGCATATACAGGAATTTGCATGTTTATGGTAAAGAAGATGATTCTGCCCTTCTACTTTGCTTCTGGCCTTTAAGTAGATGTTTTGTGATGAAAGAGAAGAAAATTTGGGAAAGATGACAGATGGGGAAGCCCAGTTTACACATACACACACAGAGACTTACAAGTCCTTACTGTTGTACGAGGCTGTGCAAGATGTCATTCACCTGTTAATCTGTTTATAAACAAATATGCCTGGAGAAATTCTCCTCTCCGTTTCACAAGGAAAAGCAGGGCTTTTAGAACTTTGCTGGGGCTCTGCTGAAGGACCTGCTAGAGGGAGATTCTGGGAAAAGCTGCATTCATCTCCTTCTACCTCTACCTTTTTATGTAAGGTTGGTGTAGAGAGCAGATTCCCTGTGTCCAAATCCAGGACACTACTCTGTCCAAACCTACTGCTCCTCCCTGCAGTATGTCTGCAGTACCAAATGAAGAGGGAACCAGCCCCGTCTTTTTTTACTTTGCTCTGGTTCCTTCTATCTGTCTCTGGTCCTCTTCCTCATTTGTGATGGGAGAAACACCATGTCAGTGTGTATTTTACATTCATAACAATGTCTCTTCCCTCCAGCATGAGTCACACAGCGTAGCAAAGGGTGGAGGATGCTGCTCCGTGCTGCCAGAGAACATCTCAGTCCTCAGTACTCGCCTCCCACCCTTGGAACAGACAAGAATGATGGGGGTTTCTGCCTTGGGCACCCTGAGCCAAGTTTTGGGGAAAAACAAGGTAAAGACAAAAAGCGCAATTTTAAAAGTGTCTCTGGGGTGGTTTCTCCTCCTGACAGGAAGAGATTTGATCAGAGAATTAGCTCATCAGTTTTCTCACCCACACGTGTCCCTTTTGAACTGAAACTAAATCTCTGGGAATTAGAGAGTTCCCTACCATATTAATGATTTTTGAGATAAGACTAAGAACTCTTGAGGTAAGATTCACTCGTTTGTTGATCGCAGTAGATTTCTTTCAGCTACTTTTTTTGGTTTTACAACCATCCATGATTTCCCTACATGTGATCTGTGACACACTTTATTTACTCCCAATTTCATGTGTTGAGGACTTTCAGAACAGCACTTTCTGAACTGCTGTTGGCAGAGCCTGATTGCCTGAGGAGAGTTCGTTTCTTCCCAGCCACAAGTAGTGAGTACCACATCAGTTATGTGGAATTGTCCCTGGAGGGCTGCTCCCGGGAGTACTATTTTCCAGACCAACCTGCAAAGTCTGCAGTTCCTCTGGTTCCCACTGATGTGGTTTCATTGTTCTAGGAAGGAGATCCAGCCCAAGCTATTTCCTCAAAAACATTTTGCAATTTTCTGTGTTAACTAGCAGGGTAAGAAGTTATCAGGCACTGTGGACTCTGCAGCATCTGACAGAGAATGTGGGGTAACTTATTCATGTTCCTTTCTATTCACCTTGAATGAATCCAGCTTTTCAAAAGAGTCACCAAAGATTGAATTCTGAAGATTACCTCTTTAATAGGAAAGCCTTTCTCCCCTTTCCATTCCTCCACTTTCTCAAAACCCCCAAACAAACCTGAACAATGGGAAAAAAACCCCAAAACCTTAATCCTCTTTTCTCCCTCTCTCCTGGAGACACTGCATAAGTGATGCATCCGACTTTATCAGGCAGGCACAAGGAGCTTCATGACCAGAGGGATGATTAGGAACAGTAACCATACTCCATGGATTGTGTTGAGTGGGACATGAGAAAAGTGCCTGGCAAACAAATGTTGAGAAAAAGTTGTTCTTGGGTTCCCAGCACATTTAATCCATCAGAAAAAAATGCTAAGGGCAAGGAAGAGCCACAAGCTGTGAGTGTTTTAACCATCTGTTCACCAGGCCAGGATGTTTAGTCAATTTGCTTTATCACTGGAGAGAAGAGCAGATAATTAAGAGCCTGATGATCCTGCAGCACTCTCGCAAGGCAAACAACTTCAGCAGGGATATATCCCACTTAAGAGTCCAGTTTGAGTTAACATTAGCAGGCTGCCTTCGATTTCCCTGTGACCAGGTGTAAGGACATAATACCGTTCCCTGTCTCCAAACACTGTCAAGGCCACAGAAGGAACTTGCCATAAGGTAAGTCACCACAGTAGCAACTTGAAATAAGCACGGGCAGCAGAAATTTGTCACAGAAAGGTGCTAATTCCAGGTCTGAGGATGTATCTGATTAGGACAAAAATTCCTACTGTGGCACGATGTCAGAAAGGAAACAAAAGCTGCTACGCATATCGCCTTAAATTATGAGAATGGCACCTGTGCCCGTGAATACGCAGAACCTGGACTGTATAAAGGTGGAATCCCCAGAAAAACAACTCCCTGGGACCCCTCCACCACCATGAAGGTTGAAGAAGGACCAACAGGATGCTTCTGGATCCACAGGTAGTGATTATCTTCTGCTTGAGCTCTCTCACCCCCTCATCTTTTCTATTTCTTTCTATCTCTCTACCTCACATTTGCTTTTAATCAAAATCCGTATTATTGACTTTGGCATACGGTCTTATTTGCACATTAACTCAAGCAGGGGCATCTCTCACTCGCTGGATCACAACTCCAGGAAAGGCCTGGTGAAACACCAGGAAGCTTTCTCCAAAGGTCTGAGACCAAGTTCTCCTTTGGAGACAATGGAAGAATTGATGTTTATTCAAAGTGGCTACAGAATGGGGCTCAAAATCACATTGTTTCTGAGCTTGCAAGATCCTTTAGAAAGAGATCTGTGTCTTTTACACACTTTCCACTGGAAAAATTCTGCAAGCAAAGGCAGGGGCTTCACCAAACTCAGGCTTTTGCAAGGTACTCAGATCCCACTAAACTTTGATTTTAACATCAATCAGAGAGAGATCTAACTAAATCACAGGGTCACTAGGACACAGAAGGTGTCTACACAGAATATTTGCTGGTTTAATTGTATTGCTTTAAGACGGAAATCGGTTTGCACTGAGCTTTTTGTATCAGCCAGCTCTGCAATACATCACCTTGCAGGGTATGAACAAGGCTCTTCTTCCCTGCAAAGAAAGACTTCGGTTTTGAAAAGGTGCAAGGAACTTTGCCAATGCGTGTCAAGAACAAAGTTAATCTGGATCTGCTGTTAGAAGGATGCATTTGACACAGCAGGAAACACTGAAGGGAACCTACCCTTGCAGGAATACCAGATAGTTTGTGTGTCCATTCAGGAAATGCTTGACTGCACTATTGATTCCATTGGGAATGCACATGATAGAGAGGAAAGCTAAATAGCAGGGAGCTCTAAATTCAACTCCAGAAAACTGCTGGTGGTCTAAGGTCCCCAGAGCAAGTAGGAAGTGCCAAGCTTGGCACCACAAAGCCCAGTCAAAAAAAAA
>VZRN01002616.1:197886-265544 GCA_013397935.1 Dasyornis broadbenti | reverse complement strand
AAAAAAAAAAAGGCAGGACCCCAGGAGCTTCAGCTCATTCACTTCATATCCACAACCATTCCCTGACATAGGCAGCACCTGCCTGTTCTCACAGTCAGTACTCTCCTGCCTTCTGACTTTGGCTGCCGGCCAGACAACAGCAGCAAACCCAGCTGAGTGTCAGGAAATCCATGTTTCAGGTGCCTGAAAGCTCTGGGATTCCCTCTGAGCAGCGACAAAAAACAACCCTGGACAAAATTAACTCCTTCTTGCAGACACTTAGATGTCTCTTTTTAATTTCAAGAATTTAATGTGTTATCTTTCTCTCCTCATTAAAATGATTAACACTTCCTTCCTATATAAAACAAAATGTCTGGATTTTGTAAATTAATTTACTTGCATTAAAAATACAAGTGCGATATTCCAGAAGATAAAAATGCCGAACGAAAGTTTTAAAGGATTGAACTCCACTGAAGATTAATCAGAGATATAGGTAAGGGACTGAGACGAAAGTTTTCATTTCTTTATGACCAAGAGCAGAAAACACTGTAAAACCCATGCTGAACACAAATACATGCCATCAGAACTAAAAAAAAATATATAATAATATTAATGTTAGCACTTTCTAGATGTAATTTTTGAACTCTTTTTCGCTGCTTTTGAGGTTTTCTGTGTGTGTTTTAAATATATATACATTAACTACACCTTGCAGATGAAAAATTTTTTTTCCAATTGAAAAAAGGTATTTGTTTTGTTCTGCTTGAAAAGGTATTGATATGGGATGATCAAACCTTCTCAAAATATTTTTAACACCTTCTGAGACAAAAAAATTCCCAAAGAAACTCTTTTCTGAAATGCTTTATATATATATATGTATGCACACAAAGTCTTAACAAATCAACAAGTTTGGTGCATAAGTTCCTATCTGGGTCATTAAGCCTTCAATTTTTAATTGCTTTTTAGTAGTCATCACATGTTTCTTCTGCCTAAATGTGATCCTGCTGAGGAATCAACTTCTCTTGTTGAGGCTGGGAGGTTTAAGTGAATAAACTCCTGGGAAGAGAGGTTCTGGACCTAGGGGGTATTTTGTCTCTGCTGCTGACTGCAGACTTGATGATGTACTTTGGAAAACACAGAGCCGAGAAGGGAGACACTAAAGAAATTATTCCTGGCCAGGATGCTCGTTCTGTGGGGGAGACCTGGTAATTGCATTACTTAGTGTGATCACTGCAGTACAAAGAAAATATCTGGCATCCTTCCTGCCTAGTCTCCAAAACCATCCTTGGATCAGGAAAGAAAGAATAAGGAGGAAAAAAATGCTCTGTAAGACAGGCATCATACCCAGACACCCATTAGCATCTACCGGTGCCAGCAACACCAGCTGAGGAAAGTGGAGGACATGTTCTGGAAACTCTGGATTCAGCTCCATGCTCGGTACAGGAAGACTGAACAGGATCCCATTTATCACCATGGGAAAAGTTCACCAGCTGACCTGGAGCAATTAATTGCTGTGCGTCACCACTGCTGTTGGCATGGAAATGGAAGGTCTAACCTTGTGTTAGGCTGTCAGCACTCTGAAATTACTGCTCTGCCTTTTCTATGACTCAGCAACTGCAAGACAAGAACTCCATGTTCTCCAGCAGAAGCACATCGCAGTGTTGTCATGCCAGGAGATACCAGCCCCTAAACTCTTGTAAACAAAAGTCCTCCCTCCTACAACTGCAGCACTTAGGGGCAGGCGCTGCCGAGTTTCAATGGGCAGGGTTTGCAGGTGTGTGGGTGTCATTCAAAGGGGTTTATCTCTTCCCCCATGGAAGAGTTGAGTTGCAGGTGTGTAGAAGACAGTCAGGTGTGCAGCTGCAAGGAGCCCAGCAGCACCAAGAGGCAGCCAGAAAGGCTTTGCACATCCTTCCACTGCACAGTGAGCAGGGCAGAAAGCTGGTGATAAATCTGGGGAGTTCTCCAGAAAAGACGCTGCTGAAGAGTGAGTCACCTGCCCGAGTACAAAGAACAGCTTCTCTCAACATTTTGTCTGTCTGCATCACAGGCAGACTAGTGAGACCCCACAACTGCAGGGCATTAAGAAAAAGAGTACATGAGGGAGCCCTGCACGTCTTGTAGCACAGTGCTGCTGGTTTAAGTTCCATGATTTCAAGAACATCCTGCTAATGCGCCTCCATCATGCCTGAGTCAGCTTCTATTCTTGACCTCAGGAAGAAAATAAACTGCTTTGAGGCACAGATCTCCAAGGATTCTCTGACTCTGGTGCTCTTTCCATCCAGCATCTCAGCAATGCCTGCTGTAACCACCTCATGATATTGCTTTCTCAATGCAGCCTTGCTCCCTGCATCTCCTATTGCTGTACTAAGAGAAAGGAGTAGGTTGAAATAGTGCTGCAGCTCTTCCCACACTGGCATTTTGGAACCACTTCATTTTTGCATCCCAGGGCCCCAAGTCAGAATATTTGCTGGTTTGATCATAGCCGGTGGAAGAAAGAGGCCATCCCAGGGGTCTCTTCTCCCTTTAACAAACTGCTCCACAGGAGCAGGGTTTTTCCTCGGTGGAAACCCATTAGCACACAAACGTAAGTCCTCATTGCCCAACAGGGAGAGCAGAGATTGCTAACAAGGATCTTACTTCGTGCCTCTCAATAGTCATCAGCAAGCTGCTCAAGTTTTTTAATATAAAATTATTCCAGTGTGTACAAACAAAACCACGAAGCCTGCTTCTTTTCTCTTTCCCACTCATTATTTTGCGTAGAAATGGGAAGTGTCTCTTCCTCTGTGATTTAATTGGCGTGGCTGTTCATGCCAAAAGAAATGAATAACAGAGAGCAAAAGCTCTGCTCTCCAGCCTGTTGGCTTGTCTAGCAGCAGGTGGGTCAAGCCTGAGCAGCAGCTGCTGCAGCTCCCTGTGTGCAGGGCTGTTTGTCCACGTCGCTGCCTGCACGTCCTGCACTGAGGGGATGCTGGGGAGAAGCAGGAATGCACAAACACATTCCCTGCGGGAGTAGCCGATCCATATGGTGCGCTGTGTGAAGAGAGATGAAAGCCTCGGCAGTATGCCCTGGTTGAACAGAGGACTCATCCTGTCAAATGCAAACCTCGGGAATCATATTGAAAGGACTTAGGTTCTTGCTATCCAGTCTCTTTCTTTCAAGGTATGGGGACCAGGGTGTACTACCTTGGGCATCTGGCAGGATGGCAGCGTCTACAAAGAAAATATTCTTTCACATGTAAGTATGTCCCTTTAGTCGGTTTCATGTCCAAGACCACTCCATCACTTACAGGCAGGGAGAGGAGTGCTGCAAGTTTGCTTTTGCTCTTCCTGCAAAACCCAGCTGAAGACTCTCCTTCCCCGTTAAATGCAGGATGTCACGTTCTGAGATAGTTATCATGTGTCACGCTACTCCAGCAAAAATTTCTGTCTGTCAGCTGAGACAATGAAAGCACACGAATTGTGGGCTTCACCTCAGCCTGGGGAAGGCTAGGAACCACTGTGCCTTAGGACGAGACAGCTCACTGGACACAAATCTTGGATTTGCTTGTGCTAGGGTTTTCCCAAGACCTCAGCCAGCTGGGAACAGGTGGAAGGGGCAGTCAATGCCGAACTGTTTTTAATATCCGCCTCCTGTGTGGGTTCCTAAGTAAGAGCAGAGTAGTGAAGGAAGATCTGCCCTGCCTCTGGGAACCAATTTCTCAGAAGTTGTTCAGAGCGATTCTTACCTCTTGTGGAGATAAACAGACCCGTCTGATTCGCTCAGTTGCAGTTTTACACAAAAGGCTACAGGAGATGGTGGGCCCCATCCACAGGTGGCAGCAAGTCGAGCAAGATGAGAGTCTGGATGCAAAGATATAAACAGTGTGGATGCTTAAGTATCTTCCACAGTGCAGCGGTGGAGCTACAAAAGGAGAGTTACTCAGTGAGGCCCAAAACCTATCCTGGTCTGATATAACTGTTGCATTCGTCCATCAGAAGATTTCAGCGGGAAGTCATGCAAGTGGAAGAGGATTTGATAATTAATTATTTCAGAGTTTCTTTGTTCACTTCTCCGTCCTCTTCTCTCTGTCTTTCCCTGTCATGTCTCTGCATCACTGGGCTAATACAAGTTTCATGACTGAAATACATCCTCTCCAAAAATATTCCACTGAAATATTCATGAACAACAGTTTTAATTATTTGCTCAGTGCTTAATGACTTCATGGCAGCTACTCTGCCAGAGGCCTAAAACAACTGTCTGCCTTGGTGACCAGCACTT
Organism: Dasyornis broadbenti; assembly: GCA_013397935.1. Lineage (NCBI taxonomy): Eukaryota > Metazoa > Chordata > Aves > Passeriformes > Dasyornithidae > Dasyornis > Dasyornis broadbenti. The sequence goes on along the minus strand of VZRN01002616.1, from coordinate 261,307 downwards.
TCCCATTGTCCCCTTCTTCTCCCTCTCTGTGTCTCACTTTTTTTAACCTGTAAGTCCCTGGGGACCAGCTCAACCATTTTTCTTAATATTTCCACAGTCTTTCATTTGTAGAGCTCCTAGAAAATAGGGACCCTTTTCCTGGACAAGTGCTGGTAGCAGTAAAAGAGATGCAGACGTTATCAAGAGTATCCTAGTGACACAAAGTTAATTGTTCACACTTTTCTCTTCCACTAGAAAATAGCAGAAGACCCTAACACTTTTTGGAACAGGATGTAAATTTTATTATAATGCTCTTAAGGCCTTTTCAATTCAGAGAGGAGGTTCTCACAGCGACAGGGATGCCAGCCCCAAAAACACTCCAAGTAGCAGGTGAAGATACATCGCACTTGTACTTACATTTCTATCTTCCTCTACAAGAAAAGCTGTCTGCTGCTGGAGGAAATATTTCTAGGTAGAGTTATTCTTGCCCATTTGAAGTGACCTCATGGTTCCTTGTGCCAACAGCAGCATCATAAGTAAAATGTGCAGAGACAGGAAACCACTCTCCCATGGCACAGCTCCGCCACTCCTGGGGGCAGTGGTACTGGATGGCTCTGACCCCGACTCCCTCAGCAAATGTCTCTGTGACATTTCAAACCTGCTGCTGAGACAGATTTAGGATATGCTCTGTGGTGTCTTCATGCTGCAGGGTGAAAAGTACCCACTTGGTGATAGCCTCTTGGGGAATGTGAGCAAGTATGTCCCACAGGCCAGAAAGAGGACCTTCAAATGTCCAGAGACATCTGGGATGATGAGGAAGGAGTGGAGTTCCAGGAAAGGGGAGGTTTTGAAGCCAGAAGGACTCCTGACATCTCTGGAAGGTGGTATGGAACAGCCACAACTGTCGGTGATTTTGGCAGCCTTGGGCAGCAGGACAGATTGCCAGTGGTGCGCACTAAAGTTCCGTGTGGGACTCCAGGGTGGGCTGGATGTGGTGCGTCTCTTCTCAGATTGAAATTTCCTTCTCCAGCTCAGTATTAGGCAACTTGCCAAAGAGCACTGGGAAGGGGAAAGAATAGGATATGGAGAAAGATAACAGGCCCTGCTGCAAGAAAGAGTCAAGAATAAATAGCTGCAGAACTCAAGCAGCAGTTTTTGACGGCCCTTAACTTCTCTGGAATTTGAAATTTATTGCCATTTGTGTGTTTTATTCAAAAACGTCCTCTCGGCAAATTCAACAGAATGTGAAGAGCTTCATAACACAGAATAGTTTTGCTTTGATTCCGAAAAGCACTGAGAACTTGGTCAGCTCTGACTTTTACCCTGTTCTACGGCAACCTTCTCAAACCCATGAGAATGCCAGCACTGAGGCTTTCCCAGCAGCACCAGGGGCCAGTGGCAGGTGTGTTATCCTGCCCTTGCCTTGATCCTGATTAACTGACTTAGGTTTTGAGCCAAATAACTTTTGTGAAGAACTGAAAAAATTGCAAGAGTGATTGAAGAAGTGGCACTGCTCCTGCCAGTGTCAGCTGATCTCCGTGCAGAGCGGAGGTGGCATTCGTGTTTTGCAAATGGGCCTGAGCTGCAGCTCTTCTCACCGCTAAGCTTCTTTTGAAACTTTCTGCAACAGCCTTTTTACACCCACCCACACAGAGAATGACACGCTCCCTGGGCTGCATGGGGAACTTAGCAACACTGCTCTGCTAGGAAGACACACAGGTAGCAACAGCAGCCAGATCCGAGGCACCTCTCAGTGCCTGCACCAGCTCTCCTCCCCAGCTTCCACTCGACAGCTGCAAGAGCACTTTCACACCTTGTCAGGGGTCTTGCTTCAAAGAATATGATCAGTCCTTTGCATCCTTTGCACCTCGGAGTGCAAGCTCGGGGGCAAAGCAAGGTCTCAGGTCACACAGTCGGGCCAAGGACAGCTTTGGGTTCCCTCAGTCCCAGCCTTGAGCCTGGGTGACCCGCTCTTCCTGTGGTTGGTATTCCACCAGAAATGGGTGGAAATGAAGCTCTTGAAAGCAAGGACACTTGGTGACAAGTCACAACTACATCTGGGAGAGGATACAGATGTGGTAAAGCACCAGCCTAAACTGCACTGGAGTTTGTCCACGTCCTTAGTGTGCAATGCAGAGGCACAGAGAGAGTTTCTCAAGTTCCTCCCATGAACACAGAGGTGAGGACACGCTCCAGCAGCAGACAAAGGGAGAGGCAGGACCAATGTGCACCAATTATTTTAAGAGGTCTGGAAAAGCATGACTCGAAAAACCCCTAGGATTCCCCACTGTGGTCCCTTCTAAGGGACAGCTAAAGTGGGATATCCTTGTGGGATAACAAAACAACAGCAAGAAGTTTGAGGGAGAGGACAGGAAGGCAGACTTTGCACTTACAGCAGATGTTACACACCTCAGTGGGATAGACCTGAGGTGGTCCAAGGACAGAACACCTCCAGGCAAGTTTGTTTCTGTGGCTCTGTCTTATGAAACATAATCCAGTGTTCATGCTAATTTGTTGGTAGCAAAGTAAGGATTGATTACAGTATTCTCATTACATATATCTTGATATGGATCCTTGGAAATCTCATCTCTAATACTGCCAAGCTTGGAGGAGAGACCACTCTTTGGGATCCAAAAAAGCTTAAGGTCACTGCTTGCTCCATTAGCAGTGCTACCGTTCCTCAGCAAGTCTGAAGCTGGAAAAATGAGCTTGCATAACATGAAAGAATGGACACTAGAAGAGACCTAAGTCTTCAGCAGTGGGAAACATACCCTGGAAAGTGCAAAAAGGCTGGGAAAGTACACTATGATATTTCCCCTAAACAGCCTTCTAGTCTTCAAGGAAGGTTACCATGGAAAAAGAACAATTTAGAGATCTCAGACCCTTTTAGTATGTTTTGTTACTTTGTTCATTCCTTTCTGCAGTGAAGATCTCAGCAGAACCATCAGGCTGGCTGATATAGTCAGTGACAGACTTTAAATATTAATATACAGATCTGCCTTCTGTAATTTGGAGCAACCTTCCAGATAGGGGTGCTCCAAAGCAGATGTTTGCTTGCCTGATCTGGTTGAAGAGGATGTCAAAATGATGTGCAGGATCCAGAATTGGCAAAAGAGGGTGATTAAAATAGCTGTGACTGCTGGCAGAGCGCGGACTGAAAGTGCTCCTGTTCTAAGTGGGTAAGTTTCAATGGAGGAAATAGCTGTCAGCTGACATAGATATAGAGCCCCAGCATCCCAGGAATACAGAACCCAGAGGGAATTTTTCACAGCCCTTTCTTCACCAGTAAACTTGCAAGGCAGAACCTGAGATTTTCAGAAACAATCAGTAGGGCCTGGCTGAGAATTTTTTCTCCATGTGTTTTGTGTTTGCCTGTATTATGACATTTGACAGAACGGGACTGCTCCCTGTGAACATTTTCTTGGGGATGAGTAAAATGGTTCTGAGAACAGAGAAATATTTTGGTTCCAATACTCTGCTGTACTGTGGCTCAAAGGCAGCTCCACCATGATGCTCCATGGCAAGGAAGCTCCAGGATGCTCCTGCAGGGATTCCTCCCACCACTAAAGAACACAAATGAAAAACAGGACAGCAATTCCATACGGAAATATGGAGTCTTTCAGCTGGAAACTTGGGTTTCCTTTTGTTTTGCTTTGACTCGTGTGTTCTCATTGAGGTGTTGCTTGTTGGGTTTAAGTTCATTTTTGGGGGGAGGTTAAAAAAAAGGAAACATTTTGCTTTTGGATCAGCCGCCAAACCCTTTTTGGTGGCTGGAAGTATATCAACACACTCTCTCAGTATGAATTCGTAACTGTTCTTAGATATTCACTTTAGGTTTAGTCTTCTTCCTGCTGGAGGAGACCACCGATTATTTTCAGAGTACAGGGCGGATTAACAAAATAACTAAGTATCGGTCTAGAAATAGACAGCCTTGATCTCTGCAAGCCTAAAAACCACCAGGGTCACCATCTAGGAAACTCACTAAAATATTATGTTAGAAACATGACATCAGACGAAGGGAACATAAACACATTACAAGAGATCTCATGTCACTTTACCAGTTGAAGGACACAGAAGTTGCATGAAGAGAGAAATCATGCAAAATGAACACCAGGACTGAAGGCAAAGGCAGTGTACAACGTTTCATGGACATCAAGAATAATTCAGAAGAGACCAGCCTGGAGTCTTGATCTGTCCCATTACTCAGAAACAAAGTATAGACCTTAAGTAGAAAATTAAATCCTAGAGCCTTAAATGCACCCATTTATGGGAAATGGAGACCTCTTATCTCATAATGCAGAGTTTCAGAGCTGCTAAGTGATTTCTAATCATCAGTCCCACCTCTTCCCCATTTTTTCATAAAAAGCATCAAAATGTCAGAACTGGAATTTGCTAAACTTTTGAAGGTGAAAAAATTAGTTGTTTTTTTTTTCTCCCATTGAAGGAGAGACTAATGGTGGGAGAAAAGAGGCACTAGGTATTTGCTGCCAACACTTCTCTGGCCTTTGAAGAGATGAGCTACATTTCAGGCCTATTTGCTTACCTGTGACTTGAAGGAATGCTGGCATTACGTTTTCTAATAAAGTCGGCTAGGAGAGACGGACAGGGCAGTACTCAGCAACCCCAAGATCTGTAAATAAGATCATTGGGAAAAGACTGCAAATGCACCAGATATCAAAGTAGCCAGTAAACTAATTTAAGAAGGAGATTGATTGCTGCTGTGTGAAATTAAAAATTACTATGCTTTTTTTCCCCGCTGAAATTAGTCACAGAGGAGAGCCATGTTAATAAATCAGTTCTGGTGCATAGCAAACAGGCATAAGGAAAAGTAATTAAAAGCTTGTCGAGATCTTCATCTGTGTCTATAAAAGCTGCAAAGCCATTCCTGGTTGTTCATCTAAACCTTCTGCCCAGGTGAAGTGCTATTTCCTCCTTTTTACCTCTGGAAAGCTTTTTCTGAAATCAAACCCATCTCACTGGATTGAGGGCGCTTTAGTCATCCTGAAGTGTGTGTGGAGAAGAATATAAATACTTCCTGCCTTTCCCATGCTTGGAGAGCATTCCTGAATTTCTCCCTGTTCAGCTCTTCTCCAGCCTTTTCCCCTGCTCTGCACTGCAGCATTGAGGAGCCTCAGCTGCCCTTCAGACATTGAATTTAATGATCTTGGTAACTGAGCCACACAATAGAAGTGTAGGCAAAAGAAAGAAGGAAAAGTTGGCACAGGCAGAGATGTATTGTGCTGAATTTTACGTCAGGAGCAGAAGGCTTTTTATTACATGATTTTCTTCTTTACAGCTCCCAGCAGAGCAGCGAGCACACAGATTAGACTGTAAACCCATACAGTGCAGGCTGTATAAATCACAAATACAAAGCCATGTAATATTCCCTCGTGGTGATCCAGCACCATCAGCCCTGTCAAAGCCAGGGGGGGGCCATTATTGCTTTCTGTTTGCAGAGATAAGAGAAGAATGAAGAGGAGGCATAGCTAGTGGAAGGGAACAAGGGTATTGGGCATTCCCAATACAAGATATATTCCAATACCAATATATCCCAAATATAAGGAGACTAATTCAAGAAATTTTTGCTGACCAAAGGAAGTGCCAAGATAAGAGTGAGAATGAGGCCGTAACCATAATGGGTTAAAGACCTTGAGACATTTATTCCTAGCTGGGATTTTGCACCAGAAATTAGGTTCCTGATCCTAACTGCACAAAAATGCCCCTTCCGTGTATATCCTGACACTCAAGGAAGCATATTCAATGGCTGTGAAAGACGCTGTTTGAAGATGCTTCACTAGGAGAAAAACCCCTATTTTGTGAACTAATGAGCAACCCAGGCAGCTGAAATGCTCAATGGCACATAATTTCATGTCAAGAGACATTTGCCTCCTGAGAGCCATATTAACGGAGTCCAACTGGGTGTTGATATGGTTATCCTCTGCTGGTAGGTACAGAGATACCATTTTCCACAGGCAGACAGGTTGCATGCTAACGATATTCCCTTGCAGGGGCTCAGAGACAGCGAGCTCTCCCAGAGATCCTTGTCACAGATAGCTAATCAGGGAAGTCAGGGAATCCATGTGAAGGGGGAGCAGCTGTCCCAGTCCCTTCTGCTCCAGAGGGAAGGATTAGCCCATGCCCTCAAGCTGCTGAGGCCACAGTGAAAGTGTTTCTGGGAGCTGAGCAGGCACATGCCATCGGAGATGGATCGGGTTTTCACGTGTTGCCCTGTGGACAACAATTTCCAGTGGGTTCTCACAGTGTTAGAGAACACATGTGCCATAAAACAAGTTGAAACAGTAGCTGTCCAAGCGTAGGTGCTGGCATTGGCTCATGCAAAGCTACACTGCCAGCTCTGCCAGAAGTGGTCTCAGGACAGCCAGAGCACGCAGGGCTCTCAGTCAGCAGCGACAGCAAAGATGTCACAACAGCAGCAATGAAAGTGCAAGGAGAGGCAGAGAGGATGGCTGGCTTGTATGCGACTGCAGCTCCTGGGAAATCACTGATGTGTGTCCCTCAGCCTTTTCTTAGTGCAATCAGAGTTGAAGTATGCCGGGTTCTGTAAAAGGGTGTGATAACAGACCCTTTCTCTTCCACCAGCTTTTGTTCTAAGGCCTGCCTTTCATGCTTTGGATTTCCAGCAGATCACCTTTATTTCCAGCAGCTGGATTTTTTACCCTTCAACCTCATGTCCCCATAGATGTCACCCACCAGGAATGTTCTAGGGCTTTACTCTTCACAGTGACTCATGAAAGCCATTAGCTCTGAAGAGTAACCCACTAAATGTAAAAGGAAATCAGCAAAACAACACATGACAAAGCAGTTGTGAGAAGTGATGTAAGCCTTACGTGATGCTATGTGGCACTGAATTAATTCACATTGACTTCATGGGCTCTGCTTTCAGACCCAGGGTGATGTACAAAACAGAGTAAAGAATTTTTTAGTATTCTCCACTCTTTAAGAGGACACTGTGTTTGTCTCTAACGTCGTTTTCCTGTTTACCATTCTGAATAAGAATATGGTGGTGACAGACAGATAAACAAGACGGACTTACAAGTCTTTGCCATGTGTAGTGTCTATGATTTCGTGAGTCATTTCAGTCAGAAAAAGAGGTGATGACACATTTGAATTTAACTAAAAAGACATGACATTATGGTTCTCTTTCCTTTCTTTGAAATTAGCAGTAAATTAAATTAAGCTCAGCCATTTATCATTAACAAAAAACCACTTTAATTTGCTTTCTGCAAAATACGTGTCCCCTGCCTCTTAAATCAATTCACTAGAGAAAAGTGAGAGGCTTTCTCTTGCATATGCAAAGCAGAACAATTTGGTCTTCGAGCAACTTATAGATCTTCTATCATCACAAACTAATCAGCAATGTCTCCACCATAGCTACATCCAAACACCAACTAAAATACTTAACTGCAGTCTTTAGCAGCAATTCTTGTTCTGGCTGCTTAACTGAGCATCCCTTCCATCTGGGTAGGCTGAAATGCCCTGGTGAGATTCCCTTGGCATAGCTTTTTATGCCTTTCAGGGTACTGCTGTCTCTGGCTTGTTTCTTTTTAAGGTGAGAAGTCAAGATTTTCCCTGACACATCGTAACTCACAGTGACACAGCTTCACGGGATTCACCAAAGGGGCCTTGAGCTGATTAAAGTACTCCCTATGGTTTGAGAGGGTTACACGGACAAAGTTCAACCCTGCAGGTCTCTCCTTTTTCCATTTTGATTTTTTTTCCTCTTTTTTCTCCTAAAACAGACTCCATAATTCTGCTATGCATGTAGCAAAAAGAATGAACAGAAAGTCACCTTGCCAGAGTTTACAAATAGTGGTATTTCCAGATTTTACCATTGATCCTCAGGTTGCAAATTGCTAGGAAGAACGATGTTACTTGACACAATTAGAATCACAATATCTGAAACCTTTGAATCAAGGCAGATTGAGGAAACATCGCCCAAGTTTCAACAGAACAAAGGTGAGATATGGTAAGAATAAGAGCCAATGCCCTTGGGATTTAGATACGAATTTTGACTGTGGGGGATACTGAATGTGCTGAAAAACAAGACATTTGCGTTCTCAACTATATAGAGAGAGCCTCTGAATGTCAAAGGACAGCATGGTCTGCACCACATTGAACAAAGTGAACCTTTTGAATATGTGTGACATCCTGAGGACACACCAGGAAAGGCCCAGGTGATGCTCAGGTCAGGCAAGCTGAGACTGGGTGAACGCAAAGAATTCTTAGCACAGATAATTTGGACAGTCTTGGGACCAACACTGTGACAAGGTCCCATGAGGTCACAGAAGTTCTTACTGTACAATAGCTTCTGTGTAAAGCAGGGCTCCTAATTAATTGCTTAATTAGCTACCACACGTGGAAACCTGCTCAGAACAATGCCATCTGCGCAACAAGGTCGAGGAATGAGGACACTTTCGGAACAATGACTGAGTGTGGCGTCTTGAATTAAATTCAGAAATCTCAGGCTGGGGCAGTTACTATTTCGATCACTACAAAGTCCCACGTGTCTCTGGATGCCAAATCCCATTTCCTGGGTTATCACACCTGTGAGTATTTCGAGTGTGCTCTCTGCCATTATCAGCCCAAGGACCACTGCCAGCTTTTGCTGCATGACCTTGTCAGCTCGGATCTGAGGATAAGGAATTCTCCAGCCAACTTTGTCTCCATTGTGAAAGGTGTGGGAGGGGGTCACAATTCCTTCTACAGATTCCCCATCAGATGAATGAGCCACAAAAAGTCCAAAATCCAAGCCAGACAAGACTCTCTGAACAGAACTGGGAAGAAAAGTTGCCTTTCTTGCTCCCACCACTACATTCCTATACCTCTTGCTAGAGACTGCAGTTGTAGGTAGAGCTCCCTCATAGTGACACACCTCATAACACTGGAACAGACCAAAAAAAACATTGGCCACCACTGGGAATGGGAATTCTGGGTAACAGCTGGTTAGAATTGCATCCTTTCTCCTGGATTTCATGATGATGGCAGGATAAGGGATGGAGTTAAGCAGGGACTGCCAAGCCCATCTTTCCCAGAGGATACTGTAAGACCTCTTCTTCTGCCTCTGGTCTTGCCCGTCCTCTTGGAGGAAGCTGAGTCCTCCTGCAGATGTGTGTGCACTGGCATTCACAGGAGCAACCCTGACTTTTCCACACTACTTAGAAATAGTGCAAGAAATGGCAGTAATGCAACCTGTGAAATGAAATGTCACTGATAACTCCTTGCTTATTGCAACCCACAATGAGTGTATTTAATACTAAACTGGCATGGCGGGAAGATTTTCACAACATGAAAAAGTTGGCATTTTTTTCACCCCAAGCAGGTAAAATAGTAGACTAATTTTATCATCAGGAGTAACAGTTTTGTTACCAACATGATGAAAGTATCTTGATAGGTATCTTTAATGTTTCAGATGCAAACTGCACAGATGCAAGTAGATCCTAGTCCACTTCTTTTTAGTTTGTTCTTGTAGTTTTGTTGCTAAATAAATATATAAAAACTCAATCTCTTTCCTACTGCTGGGAAGTCAGTCAATTCAGTGAAAAATTACCATTGTCTGGGAGGCATCTTTGGGTGCCTAGCTCATGAGATTCAAATCTTCAGAGTGTTACTCTGCAGCCAGTTGGAGAGAGATGTGTAGATTGAAATCAGAAGTGATCAATTTCCTTTGCTGTGCATTCAAACAAAGTAGTAATTCAGTAGCCCTCACCAAATGAGATGCTGGGAGATAGCAAGCTGTATATTCAAGATTAGAATATAGCCCTGAGTGTCTGGTACATGATGTTAATCTTGGATAAGAACACAAAAACTCTGAGTGTGTTGCAGGCTGATAAAATGTTAACCTTAAGCCTTGAAAACATTCTCATCCATTTACTGCTGCATACACAGAACTTCAAGTGTGAGGGCCTCCTTTCACTTATCTTGTTTTTTAAAGGATGCTGCCACAGCCTGAGATGAAAGGAAGGTCTGTTCTATAAACAGCACCCCATGAACTACTCTAGATGAACACTCGGTTCTCCTTGCCACAGCAGACTTCAAAGGAGATCATTTGCCACCTTGCATGTGAAGACCTTCAGCATATCACAAAGCATCCAAACCCTTTTGGCCTTTCTGACAATGGAAGCAGACATTGGGATGGCCAGAAGGAAGGGACCGTGTTCCATTCCCAGATCTGCAAAGAGGTCTCCTTCTTTTTCACTCATGTCTCTGTCAGCAGGGCAAATATTGGGAGGTGCAATGTTTCTGCCCTCAGACTGTGAACATGCTCCTGCTGTTTCCTCTCACAGAATATATTTCTTCCTGGAAAATCTACCTTTGTAGACACAAAAATTTAAAGTATTTAGCTAAGATAAGTGATTACTGACAAAAGCCCCTCCATATTCCTGCTAACAAGTCTATTCCATAATCCTACTAACTGCATCCCTGCTCCCTAAAATTAAAAAAAAAGCAAAACACTAAAACATCGCTCTTTAAAGAACTAAAACGTTCTTTAAACTTAGTCAGAACTGCCTAAATATCAGGGAGACTGAACCCCTAATGAACTCTGTGGAAGATTTATTATCCTACTCTTCAGATGCCTGCACCAGACAGGCCTCTGAGTGAATTTGTGAATACTCCAGACACTTCCAGCTTAGTGGCAGGTGTGCACTGAAACAATCCTCACCTGTGGATTAAACTGTGACATAATGAGTCAATAGTGAGGCAACAAAAAGTAACAGCAGGATGAAGAGGGTGCCCTCCTGGCATCAGGATCTTTTACACCCTTGCAGTATGACTATATTGACATGCCTCTGGGGCTGTGTCTGGCTCAGCAAAATGTGTGAGGCATAAATAACTGGCAAAGAAAAATTCATGTACAATACTTGCTATTGTGCAGGACGCTCTTGAAAATAAAAAAAGATCCCTCATCTCCTCAAACACTTCAAGTTGGTCTCTCTCCTATCTCAAAACTTCCTTGTAATTAAACACCTGCATAATGAATTAAACTCTCCAGGGAATGTTATTTGCCAGCTAGTTTTTCAATTATTTAAAATTAGCTTAAGGGCTAAAGCAATCAGGTCATTCATTAATTTAATTCCTTTTTGTAGCTGTACTTCGTGACTTGGAAATAAAACTACAAGATCAAAAGGACAAAGAGGAATGAAGAGGAAATTATACCAGACACTTATAAAGTTCCCTGGCCCGTGACCTCACCCAGGATGCACAGTCTCTGCTGATACACAACACACTCTAAATGGCCATTTTCTTGTGCAGACAAACACTTCTCCGGAGACGTCTACCCAAATTTTCCTCTTGGCAGGAGCAACGTCTATGCACACGCAAAGCACTGGCTGGCAGCCAGCTCCCACTTGGAAAGATGAGAACTGGAGATGCTGGTAATTCATCAGCCCCACTTTCAGAGTGGCTGTCTTTGTCTGCGGAATTGCCTGGGGGAAGAGGGCCACGAGATCCTCTTTTACTCAATCCAGGACAAAGCTTTTCCTCCCTTCTCTCAAAGGAGCAGAAGTTGCAAACTTCTTGAATGTACTGAACCATGCCATAAGCTTTTTGCAGAGGCAAAGGACGTTACTCAAATGCCCCTAATCAGGGGCCACAGTCATCTATTTCTGAGCTGCTTTTCTAAGCACAGGAGAACCAGCACTCTCCCACAGTGACATATGTACCTGGCTACTCCAGCAAGCAGCTTCTCTCTCTGTGTGGCTGGGAACAGCAGCCTTGCTGTTTTATTCTCCTCTGCCTGGCAAATCTGTCATCTGCCTGATGGGAGTAAGGGGAGGAGTGTGGGCCAGCAGCCAGCACTGACCTTCTGCAAGAAGTCCATGGCCTGGTGAGCTCCCAGGACCAGTGCTCCCCTGTGAGGACAGTGGCCACACCATCAGCCCTGCGTCATCTCAGCAAGACAGTGGCACAGAGTTCTTCTAAGGACAATTTCTTCCTCAAAAGGCCTTTTAACCTATTTTCACTCATTCCCAGCACAAACAGGTTTAATGGTTTTACACATCACCTTTTGCAGCAGAAAAACTACAACACTTCAGAAGGGTAAAGGGGCACCTGGATGTGCCTGTACTCACATGCACAGAGCTGGATAAAGGCCTCAGGGATTCGCTTTCTGAGTGCCCAGCACAGAGAGCTCGAGCCTTTGTGTGACAGTCAGCAGAGACTGGGCTGGGCTGCCCCAGAATACACCCAGTACCCCATACCCAATCTGTGTGACTCAAAGCAACAGCCCTGCTTAAGCAAAAGAATTGTGTGACTTGGTATCCGGTCCAAGACAGCAAAACAAAGGCCTTCTAGCTCCATTAAAGCTCATCATCTTTAGACAGTTCTTTTGTCCAAGCATTACTTCAACCAAGAAATAATGCAGTGTTGAAAAATCTCTTGGAAATGCAAAAGCTTCCTGTCTGCTTTGCTAGCATTGCTTCAGCAATGCTGACAAGCATATCCTGCAAATATAGATCTTGGCATGCCCCTGCCAAGTAAAGAAAAATACCCCATTTTTTGTTTTTCTTTTGCCTTTTCTTCTTTGATATAAGAGGTTGCAGCATCCCCTGTACAAACACAAGTTCCTGGCTGTGTGTCACGCTCTTTATAATAGACTATATTCATTTTTTTGATGGAATAAAGTGGGACAGAGAGGAAAAAAAGCAGGGTGGACATATAGGATTATGGCATCACCAGCCAGTCTGGTGGAGTGTGGCACATCACGCTGCTGTATCATCTTCCCTGTCGATATGGGGACTATGAGCCACTTTTCTAATGAATAAACAGCAGATAACACTGGCTGGTATTTCTCTGTCCTTTTCTTTTGAACCTAGATGTCAAAACCTTATGCCAGAAAAGCACGGACAGTGAAATACATACACGTATGCTGAGCACTGAAACCCCGATAAAAGTTAGAATTCATATTGTCTGCTACCTTCCAGTGGGAACACGAACATTACTTCTTTCTCCTCCCCAGTGACTACTGAAATATGTCAAAATACAGATTTTCTTCCAAAGCCTCTGTCTCTGAAAACTGGATGAAAAGAAACCAAATATTTCAGAAGTTATCACGAAGAAAGACAAGCTACTCTTTCTTTTCTGGTTGCATACGCCTTGTTTCTGTGTGAAAACTGTAGACAATCCTTTACCCAGTGAGACAAATGCGAGCAAATAATTACAAAGCTTTGCATCCCTGCACCCCCCTGCGAGGGAGGTAATTCCAGCAGGGAGCCAGCGCAGCAGACAGGAAGTGATTGCTCCCTTGTGCTCAGAGTGCAGTCTGCTGCCTGGTAGGTCTCACCTGCTGCCGTGGAGGAGGGAGGGTGTGGAGGCTCTTTGAGAACCTGAGCATGTGGAGAAGTGTGCAGAGGGATTTTTCAGGTGTGTGTCTGTGTCACTGACACATCCTTGGAGGGTTCATGGCAGTTGGAGGGAGGTGTTGTGGACGCTTTTGTTTCTGGCTGTAAGGGAGCAGGTACGAAGTGAAGCTCATTCATACCATCAAAGGCTCAGCTCTCTCATAATGAATTTCTGTTTACAGCAGGGAGGGAAATGTGTGACATGGTATTGCTCTGTTTCCTGAAAATAAAAGCAGGGAGGAAAAAAGGATTCATGCAAAAGGACCTTTCAAGATTGTTACCACCACCCCCCAGCCCATGCACAAAGCCTGACAGCCCCTGAGAAATCATCTGACAAGTTCAATGGTAAACTTGACAAGACAAAAAAAGACATATTTTTAAAGTTCTTTCTTTGATTTATGAGGCTTCACACTTGCCTACAATCTACAATGCTAAAAATATCTCTGGAAATAAAAACTGAGGAACCCGCAAGACTCCAGAGGGTGGAGATTTATGAAAAAATAAACATAATGAGGCTTTTTTTTCTGATCACACACTGTTTGTGGAGGAGAGGTTTTGGTGAGAGGCATAATTTACTTTTCTCTTTCCAAAGTTTTCCTTATGAACTGCACAAAAAGTCCTTTGATTGAGCTCTTCAGCTGCTGGATAATGAGACAATCCAAAAAATGGAAAGCCTAAAAGCTCACGTGCCTCATTCTGAAGAAGCAAGTGTGAGAGAAGATGGGACTTTTGGCCCCATCCTGAGAGTGGAGCTGAGAGGAGCACAGGACTGGGCAGCTACAGGAAGTGGGGGCAAGTCTCTTGCAGGAACTAAAACCCAAATGAAACCAGAAGGAAATAAGTGAACAAGGAGATAACACAGTGATGGCCTCCAGGCTCTCTGTTTTACTCAGGAAAGATGAAAAGTAACAAGTCTCAGCATTGCCTGGGATAAGATCACCAGGTGACATCCTGCTTGAAAAACTGGATATCCCAAGGGGAAAAAAAATATTTTTGGCTTTCATACAGTGCTTTTCTGAATCCAGTGCTCTTCCCTGCTGGCCCACCTGTGGACGCACATCTTCATTACCACCACAGAGGCAGATCCTGCACAGCTGCACCCTTCAGTACAAAGGGTCTGCAAGAAGCCCCAAGTCAGCAGCACATTGGCAAGAGCCTTGGTGGAGACAGGAAGGCCCACACGGAGCAGAAACATCATCTGCAGGAATTCATGGAGCAAAAACCCCCCAAAATTAAATCACTCTGTTGGTAAAGAGCACCTCTGCTGCCTTACAGCATCCAACCTTGTGCAATTGTTTTGCAGCACGACACAGGCAAATGTGTCATGAATGTGCTGGCAGGTGATGCAGGAATAAACGCAGCACCTATGCCTTTGGAATGAGCTGTACTGCAGATACATCTTTGGCAAACAAAAGCTTCATCTTCAAATGCATCCCACATCTAGAGAAGACCAGATTTTTTTTAAAAAAGTTTTTTAAAAGATTTTTTTTTAAAAAGTATAGAGCACTGCTGGTGCTCTATACAGCATCAAAGAACAGCATCAGAGACTCCCATCCCTGCATTTCCATCCCTGAAATTGTGTTACAATTTATTCCCAGATGGCCTTTTTGATAGAACTGCTCAGGAGACTTAAGAAAACACAAAATTTTCAAGAGCTCAAGCAACTGCAAAAAAAAAGGGTTTGAACACAAGTACCGGGAGTTGATCATTAGCTATACTTCTGGCTTTTCATAAAGAAGGGGGAAGGTTAGACTGTCCTTTTGAATTAACAAGTGATCTCAAATGCTATCCAGGAGTTTAGGTTGAATGACCTATATAAATAGAAATTACATACGTGGTTGATGCGTCAAAGTATGAGTTGATATCACTGTCAATATTAGCTCAGCTAGGTGCAGGGTTTTGATGGTTTGTACCATCTATCTCAGCCACAGGAGGTTTGGGTCTTAATGCTGGTTTCATTTTCCCCCCAGAAAATGGCAGTTTGTTGGATGTGGGGTTTTGCAGAAGAACCACTTTTACCACACGTTTTCTCAGGGCTGTGATGGACCTGTTAGATGGAAGGCAGGCAGAGAAAGGAGCTGCCTGGGAACTCAGGGAGAGGACAGACAGATGTGTCTCTGCTGGACAGGAACAAGCTGGACCATCTTTCTACAAGAGATTTGAAAATTCAGTTCTCAGGTTACTCAGCTGTTGTGGTCAGAGAAATAAACTGGAGGAGAGGACCATAGAGTTTGGAAGTATTATGATTTCTTTTCAGTAGGGAGAGATGATAAAATTTCTATTTCCAATGCAGAAAGAAGAGGCAGAAGTCAAAATTCCTCAGAAACACAGCATTTCTTCTTAGCTGGATTCAGCTACAGCTTGTCTGGATGCATCCAGTGTGCCAGCTAACAAAGGCTCATTTACAGCCTCCGAACTTACTAAAAGTAAAGTGCCTGCCTGACCTTTCCTGCTGACAGCTTCTAGCTTCAGCAGCCATGTTCAGCTATTCTCCATCATTATACTAAACCGAAAAACACCCAAGTTTTCATTTCCCAGTGCTGAAATCCTTCAACATAATACCATCATCTTTCCCTGTGTTCATGTGGCCTTTTGCACTTTCTGTATTCTCCTACTGAAGTCACAGGTTCTTATGGATTCATGCTGGCCCTTAGGACCAGTTCACAGCTAATTTGGATGCCCTGGTCTTTGTATAAGGGTTCTTAGCACATTGAGTTTCTCAGCCATATTGCATTTTAGTCTTAATTACATTGGGGGTTTTTGTATTTATTGGACTGTGCTGTGCTCTCTTTGCTTAGATAAAACTAGCTCACAAACAATCAAAATTCAAACACTCAAAACCTGTTATTTTCCACTGGACAAACTCTAGTTGTCTCAGAGGCTTCCCAGTGCAAAGACAAAGACTGTCCATTTCAAGTGAAAAATAGTAGTTCTCTGTCTCTTTTTTTTTGGTTTTTTTTTTTGTCTTGAAGAGTAGGATCCTTCAGATCTGAAGAGCCTGCTCTGGTTTGACAAATCAGCAGGGCTGATAGATGTTTAGTGCAGGCAGATTAGAAAGACAGCTGAGAGGGTGAATGTGAAGGGTGCTGTGGAGCAGAGACTGTAGTTTGCAATAGGCACTAGAGAGAAGTATAATCAAATGTTTCCTCGCAGTCACTGATGAGGCTGCCAGTGTGACTCCTTCTCTGTCACCTCACATTATCTGCCATGCTGGGAAACTCAGTAATTACACCGCAGACACTTAGGAAGACATACTTGTCGAAACAAATGATGGGCACGAGGTGACTGCAAGTTAGGCAATGTTAAGACTGTCTCGTGAAGGAAACAAACCAAAACACAGTCACTTCTTCAGTAAAGAGATATTTGCATATTAAAATTTGAAAAGAAGAACTGACTGAGCAATTTTTCCATGGGAAAGGAAACCGTTTCTGGAAAGCAAATTCACATCTGCAGAGCAGAAATTATTTTTCTGCTCCTGGAGGGAATATTCTAAATTATCAGCTTGGGACAAACAGATCTGTTTTCCCAATGGGAAAGCCAAGCGTTTGAGCTATCAAGGGTGTTCTCTATTCAAAAGCCATGTCCACAGAAAATTCTTAGCTGGACATACAACCTGACATGGAACGTGATCATTGCCAACTAAAAGCTAAAATATTTTGTAGACACCTCCCTCAGCAAAGTATCTCAAAAGGCAACCACCACAACCACAGAGACTTATCAAGGTGGGGAAGACACCATCCCCGTGAACTACCTTCCACTATCCTGGAGAATGTCTGGCAGGAGATGTTCTAACATTACCTCATGGGACAGGTAAAAGGCAGCAATTCCCAGTGGCCAGAAGCAGCAGAGCATGGAGAACACAGTGAGGCCAAGATGATCCCTTGGTGGCATCATCAGGAAGTTGTCTTCACTTTCGGTGTCACTCGAGTAATCGCTCTGGAACAGCAAAACAGAGAAACGTAGATGTGCTGGTTAATGACATTACTGCTTTTCCTCTGCCAAGAGACATTTCCCTGATCATTTGCCCATTTCTCCTACTCTACCACAGCAGTGGCCAGCAGCTCTCTTCCTCCTCCTCCTCCTCACCTGCTTTGTCACAGACTCCACCACTATTGAATGAAGTTGAAAGCAAGAAAAGACAAATGTAAGGATATCACTGCAGGGAGCTGAAAAGGGCCCATGAAAGGAAGGGGCTTTCTAGTCAGGCATTGGAAAGCAGAATGCCACAGAAAAACATCTACACAGGAAGCAAGAAGCCAACACCGCTTGTAAGATGCATTTAAGATGCAGTTTCTTCACAGCCTGTAAGTGTCTGAGTAGATAATTTCTATCAGAGACAGCTCTTTCATTCAGTAGAAAAGCCAAAGAAACCCCAGTGACTGAAAGAAGAACAGATGAAGAGCAGGCACAAGGTGCAGATTTTTAACAGCAATGGTGATGATGAACACTCTTCTGCAGTTGTTATGGATTTTCTCTTTTAAAAAGCCTTTTCTTAAATCGAGGATGGCTGCCCCTAAAAGCTACGTGCTTTACCTCAACCGAGACATTACAATTGCTCTGCAGACAGCCTGCCAAGCACGCTGGAGATGTCAGACAACAGGGCCTGCTCTGAACTACAGCTGCCAGCAACCTCCGATGGATATTCAGGAAAGAGCCCTTTTCCTTTTTTCCTTCAAAGCAACCAATTCAGTAACAACCACTCACTGCACACTAAACTAATTCCTCACACGGCCCTGTGGGACCTGCCTTCAAATCCAGATGGTCCAGTGGTCTGGCTTTGACAAAGACCAACACAATGCTGCTCTAACTTAATATGTGCACTGTTTCCCTCCACACAATGCCTGTTCCAGTAATGCAGTTAAACATGATGACCTGTTCTGACCAGCATTCTGCATCCTCTTGCTCTTCTGCAAGTGTTTTTAGCTCCCCTCCATGCAGCAGACACTGAAGGCAGCAGCTGGATGGGGACTCTCCCACCAAAGGCTGTAGTTTATCACTGCTCTGCCACAACACACTTACTCATCCCTGAGCAGCATCTCGCTGATGTTTTTTTAAGAGGTGATGTCTCTAAAGACTGTTATTTATGTAATTTTGCCCATCTGTTTATTTCTTTTCACAACTTGGAGTTTTGCAGTTGATTCCCTTCAGTTTTAAAGGCATTTAAAAGATCCATAATCCTCTAACACTGACCTGCTCCAGCTCCTCTTGTTTCCCCAACTCCCAGTCTGAAAATTGCTTTGTCAGTCAAGCAGCCGGCCTTGCAGAATGGGCTCACAGAGGTCTCTCCTTGCTTGGAAAGCTTTTCATATATAACTTTGCAAAGCCAAAATGCATCAGGGGCAAAAAAAAGCTGGATGTAGTTGCCCAAGCCTATTCTTCCTCCTGGAGCCCTGGATTTTGATCATCTCCCTTGTGATGTTTTCTAGACACCCACAGCCAGTCTGCCTGTAGCTCCTCAGGAACTTGCATCCAGCACATTGCCACTGGAAGGGGATTACTGCAGACAGCTACGAATGGATCCACACTAAAACAAGCAGGGGCAAGTCATGTGACCCCTCATGATTGTTCCCTTTTTGCTTCTGAGCTGACACAGCAGTCCTCAAAGAAGCGTGTCAAATATTCACTTTCTAGAAATGACAGCATGCAGCTCATCCAAAACTCCTGCCACTCACAGGCTGGGTCCCAGACACATCACTGCAGAGCTTTAGTCTGAAAACTCAGGGAACTGATGATGAGAAAGGGAATTGCCACGGGCCCTGGCTACTATTAACAAGATTCATAGGAGGGCACTTGGACACTGCTGAAGGTGACTTCCCAGCCATGCTCCCTTCATCTGGAGCTGGCTAATAGAGGTTAATATCCCTTGGCAGGGCTCAGTATCTCCAGACTTGAGTGGTTTCTCCTTCAAAGGAGAAAAATAAATCAAATGCAAAGTGTAATCACTCTTGTAATCTGTTATTAATGTGCCTTTGAAGGAACTCAGACACATAAAGTGTGTGCCATGGGTAAGATGGCTCAGTGCCATGACCTGAGTGCCACACCTCTGACAGCACACCTGTGCTCTTCTGAGCATATGCCACGGGACAAAAACACTGAAAATTACATTCCCAGATTCTCAACACAGCCCTAGATGAGCTTGGGCAAGGTATTTGTGACGCTGTTTTCTTCCATTGCCCAGGTGCAGAACAGAAAAGATATCGTACACCCACTTCAGAGGGGAGCTGTGATGCCCAGTGAATTCAACAGAAAAACCAGGCTGCAAGACCCTTTCTTTGCCCAGGTTGCAGAGCTCTCTGGAAGGCGAACTCTGCCATGCTCAGCTCCCCAAGGGGGAGTTCAAACATGCTTTCTGGATACCTGCCCCCAGGGAAGGCTGAGGATACAGCCCAGTGCAGGACCACAGGCTGCAAGCACTGACAGAAAGCATGCGTGATGCCGTGGGGCAGGATGGGCATAAATCTCCTCAGAGCCTTCTCTTCATGTTGCAGAAAAAACATGCCAGGAGGTGCTTGGGAATGTTGAGAGGAGTGGTTGGATGGAACAGGATCCAAATTCTATCTCTACAATTTCATGCTCAGGTCCAAAGGATGAGTTTTCACAACAGCATCCAGCAACTTCTAGGGGGAAAAAAAAGAAGAAATGTGTACATTGAAAGCACTAAATTTATTATCTTTTTTCACTCCCAGAACATTCCATTTATTTTGCATTTACAGATTGTTTCAGGCTTGCTGGATGCTGGGAAAAAGTAAGAGGGTTTTAAGAGAGAGCTCCAAGGTATTCTTTTATGCGACGTATATGAATAATTTAATTTGCTGCCATGAATAGCTTGGGTTTCTCTAAATAAGCAACCTACCTAGTGGCTAGGAGGGAAACTAGCAGGAGTATAATATGACAAATGCTATTTTTGGATAAAAGATGGCACATGAACTCTAACAGGAGGGTATTCCATCTTGTAACTCATTTCTTATTTCACTGCCGCCACATTTGACAAGTTGTCTGTCTATTAGTTGTGGTGTAAAGAACTCATAAGATATTTATAAATCTTCCAGAGATACCTAAATAGGGAATAATTTGATTGCAGGGATGGGCACGAAGAGAGAAGTTTAAAGCCCCGACAGAATGCGCAGCCTTTTGTTTTCATGGCTGGTAATTGCTGGAGCAAAGCGGGGCTCTATATGCTAATGAGAGCTGTTTCTGAGATGTTTCTCCCTCCTGACAATTATGATTTTTTTAGGCAGACTGAACAACACCACACCAGGACCTGAGAAACACTGCTGGCAAAAAGCCCAATAAATAAGGTTGTTAAACGTTGCTCCAGGGTACAACCCATGATTAGGATGTCTCCAGCTCCTCTGCTGCAACTCCCGTGTTCTTCATAGTCCCCAGGCTTGGGAAGGGAAGAAGGCGTCTCCTTCCCAGCAACTTCTCCTAGACACGTTGAGCTTGATAGACCCATCCTGAGGAGGATGGCAGCTAACAGAGTAGCAAACCCTGCAGCTTGGCTTGGGCAATTCTTCAAACCAAAACCAAATCGAGTAAAATAGTTGTTTTTTCAGAACCTTTCTCTACTGTAAACTTTTCTGCCACAGAACAGTTGTCTTTCTGGTTATCAAGAGCCCAACCCTTTCCAAAATGAAAATCATGTCAGAAACAGTCTGACCTACAATAAAACTATTTTCTGCATGTGTCCCTCCTGAAAGTATTGCATTGAGGTGGGGAGGACACTACAAAGGGATAAGATCAATTTTTTGGCATTTCTAAGAAATTAAATATCCATCCTGAAAACGCCTAGGCAGTCATTCTGGTATAAGGCAGGCAGTGCCAAGGAAATATGGGGGAAGAGCAATGGCTGACAACCCCATGGTAGGTGTGTCTTCCAGAAGGCATTCTCAAGCTGGGACTCCATTTGCCTTGCACTGACATGTGGAGAACAGGAGGTAACCCCCAGTTTGCAAGGGAGAAGAGCTCTTCTACATAAAGCTCTCCTCTTTGCCAATGTTTCCAAAAAGGAGCTAGTTTTATAGTTCTCTCCCAGAAAGAAGTGCCAAAGCAGACATGTT
This sequence comes from Dasyornis broadbenti, assembly GCA_013397935.1. Classification (NCBI taxonomy): domain Eukaryota; kingdom Metazoa; phylum Chordata; class Aves; order Passeriformes; family Dasyornithidae; genus Dasyornis; species Dasyornis broadbenti. The sequence goes on along the minus strand of VZRN01002616.1, from coordinate 239,910 downwards.
ACAAGAACAAACAAGAACTGAGCCCTGGTCTACTCTGACACTATGCAGTGTCCATGCCTTGATCAGCTGTGGCTTGACAGTCAACGTGACAAGACACACAGCAACGTCCTGTGCCACCCTCAATGGCAGACTCAAACCCTTTAGGACTCCCACAATGGGGAAGCAAAATTTGCACCTCTATTGTGTCACCCTCTTCCACTGCTCTCCTTCTAACTTCTGCTCCCGGTCCTGGTACTCACTCTTTCCATCCCATCTATTAGTAACTTACAAAAGCATTTGCTTCTTGTCAGTAACTGGTAGGGAAAAAATTCTTTCTAGTGGGATACACTTGTGTTGTGAGATTTGAGTGCTGTTTTTGTGTAGTCAACAATCTGGCATGGCTCATCACCTACTCACTGACTGCTTGTCCTTAAACAATTTTCTTCCATCCCCAGAGTCTCAGCACATGAAGTTAGGTCTCTAATGAAGCTGTGTTCTAGCCAAGCCCAAGAGGCCCTCATGCATCTGGCCACACAGACACAGCCCCTGTCCACATGTGAATCAGAAGAGCACAACACAGCAGCCACCTCTTTTGCTGCTCTGGTGCTGTCAAATTCATCTCTCCTCTCCTAGCCATCCTTCTTCATGACCGGCTGCATCTGCAGAATTTGGACCTTCGTGGAATGGAAGCTACTTGGCATGCTGAGCTACCTCGTGCTGCTAACAGCTGCTCAGCAGGTAGATCCTTTGGGATCATGGGAAAGTTCACGGAAAAGAGTGAAAATTGCATTGCTGCACAGGGTTGGTCCGGGAGCACAGCAATGGAGACAAATCTTGGGCTCAAAGCAGAGGCTTCTACCAATGCAAGTGTTTGCAGCTAACCAGGTCCTTATCCAAGCCTTGCCTTGTTTTCTCCTCCCCTGCTTCATGCTCCCAGCGGAGAAATTTTGATGGAGAGGACAATCCATGGGTGGCCTGTACTTTGTGAATGCCTTCTTATTCTGAGCACTCTGTACACATAGGGCAAGACGGCTGACCGTACACCTCTGGGTTTTGTTAGCACAGTGTCACTCCAAAGGGTCAGTTGAGACCGGGAATCTGTGATTTCAGATGCACTACAGCCGTTTAAGAACTCCCACATTTGATCTCAGGAGGCTACAGTCCAGAGAAACAGGTCAGAAAGAAGAAGGAGCAAGGGAAAAGGTTGCGCGCACTGTCAGAGCATGCTACCAAAATTTACTGTCTCATTTCTCTCCTTAAGATCAGGGAAGGATGAAGTTCTACAGCTGGTTTTCAAGACACAAGTATTCTCCGTGAAAAGCTGATCAAGTTCCTCCAGTACCACTTTGAAGAAGTTTTTTCCTTATGCTGCTCATTTTCCCAGCCTTTTTAAATCTTGTTCTCCAAAAGTTGGCTTAAGAATGTCTTCTTGACTTGAATTGACAAAAGGGAGACTTTTTGCTGCCTGAATGTCAGGCCAGGTGTGTCAGTAACACCATGTGTGCTGCAGTCACTTGTGTCACTACTGCATGAGAGAAACTGGGGCAAAAAGACAGCAACTAGGAATTTTGTTTTGATTAAGAAAATTATACTTCCCACGGTCAATTCTGAAATTCTGTGAAAGGGTGTGATTTGAGCTAATACTCTCACATGCTTCAGAGAGAAGCTTTCCGTCTCCCTGTGGAGGCACTGAATACTGCATTAATGGCACGCACTGGGAAAAACACTTCCCTCTTCCCACCTTATCAATACAGAGAGAAAAGAGAATAAAAGGGAAGTCAGGCTCTTGCTGGATTTCCCCTGTGCTGATCACAGGGTGAGACGCTGGTATTACAGGAGGTGAAAACATAAATTTTAGGGCTTGTTAGGTCCCAGTCCTAGCCAAAAATCACAGCAACAGAGAAGCACAACTAGTGTCTCTATCTCAGCTGGGACATCCATGTTTGAAGGTACAGCTTTGCTTTAGACAGCCAGTCTTTGGGTCTTTGCTAGGTTAGAAGTCTCTGACCAATGATGGAGAAAGTTTTCAGATGGACAACATTATGTTCACCCTCCATTCCCAGACACACTGGCAAACACAAATCCGTGCTGCACTTGGGCCTCTGGTTAAAGTTAAAAAATGCATCATTTAAGAAAGAATGAAGTTGATTTCCAGAGTCTGCCCTGTTACTTTACAGTGAGCAATCAATGAAGCATGGGACACCAGAAGAAAACACTGTATTTGGATCTAAGGAAGTCTTTTGCTCCATCAGAAAAATACCATTTATTTCAGAGACATGCAGCTTGAAACCCAAAGACTTCCATTTCTGCATTCACTGAGAGACAGAGATGTTTTGTATTTAGGCCAGTAATTTAAAACATTCTGCTCAAGTCAGGCGAAGACAAGAGATGATGTTGATCTGCTGAGTAAGACAGGTTCCATATAGGTGGACAGATGCTCTCACCCCAACCTTACACAGCATTTAAGCACACGGGTCTTCTGTTTCTGACCAGCCCCTTCAGAGGCAGAAGGGAAATGCTGATCTCCACCAGGGCCAGTGGGAATTTTGGCATTGGTATCCACAGATCTGGGACATAACCCAACAAATAAAGATGAGTGATCATTCACTGTCCTGGTTGGAGGAGAAAGTGATACAGCTGACCAGAAAAGCAGCTGATCCCCTGCAGTTCAGCTCTAGGAGGTTGTACACTTAATTTCAAACATACCCTCCTCCCCACAGCCTTCCCCACGTAGCCCAAATGACATCTGACCTCTAGTTCCTGGAAATCCTCCTCTTCCTCCACCTCATAGGAGAGGGTGTGGATCTTGATGTCATCCGCGGAGAGGTCGATGAATTTGCTGTCGGGGTACTCCAGGCTGTCTTTGGTGGGCGAGCGCTCCTCAATGAAGGTTGTCTCACAGCACTCTGAGCCCAGGCTCTCGCCCCACGAGCGCAGCACATTCTCAGAGTAGAGGATGATGTTGGGCCTGTAGTGAGACTCCACTGTCTGCTGCAGCGTGTTGGGGTCCAGGAGCTGCTGCACGGGGTCACTCCTGCCGTTCTCCGGGCATCTCGGAGAGGACAGGCTGCCCGCTCTGTGGCTCTGGTACTGAGGGGTGGGGTACACAGAGACCAGACCATCTCGGCTCTCTGCCACTAAGTTCCTTGTGTTAATTAAACCATTCCTTTTGCCAGCTTCAGTGATCTTACTGTGCATCAGCACGCTGTTCTGCTCAACCAAGCCATCCATACTGGGAGGTGTCCGAGGCAGTGGGACCGGTGGCCTTTATTTTGCTGTGCCTTAGAGTTCACGCTGGGTGAGTGACTCCCATTTTCCTGATGAAGAAAGGGAACAGAAATGAAGGTGAGGACAAAGGCAATAAGTTGAAGGACTCCAATCAGCTTGTCTTCCGTATCATCTCAAGAGAAAACACTGCTCCACATATGTGCACACCCTGGCTTACTTTTCCAAATATATCCCCACTTGGAGAGGCAAGAAACGCCTGCCCCACATCCATGGGGTGTAGAGAAGCAGATGAAATGTCTTGGTAGTGATGGATCCCATCAGAGAAAGGCTTTGGTGCCTGCTCCAGCCTCCCAAAGGTACACATCCCTGGGGACAATGGCCCTTTCCTCTAAACACGTTGATAAGAGATGGGAAAAAAAAAAAAAAAGACCAACCCCCCCAAAAAATCTCCTAAAAGAACCATTTTCAGTTCTCAGAAATCCGCAATTGCAAAAGATGGGCAGGCACTGCGTTCACCTGTTGGTGTCTGCAGCCATCCTTTGCCCTTGGCAAGTACTTTACTACCCTTTGAAAATCCGTTTTTTCCAGCCCAAACACTTTCTCACCAGGCTGCTTGTTTCTCTCAGGTGTAGCCAAAGGAAAATGCGTTTTGAAATACTGATATATCGGCCACAGCAACAGTAAGTTCAGGGATTTGTTTCTGGGCATGACCATAGAAATTACAGACATGCTACTGGCTTCAAAGACCTTCGTATTAGGTCCTCTAAGACCAAATTATTAATGTAGGATTATTAATGTAGGATTACCTGTCCCTATTGTGGAGGGAACCAAGGAAACCAAAAATGACATATACAAACCCATAAACATATGTAACTTTTTCATTCAATGCTTTCTATTTCCTTTTTATATGAGACAACCTCTAACAGAGCAATGTCTAACAAAAGCCCCATATTATTTCCTCTAACTCTAGACTTCAAATACCTGCAGTCTCCCTTTTGGATGCAAGAGGTATTTAAAACACTGCCAAGAGCTGTTCTAACACTACCAATTAAGCAAGAAACTTGTCTAACATACAAGAGAGCCCAACCCAGTGTGCTGACATGTTTACATCCACAGCACTGGGTTTAACATGCAGAAGCCGCATTTCATTGTGTTGTCAGGTAGTGTAGTGCTTCTCTTAAATGAACCAGCAGGAAAGCTACAGAAGAGAAGATCCACCACGGTGGGATCCCATGGAAGTTGCATGTGCAATCCAGGCAGCAGGAGCATTCTGCTGGGCCTCCAGCTGCTTGACCACAAACCTTCCACTTCCTCCTCCCACCTCCCCCAAGGAAACAAAATGAAAGGTACATCATCACCACAGGCAGAAGATGAGAAACACCCATCAACTGAAGAGTAAATTCTCAGACTTTGCTCAGGTCCTCCTGAGATGGCTTGGAAAATGTAAGACGTCTCCCAGTGTGTGACATCAACCACGAACCCTGCTAATGCCAGAGAGACTTCACTGAAAACTGCAAAACCTTTTTGCAAGTATTCTTACCCCTGCAATTTGTCCACACAAATTGAAATGGTCAGGAGGCATATGCCACAGGTGTAGCAGAAACTGGAGGAAGATTCACAAATCAAACAAGTGCCGTCCCAGAGAAATGTAAGAAGAGGTCAACACTTTATCACTGCATCAATGGCTAAAAACTTGGGTCAGGCCTTGCAACTTCCTGTGGTCACATCAAAGTCTAGCTCAAGTAGCACTGAGGAAAATGCCATTGTAGGTCAGTTTGATTGCATGCCTTAGAGTCGTATTGTTTCTTAGCTGGGGCATGGTTCTAAATATCTATATGCAGGTCCTTACCTTCTGTGCATTTAAACCAGTCTTGTAAACCAATCTTGCAGATTCTGAGTGACACTTTCCCCTTGGTAATGAGCAAAAAGTGGAAGAAAACATCCAAAATGAGGTAAGGACAAGACAGGGAGCATCCCTCCCTCACAGAGCTCCTCTGATAATAGGGATAATCCATTGCTCAGGATATCCTCCCTGGAGTCCCACATAGCAGTGCAGCCAGAATGCCTTAGGGAAGGTCAGCAGGGAGATGTGGATGGCAGCATGCAATCAAGGAAAATGGTTTAACCCCAGGTGCATTTTAATCTGTAGCTGGCTGCCTGCCTTACCAGAGCCTGACCCAATGTTCTTGGCCAGGCAAATGTGTTGCTTAATGCTAAGAGGCTGATGAGACTCAGGCCTTTTCACTAAAATATATTAAGAGGTGGAAAAAAAGAGAAAGAAATAATTATATTAGTATTACTCCTGAAGTGGAATCCCCCAGGTTGAGATGGAGGTGTGACAGAGAGTGGCACATGGTCATGAATGATACTCAGGGGCAAAAGGCAGCTGTGCTTCTGCAGGGGCTCAGAGGCTGTGTCCTGCTGCAAGGACTCCTTGGACGTGAATCCAACACTCCACTTTCACTAGGGGCTTCCATGGGCATGGCCTGGGCCAGGCTCACATGTCTGCTACTAGCAGGCAGGTGCTAAAATTAAGATTGCTCCAGTTTCCAGGTTCCCTGCAGCCCAGAATCCCCAGATGGCAGTGTCAGAGCAGGTAACCTCTGACAGACCACCTGAGGAAACTGGAGGATGCCTTCTCTGCAGGGAGCCAACATTCAAAGCAGAAAAAAGCTCTCATTACCTATGACCACTGTGAAGTTTCAGAATGATGTTGACAGGAAAATGAAATTCATCAGAGCTCTTGAAATAAGAAAGCTTTTCAGTCTGCTCCAAGATGTAGAGTTAATTTTAATTGGTTGGATTCAGGTTTCTTCTATCTTTGCACGGTTTTAATTGTCCCACAAATCACTCACTGGTACTGAGGCCAACCAGAAATAATTCTGCATTTTCACACTTGAGACTGGAACCAGAAGGAAACGCCAAGATCAAGTTATTAACAGACAGATATATATATAATCAATATATCAACCTTCAATCGAATGTTTACCTTCGGGTTAGACATTTTCACCCAAGTCTACTATTAAAAGTAAGTCCATTAATTATTTTAACCTTCATTCTTCCCAATTTCTTGCATTTGCCCCTCCCCCTTTTTTATTTTAATAAGAAGCAGCAAGCAGTGCCAAGATCTTTAGTCTGCAATGCTGTGGTTTATTAAGCTATCACTCGTGTTACAGCAGAGCCCAGCTACAAAGAGGAGCTGCAATGAGAGCTACGCTCTGCTGGGTGTTCTGCAGCCTCCTGCTATGATGACAGCGCCTGACAAACTAATTAAGCAGAGGGTGTGAGACAGAGAGATGCCAGCTGTAGGGAGGGCAAGGAGAGAACAGCTAAATGCTGTGCCCCAGGCTTTAGCAGGCAAGGAGCAGAAGCAAACTCTGTTACTGCCCACCATCCTGAAACTACTTTATTCTCTTGGCACCTGGCAGGATGCTGTTTTCCTCCTCTTCTCCATGGGACTTTGGACAGCTTAAGGGTGCTTTAGCCTTCTGGAGACCCTTGCCAGGCACCCAAAGCCCTGTGTGAATGAGCAGTTGGGAAACTCTGAATTCAGAACCCCTGAATTCTGAACAAACAATACAGTTGAAACATTGGACTATGGCTGAAAAGCCCCAGCCATCACCTCACAGCAGACTAGAAGGACACTTATCCACACAGACCAAGCATCACCAGCCCAGCAGACAAGTTTATTGGCAAAAAAACTTGGAGATGAAGGCAAGTGAGGCTGAAGGCAGAGTCCCCATCTGCTGTCAAAGCCTAAGGCTCTACCCTCTTCTATTCCCTGCAGATCTGGGCAGGACATCAGACAGGAAAAAAGGCTCAAAAACTCATGTGCATCTGCAGGGCAGTATTGGATATCAGTGGGAATCTTTCCCCCGTGAATACAGCCAAGCACAGGAAAAAACTGCCCAGGGAGGTTTAGCAGTCTCCATCCTTGGAGGTTTTGAAGCCCCAACTGAATGAAGCTCTGAGGAATATGGTGTGATCCCAGAGCTGTCCCTGCTTTGAGCATGAAATGAAACTGGAGACCTCCTGAGATTCCTTCAACTTGATTATCCTATGATTCAAATCCCTCTGATTACCCATGTTCCCCAAAAGACACATACGGCCCTGAAATCCCTCAGCCAACCACTCAGTCATTCTAAATCACCAGAATGGCAAGAAGGGGCAATAGTGACCCTTTGTGCCACCAGCAGAAACTGATTCAGCCTCAGAATTATCAGCTTCAACAAAATGCCCCTGGGTTTGAAGATGGTTTCCCCTCTGCCAGCACAGAGAAAGCAGAGGGGAGAAAGCTCTCTTGAAGAGCAGTGAGATCTGCAGCCTGGAAAAACCCACATCAAGAAAGGAGCTTGCAGATTTCCTGGCATGAGCTTTCAGGTAAGAGGGAGTTTCTAAAGCACAATGCAATAGGCTTCAGCATGGTTTGAGGTATTCCAGACATTTAGAAACTTCAACAACAAATACAGACCTTTTGCATGAGAGCAATCACAGGCAATGTATGGATCATGAGTGCTGATTACAAAGAGAAATATTTAACAAAATGAAGGAAAAAACCCCTTTCCCACTTGTATTTTTCTTCTTTGATTTAGCTGGGCTTATTAAAGTAGGTTTTGTTTTAAGGGAATGCTGGGTTTCAGCAGCTGAAATTCCTTTTGCCCTATTAAGTAAACTACAGGGAGTTTCATAAGGCAGTGCAACTAACTCACACTGGGAAAATTAGGAATGCATGCATTAGTGATAGCTAAATGTTTCATTGCTAACAGTGGAATTAAAAAGACCTCGGTGCTATTTTAGTATTACCAATATGCAGCAAATCCACTGTGAGATGTGATCTGTCCTCCTAAAAATGAGCAACTTGGAGTATGGTGAAATGTCCAAGGTCATGTCAAGACAGAGCTGGAAATAAAATCCAGGTCTCTTGATTGCCTGTGCAGAGATATATGTTAAAACAATTACCATCTGCATATCTGCCTGAATAATTGATTGCTTAATTCAGTACCTGAACCAAAGAATGGAGTGGGGAAGAAAGGAGGAATTACCTTGTGTTGACCTAAAGCATAGTAATGTTATTCCTGCAACAAAGTATTTCCTTTTGAGCAGATGGAAGCATTTTGCCTGAGATAAAATGAAATGCAACGTTTCATTTATTTATTTTTAATTGAACAAGCTGGCTTGTAATTCACTATGCTTCAAGTTGCCTCCAATACAAAAAAAGAGATACATTCAGGCTTTTCCAGCAATCCTTCTTCCCGACTTAAATTTTTCAGCCTTAACTCTTAGTGGGCTTCAGTCTGAATTCACAACTTTTTTCATTCACTGCACTTTCCAGACAATAAATAACTGACCTGACTAACAGCATCTTGCCGTGGTGTAAATAACACTGGCTGCTGTGGAAGGCACCCGTGTAAAAATGCCTTGACACCTGTACCACTTCTGGCAATTACTCTTCAGAGTGAAAACAGTCAGAAAGTCTGACTGTGGTTTTTCCTGCTGTGTTTTTCAGAAGGTCCCCAATACTGCAGAACAGAACCATCTGACAACCCCAAATGTATCCAGCATCACCTGTGAGCTCCCCACACCCATTTCAAGCTGGGGAGATTGAGTCACGAGGAATGATCCTTATTTTAAGAGCTTCCAAAAGAACCGTGAGAGTCTGTCCCAGGAATACCGACATCACAGCATCACCTGGCCCTCTTGGTCTGCCTGCTGGCTGAATTCTGTGCCTCCCCTTGGACCTAAAATCCTTGTTTAACTGCATTTGTGACCAGGCTGGCCCACAGACAGGAACACTCAAATGTGGATCCAGGACTGGCCCTACTAACTCACTTCACTCTCATTCCTGATGGGCAGCCAAGCCCCCAGAGAGCCCAGTTCTTGCACACAGCCTGCTCATCTGGCTCTGCTTGCTCTCCCACACTGCATGCAGGAAGCAAAGCAGGACAAGATACTGCCTCACACTTGCTCCACATGTAAACCACCAATGCTGTGCTCCAGGCTGGCACTTGAGGTATTCCTGAAGCACAAACAGAAACTAAAGAGATGGCAGAACAGGCAGAAAGCCTGGTGGTGCAGACTTGGTGCAAAATGGGAGTTTCTGTACCTCCTGCCCCAAGCAAAGCGCCCCAGGGCTGTAAGTCACTTTGCTAGAAAAACACTGTAGAATTACTGGAGTCAGTTCATCTGGGCAAGGATGATTAGAGTAAACAGCTGCTTCTGGGGCCATAAAATCAGCTGTGCTCCACAAGACTCTAGAAAAATTGCAGAGCCAGGAACATACCGTGAGACAAAAGCTTTACAGAGTAAGTGATTTAGCCATGGCGAGAGAGGTAGCTGGAGGCAGACAGGGCAGGCAGGGAAAAACGAAGCAGTAGCATCAGTGGGGCATAGTTTGACCTTTACAGACCTTTCTTAACCCCACAGTCACCCCTCCCTGCAGAAATAAGAATGGAAATGAATAATGCTAATGCCCATTAGACTCGGGGCATTGTCTGAACATGAAGAAAAATCCTATCCCCTCCTTCCTCTGGGAGGAGAAGAAATATAGGACCTCAGGGACTTCTGTATGGGAGGCACAGGCTTTGGGCTGGCAGCACATCCACAACACAACCTTGTCTCCATGATCTTGTAAGCCACATGCAGCTGCAAGAAGGGAGATTGTTTTCTTGCAGACAGCACAAGGATGGGAGCTGGAAGCTGGGTGGGTGACGTGGGGACTCCACATGCTGGGAGACGACCGGATAAATCATTGCATGTAGCAGGCAGCTGCTGTGGGAGATGTCCTGAAGCAGCACACTGAGCACAGCTTTCCTGTAGGACCTGACACCAGGCTGGATGCCTTTCCTAGGTCCCTTCTCAAAGGGAAGCTGAACTATTTGGTTATGGCCCATCTCTGGAAATTTTCAGGTTGGTTGGAGCCTGAGCAACCAGAGCTAGTGGAATGTATCCCTGTCCATGGCAGGGGGCTTGGAACTACATGATCCTAATGTCCCTTCCAACCCAAACCATTCTGTGATTCTGTCCTTTTGCGAACACCATTTCAGAGTTCTTTGCTCTCCCTGGGGATTTTTAAGGTGTCTGAGCAGTCAATCAAAGCACACAAACCCCACTAAACTGCTGCTAGAATTATGCCAACTTGGTGTGAACAGTCAGTTCATTCTTCTCGTGCTTCAGTGAAGCCTCAAAGTGTAAGGACAGAAAAACAGCACAGATTTGGGTAGTTATTGGTAAATGAGGGAACTTTGCGCATTCTGGTTTTATATAGACACACACACATACAAATACATATCCACAGGGATGCCATGGATAAAACTGTCACTGCTAAAGGCATGTATGGACTCACACCACTCATGCACTGCACCACTGCTTCAAGATGCAGGCTTTGCTTGTGCAGTGAAAACAACCAGTTTGTCACTCTTCTGATTTTATGGCACCAAATTCAAATCACAGAATCTTTTGATTCTTAGGTGCTACACGTTAGACCAGTTCCATGTGAATCCTCAGGGTCACAGGCATTTACATCTGAAGAGGAGCATTTTGCTGTGATCCCATTACTCAAAGCAGTTTCCAGCTTTTGCCAGAATATACAGAAACAATTGACATGATAGCTGGAGGATTCAGACACTTACACACAGCCTCTATTCATGTTTGTCAAAGCAAAGCCAATGCACATGCAGAGTATTTTTCTCCTGTGTGCACCTCTGCAGTTATTTTCTTTTTTTTCCCCAATTGCACCATACAAACAATAACCTGTGCAAATTCGAGTCTTCAAAGTGAAGATGACAAAATTTTCACTCTTAATAACCACATATGTAATCTGCAATCTTAAATAACCCCATAGGCAGTATTAAAAAACTCTCCTGGAAGCATTTACAGCTGTCTGCAGGTATGAATTTGCAGCAGAAAGAAAGAAAGGCAAAAAAACCTTATCCAACCATGTTGCGCATTTTCTCTAATCCTGTCCTCAGAAGCAGAAGCATTTTAAATCCTGAGAGCATCCTTCCTCAAGTTAAGTGTGTTGTGGTGGTGCCTGTGTACACCACTACTGCATTACATCTGCATTTGTATAAGGAAGAGCCCTCCTCTGTGTGTGAGATTTATTCCAGAGTGTGTGGCACCAGTGGTGTGAGACATCTGCCTGCCCACTTAATGAGAGGAGACTTCATTTAACTCCTACCAACGAGTTTATCCTACACACACCCTGGCATGACCTGTAGTTACCAAACTGCCAATCAAATGTCACCTTGTCCAGTAAAATCAGAAGTGGCTTTGTCTTAGGAGCGAGGTAATTTGAAATTAATACAGACCATCTACATGCAACTACTTTAAAGATGACAGTCAATACACTATAATTAAGACTAAGTCATTTAAATATATGAAAGTAGAAAAGTGTATCCTCTGTTGTGACTCCCTTTTAGAATACACAAAAATCCCCCTCTAAGTACCAGTTAATGCATCATCTTGAGTTTAAGACTATCAAAGCATCTTTAATTGTTGCTAATGCTCTGTTTACACTGGATTAATGTCTAATTAATTGTAATTTGAATATTTAATCTATCTTGAAAGTTTAGAATTTTTTTTTTCCTTCTTTCTCTTTCATTACTCACACGGAGGCTACAGCCTCCCTCCAGTGACTTTGAAGGCACGGTTCAACAGATTGCTCTCTGGAGCAACTCCTGCCACTCCTGTTCCATGTTCTACCGGGGAGGGGAGTGGGTCAAACCCCCCCATCACCTCCAGTCCCACACAGACCCTTGCACCTCTCCCCCTGCAGCACACTCTGGACTGGGGAGCGCTACCAATCCTATTCCCGGAAGGCTTGTACTCCTGGAGAGTCAATTCCAGAAAGGTCTCGGTGCATTTGTCAGCTTCTTCCTACCGAAGAACTGACCCCTTGCGGGACGCTTTACTGACACGCGGATACCCCACCCAGAAGGACGTGGCGGGTATGGGGGACTTACTCGATGTCCCCCCTCTGCCACCGACAGCAGGGACCACTGCTGTCTCCTTGCCTCAGCCATCCCTTCCTCCAACTTAGCTGCCACCGCTCTCAAACTGGAGGATGGGAAGGAAAAGAAATTCAGTCCGGCGCCTCTGGGGCAGGGTAGTGAGGGGAACGGGCAGCTGCGGCTGCCAGGAGCTTCGCATCTCCGCCGCCTGACCCCGGCTCGGGCTTTGCCCCTGCATACCCCTGCACAACCCCTCTTCCCCTTCCCTGAGCCAGCAGGGAGCTGGGAGGAAAAGCTGCTCTGCCACAGTGCGCTAGATGGGATTCCTCATGGGGAAGAGGAGGGAAGGGAAAAGGAGGACCCCGCGCGTACTTTCCCTTCCAATGCTCCCAATCTCGCCGCGGCACTGGAGAAGCCTCTTCTCCCCCCAGACCCCGCCGGGCAAGACCGAGCATGGTAATTTGGGCTCTCCGCAGGGCACTGGGGAAGCACCTCTGCGGGCAGCCCCGCTCAGCCCCAGCGCTTCCCTGCGCTCCCCTCGGAGTCCCTCCGCCGCGGCGGCTGCGGGAGCCGCGGTGCCCCCGCTTCCGCTCCGTGCTCCGGAGAATGCTCAGGAGAATGCGGCGGAGCGGGTATTTGGTGCATCGCTGCCCGGAGGGACCGGACAGGGTGGGCTGGGGGGTCACTCACCTTCCTGCAAGGTGACCCGCGGCGCGGTGCTCCCGTTGGCGCGGCCGGAGGGGCGGCTCAGCGCCCGGGCGCTCCGCCCGGCAGCATCCCCGCGGCGGGGGCGGCCGATGGGGACCGGGCCCAGGGGCTGCACAGAGCGAGTGGAGACGGGGCTGCACCGCCTGCACCGCCTCGGCAGCTCTATGGGCTCGGGAGGAGGAGGAAAAGGAGGAGGGAGGGAGGGAGACAGAGAGAGAGACAGAGAGGCAGGCGGAGGGAGAGAGGCAGGAGAACGAGCCCTGCGCGGCAGCGCGGCCAACTTTCCTTCTGCAGCGCAGCAGGAACAGCCTCCCATCCCTCGGTGTGTAACCCCCGCCCCGGGTGAGTACGGCAAAACCCTCCCCTCTCTGACCCCTTTCTCCTCTTCCTCCTCCTCTCTAGGCCTTCCTCCCAGCCTGGGTCTCCTCTGTTCCCCCCACACACCAGAGCTCCGCGAAACCCCGCGGGCACCGCTTCTCTGCCCCAGCCCGGCTGCGCCCAGTCCTTGCCCTGCCGCACAGGGACCCCGGGACTGCTCCCCCAGCCACAAAGGCACTGCCAGCACGGAGCTGGGCACAGTTCCCCAAGGCGATGGGGAAGCTCCAGCAGGTCTGGAGAACTTTAATTGTTTGTGTGCTTTATTTTTTAGCGTAATGACGAGCACACTGGGCTGCATCCCACGGTACTGAGGGGTGTTCCCTGCTTTCCTGATATTCCTGCATAATATGGGGTCAGCAGTGTTCATTCATTCCTCTTTCCATTCCCAACAGGCCTGCTAGCCAAGTCATTTGCCTAAAAGCTTCTCTGTCACACTCTGTCACCACTTCTAGATGCTTCTACACCCATTGCTCAAAATGCTGTTGGGAAATCACATGTGCCGTTTAGATCACTGCTTCCCTTTGCCTCTACAGGGAGAGAGACACGAGGACATAAAGCCCTGGTGCAATTTTGTTGCCTCCACCTCTCTGGGTTAGGGCTTTTTTCTTTCACTGTTTGCTTATCATTTGTTATTCATGCTCTCAAAATGAGCCATGCCAAATCTTTGCTGAAGGAGAATGTTCAAGATTTAAAACACACATCAACCAACTTGATGTTAACTTAAGCCCATCTTAGGGGTTTTCTCCAGCCTCATTTTCTGCTCTTTCACAACACTTCAGTTGATTTCCAAACTCACTTTGGTTTTAGCATATCCTGGTGGTATTCACCAAAGATTTTTCTCTCCTAAATGTCTGGTCCCTTGTTCATTCCTGAATTGATCTGGACTGCAGGAGGTTTTGTATCTTAGAGAAAACGTTTCTTCCTTAATGTAATAGGCACAGGGAGACAATTTCTCCATAATCAACAGAAAGAAATAGCCCCAAATCATGATCACCCTGATTCTTCAGAGTGTTTTTCACCGTTACTTTCTTGAGAAGTCTCTAAGTCACGGTCATTGTGCCTTTACCAAGTAAGACTTTTAGGTCTTTCCATTCTGCTTGTACAGGGACATAACTTTAGGGGGCTTGGCTCGCAACCAAAGGCATTTCAGCTCCCTCAGCACAAATTCATCAGTCATCACTGCTACTGATTGGAGATACCAACTGGTTTGGATGGACAGTGAATTCCTGCTGAATTACATTTTTTTAGTGGCCAAATATATTTGTAAAATAGGAGGAAATCAAAAAAGATTTGTTAGGATTTTTTTTTTTAAAGGAAAAAAGTTCATTTATACAGAATGGACTGGGGAAGGGATTTCTGGATCATCAAGTAAAATTTTCTTGCTTCCAGGCAATTTGTTTCCAACACTTCCAAAATATTTTTTTTTCCATGCTGTTATCAAAGTGAGGTTCAATGACATCAAGGATGTAACAATCTTCTCTAACACTGTTCCTCTACCTTCACCATTCTCCCTGCACCAAACTAAGCACATCCTTCACTCAGTCTGAGAAGACCATGGGACTTTGTGTCCACGAGGAAATCAGGCCTCATTTCGTTTACTTGAATTTTGCAGCTGAACCAAGAAAATCTAAGAAGAGGAGCAGTCGCAATCCAACAGTGACAGGGGTTATAACCATTGCTACAGACCAGGGCATACTTCTCCCTTTTTTCTAGACAGCCTCTTTTCTTGCCCAAAACCACCAAAGAATTTACCAGTACTCAAATTAACTCATAATTAACTAGTGTTAATTTTGCCACTTCTCTGTTGCACTACATTTGCCATAAATTATCCTATTCCTTTTGCTGGAATGCTGATGACTGTGCCTGATTTGATTTTAATACTTGCACCTGACTGGTACCCTGCTGATTTTTGGAGAAAGTTCTTCAAACAGCAATAGAAAGGGGCTTGTGAACTGCAGCAGGCTGGTTTGTGATCTGGTGGCTTCTCTTCAGGTCCAGCAGCATCACTGAGAGTCCTCTTCCACACCAGGTCGTGCCATACATCCTTAATGCAGTATGTCAGCACATTTCACAGCTTCTTGTGGGAAGAAATTGGGGAGGTTCATGGTATATGTCTAGCAATGGTAACTAACTTTTTATTTTTGTTTATAAAGGTACTTTCCTCCAAAGCTGATGCAGGTGCACCTGAGCAGAAAAATTTCTATGCAGACAAAAGTACAAAGTGCTGCACTGACCGGGAGCAGCATGAAGAGGTATTTGAAAGAGGCAAGGCTGGGGAGGAAGGAAAGTCCGCCTCCCTTGGAGTCTGATGGCTGTTGGAGCAGGGCAGCCCATGCTGGCTTGTAAGCCACCACGGTCCTTCAGGATCCTGCTGTCTGTGAGGAGTAGGGACCAAGGCAGGATGGGAGAAAGGAAATGCCACCTGGAAGGAGAAATGACCAGAGATGTACAAACAGCTTTTCTTACAAAATGGAGGTTGCAGGAGTCAAGAAAGGGATGAGACTTTGCAGGCACATACCATTATAGCTTCAGGCAAATGATTTCACCACGAGTTGCTCTGACCAGGGCAGTTAGAGGGCTAATGCTGACCCAACAATTGGCCACTGCCTTCAGTGGAAGCACCCTAAGGAACAGCACCTGGCTGGGGAGTCACACAGTCCTGATCCTTGCTCCCTTGGGTGCTCTGCACCACTGTCTGGGAAAGTCCTTGCAGACAGAGCTGCTCCGAAAGCCTCAGGGCCAGGCCACATGGGAACCAGGAGTCCTGGTCTAGAAGCCACACCTCCAATGCTGCAGGAACAGAGCTTTATGGTAGCCATGAGGATTTCAGGAGAATCATTAGCTGGTGCATCTGCTGATGTGCTAAAATGCTCGTGGGAGTGTCGGGTTGGGCTGTGGTCCTCAGCTGTCCAAAATCAGAATCTACGATATGATGCATGCTCAGGACACCCGGCGTAAGAAAGTGGAGAGACAGTGCCTTGCAAGTACATTCCTGGTCGGTAGGAAGAGCAGCAGCACCACCTATCACCGGAGAGGGGAGGAGAGAGGATCGACAGAGTGCTGCTCCTCCTGCCTGTTCTCAGTACAAGACTGGAGCCCAGACTTTCTAGATCACCACAGAGAAACCTCCTTACTTCCTTCTTCCAGCAGAAGAACGCGGCTTAAATCTTCCCCTGCACTCTTTCTGCTAAATATGTCTGTGGTGCAAAGCCAAGAGAAGGAGATGGAGGGGATGGAAAGGTGAAGGCTTTGGAGGAGAAGGGCTGAGGGCTGGTATTTACAGTGACAGTGAACCAGAATAAAAACAATAACCGTCAGGTCTACAATACCCAAAGAATTGTTCATCACTAGGAGGGCACAGCTAGGGCCCCCTGGGACCCCGAGTTCCAAATTGTGCAGGGCTTTCGTCTTGTGGGTTCTGTCAGTCAAAAATCCTGGCACCAGAATTATTGGTGTGGTCTGAACCACATGTAGCTTGATTATAATTTAGAGTGATGGAACAGAGAAATCAGGAAGTAGCCCAAAATCTGTAATTTCTTCTTGCCAAAGGTAAAAAGAATCTGCCTATGTAATTGGATCCAACCCCAAAGGAATAGCCAGGAGTGCTTTTAACTTTCTGAGAAAGAAAAATTGGTTAGCTGAAATGGCTGATCTGTGTGGGTGCTGAAGTTTGTGTTGATTTGTTTGCTGGTAGTTCTGAAACCAGAATAAAAATGAGAGTGTGGATTAAGCCAAGCTGAGCACGTTTTTTTCTTATTTTGTATTCACAGCAAATCGACAAGCAAAAGATACAATTTTTTGGCTGAGTGAATGATGTAGCTTAGCTCAAGATCAAATGTTTCATTGCTTTGAACTCTTCTTTATAAACTGGATATGCATACTTACTTGCAACAGAGGAAAAATCTAAACACAATCACTGCCACTGTCTGCCTAATTAAACCAGGAGTGGCTGCTAGATACTATCTGCTACAAGGATGAAGGAGGTCTTTGCATCTGGTGCTAAATTAATTTGGAGGGACATGTTAGGAAAAAGTGGGGCAGGAGTAACCTTTTATATGTTCCAGTCTCTAGAAGGGGTTGTCTCTATCTCGTTTGCCTCAGACAAGTTGCCTGAACTCAGCCACGGTGGCCCAGTTTCTCATATGTCCGGGAGCTGAGAGACTCAGAGGCTCAAAAAAAAAAACCTGTATTGCTTTTGTTTTGCCATCTGTGCCTTGCCTCACTGCATACAGCTCTGAGGTTTGAACTTTTTGAGATTCTTCCAGGAAGCCTTACAGCAAGTTCTGGCACCAACGCTTTCCTGTCCAAAAGGTGGCTCTTTGACCAGTATGGGCACCTCCAAGGGAGAGAGAATTGGGTCATTTTTGTGCTGCCTTGCATTGGCCTTTGGAGGCAGACAGGAAAGGCACAGGTTAGTGCTAATTCAGACGTGGTCATCTGTCAGACAGAAAACATGCCAAGGCCACCTTGTGGCTTTTTTATAAAGAAAGGAGCCAGCTACTGGTGAAATATTTAGGTGTTACAGTCCTTGAACGGAGTCAGACAAATATCTGAGACGATAAAGGTTCCTCTTGGATGTGATTAGGGATCTCCTGAGTTATCTAGCATCTCACCTTAAATGCCTTTTTATCCACTGTGAAACTGCTTTGTTGAAATCAGACTCTTCTTTGGAGCTGAGTGCCATGAAATTTGATCCATTATGGATAGGTCAGATGCCCAGTATGTAGGGACCTGTATATAAACATGGTAAGAGACAGTCCTTTCCCCAAAAATCTGATAGTTTAAGTAGCCAGGACAGTAAAAGTGGGGGTTGGAGGGACCTAGTTCTATAGGGGATCTCAGACCTGGATTTATATATGGGCATGCTGATGGGTTAAATTAATTGCTGATGGGTTAAGCTAAATTAAATGGATTGCAGATTGTCACATTGAGTTGATTCACCCCCTTAAAGAAAGATTATTGGGCATGTGGAGAAGCCCTGGCTCATCCAGGCGGTGTCAACGGACTCAACACAAATCATCTGGGGGAGATACAACTCTCTAGAGCAGCGGCTGGAAGCAAGAGGATGCTGAGCTGAGTCTTCTGTGTCTGATTCCCATCTTGGCAATTAGGATTCAAGGAGAATGCCAGGCTCTTTTCTTGCTGCCTGCAGCCTACAGAATGTGGGTGAAACCCCATAGCTTAGAAGCCTCAACAGCGGCTGTGCACGGACATGATGGGTTCCAAATTCTCCATCAATCTTCAGATTTAAACGGGACAGTGCCTGTCCTGTAACATTAGAAGAATGCTTAGGGTTGGCAAAACCAAAAGAAAATGGCTTTTTCTTTCTGCACTAACAGGCCATGAAAATGAAGAGGAGTTCAGATTTCCTCTTTCAGTCTCCTGCTGCATCTGCCATGGTAAGGACACAGTCCCACTGCTCCTCAGGATGTCTGACAATAGCCTGCAGACCTGTTATGGCACGGAGGCAGATGACAGGGCCTGGCCTCAGCGTTGTCTGCCTGGACAGACCATGGAAAATGGCTGGACATGACAAGAGAAGGCCCTGAACATGAGAGACAACAAGAGTGAGAAGCTGATGGAAGTTACAGATAACTCCACGAGGAACAATCAGATTTCACAGGTGGGAAGGAGAATGATACTGGTGTGAATACTTGTGGAAGGGCAAAGATGAGCAAACAGGCCAGAAGGATAGGACATGATGGTTAGCAAGTAGTGTAGCTGAGGAGAAATGGCTTGAATGGCCCCACAACATTTCCCTAGATCCACTAAAACAATTAATGCATCTGGCTGAAAAGTGCCTGGCTGCCAGGAATGTTCATTGAATTAACTGATTGAATTGCAGAGGGGAACATAAATTTATCTTTCTTATTAATTTCCCTGTGCTTACCTGTCTTTTATACGTGATGAGTGGGATTTTTTTCCCATGGAGTAGCTGTTAGAGAGAGGACAGGTTTTTCCCAAAGCAAATGTCCTAGCAAATACCCTAGAGGTACTCTGGAGGTTCTCTGCATGATCTGAGTGATGCAGAAAGCCTAGGAGCTTGTGTTTCTAGTGCCTTAGCTCCCAGGATGGCATCCTGCTCCAGTTATGGGGATGCTTTTGAGACAGGCATGCTCCACTAGTCCCAACTTCCAGCCTCAGAGCACCAGGACGTGGGTCAGGATGTGTACAGGAAGGTTTGTCAGGAAGTCTGGAGCATCTAAAACCTCTATCATTCCAGGGAAAAAATAAAAATTAAAAAAAAAAAAAAAGCAAGATCTTGAAAAAAAGGCAGCTTTTTGCCCCTTGCGCTTCCTGTTAATAGGAAGAGGTCTGGATCACAAACCCCTTTTCCTTTTCACCTTACTCATCAGTGTCCCAAACCCAGATCTCTTTTCCCCCACAACAATGAGGGGATCACCTATAGCTTATGGTTCTCTGCTGGTCTCTTTGTATATTACAGTATATATTTGTGTATATATAGCGGGATTTTGAGATTCCTTCTTGGAAGACAGGTCTGTAGTGGCAAAGGAAAATATTTTCCATGTAGTGACAATATTAAAGGTAAACAGGGACATGTCAGGGCTCTGGTGTTCAGGAAAAATCTCCCAACTGAAATCAGTGAAGGGTTGTGCTTCCAAATTAATTGCATGCTTCTGTCCTTAGCATTTGGGCATGGAATCAAAACTGATGAGCCAACAAAGCAGCACTGAGCTGCTCCTGCGAGCAGTCACCATCAATAACAAGAAATACTAGGGGAAGTACTCTTTGAAATTCAAATCACAAGGAGCATCATTTAAAAGGGAACTCAGGAGGAGCAGAAATACCATGCACCATACATTAATTGTCATGCATGTGACAAAATCTTCAGCATTGCTGTTACTTAGCAGCATTAAATTTATTCCCAGATTATTAACACCATACCAGGGATGAAGTAATTAAACTGGCAGCCCATTTCCTCTGAACTGGAGGCCAGGCCTTCAGCTGGTGTAAATCAGAACAGCTACACTGCAGTGGCTTGGTTTTACAACCAGTTGGGAAACAGAGCCATTTATTCTAAAAAGGGAGAGCTGAGAAAGAACTCGGACCCTTCATCATTCCATGTTGTCCCTTCTGCCCCAGAGCGAGGGTAAGCAAGCAGGGCTAAAGTCACTGCTCACCTGGAACCGCTCCCAGAGCACACCGCAAGCAATCTGGAAACTGCTCCCAGCAGATTTAACAAATTAAATTTGGAAGGTTAAATATTTAATAATATGCTAGTGATTTCTTCCAAATGGGCACAAACTGTATCCTATTCTTTTTACACCCAAACCTGCCAGAAATACTCACAGATCTGTTTTGACAGAAATGCTGTATTCTGTGGGCAGGAAGAGAGCTGATTTAGAGTTCATCACCCTGTCCTCCCCTTTCAAGCCCTCTAGCTCTTTGCCTGCCTTCCTGGCCGCATTTGGAGACATTCCTTCAGTCTGACCCAAGTTCTGAAGCTTCTGTGGCACCCCAAGCTGCCAGAGGTACCAGACATACATCATCTTATTGTATGGTTACAAAAAATCTGTACGTGTTCAACAGCCACCTCTTCCAGATGTTTTTGGTTTTGTTTTTTGTTTTGTTTTTTTTGGGAGGTTTTTTTGGGTTTTTTTTTCATTTCTTAGGTAGTGTTTCATACCCTTCTTTAATCAAGGCTGAGTTTTGCAGGCACCATCTGGCTCTGAATTAGAAATGGCAATTTTTTCCACTAAAATTGCTTTTCAGCAGAAATTCTTTGAAGTTTTGGGGGGTTTTGTGATTTTATTCTTTCTTTCTTTTCAGCAGATGTTTGTTCTGATTGAGAATTTTTGCTTCCAAAATGAAAATTTAACCTTTCTCCACAGTGTTTAGGTGTTGCAACTCCTCACTTTTTCATTAATGGAAAACTGCAGTGTTTAAGGACATACTTTGTTTTGGGGCATATTTTTGGAAGAAATATCACAACTACTGATTAAGAACTCCTCCATATTTCACAGTTCTTTTCACATTCCACATGGGGCTATCCAATTAAAGATACTTTGGATGAATAACCCAATACTTTTGAAGCCCAAATATCTGTATTTTTGGTGCTCGATCACTGCCAATCTTTTTCTTCTTCTTTCTTCTTCTACGGACAAAATACCACTATGGTACACCAGTTTTTACGGGTGTTGGAAATTTTTTCTTTGCTTGATTAGTACAGATTCTCTCTTTCACAAAAACTTGTCTCCATTAAATGCCTCTTACCTGGCAAGCAATTAGCCTGCCAGATTTATCCACCTCTTGTGATCTACCTGTTCTAGAAATTACTGGGATCACTGGGGCATGAACTCTCCTCTTACTTACATTTCTGTGTAACACTTAAACGGGAGACAGAGAGAATCTAAGCTTTGGGACTTACAGCATTCACTGCTTCATAATTAATGAATGATACTAATATTGAAAAAGTGGCTTTCCCTCTTTTTTTCAGTCCAAAAATCTCAATTTTCTCCAGGGAGAAAATGAGCAAAGCACAGTCCCATAGGGGAATTGTCTACTGATCACCAAGAGGAAAACTTACAGCAAATTATGCTGAGCATATAAAATGCAGAAATCTATCCAGGCTGCTCAAGACAGTTGACAAAGCAGAGCTACTGGATCCAAATTGCTATGTCCAGCACAGTTCTAACCTCAGAGGTGGTCAGTCAAAGCTTTGTGTGCTGCTGCTATCACCTCAAACTATTGGAATTTCCAACTGCAACACACCTACAGAGAAGGCAAGGAAGAAGACATTTGCATTTTATATAAAACAGCTTCATCTGGGTTAATTGGCATGGCTGGTGTGATTAGACTGATCTTCCTTAGGTAAAACCTTAAGGATCCTATGGCCTGTGACCCTTTCCTAACTCTACTTTTTGGAAAGTATAAAACATACGAATAGTTGGCTTTACACTTCAACAGAAAACAAAAGTATGCCCATATTCTCAGGTTTTCATATTCCAAAAGACTTGGATGCAGACTGCAGAGACTGTGATTTCAGGTGGTTTAGTAAGGGTTTGTGGTTTCTCCATCTTTTTTCTCTGAACACGTCTTCTCTCATCATCATCACTTCATATTTTTGTGGATGGAGCTAAGGAATTTCAGTGGAATAATTCTCTCAGATGCACTGAAACCCAAATGTCTCATTTTCAGGGCCTGTTAAACAAGTGGGATGAGAAAGTATCCAAGCATCTTGGAAAAATCCTGAGGAAATTGTTGTCTTCCTCCCTGAAATCTGAAGCTTCAAGGAAAATGTTCACTGGAAAGACAAATTTAGAGAACACTGAGGTATTTTATTGGAGTGTATGCCTTGGCCTTTCTCCTCCCACCTCTGCTTTATTGCTAGACAATATCATGCCTTGGCTTCTTCAAACACAGATTTTCCAAGTGTCTCAAGTATCAGCTGGAGTATTCTCCTAAAATCACTCCCGTCCTGGGTAGGACACAATACTTCCACTGAAGGATCGTGAAATTCTCTAATTCCTTTGGACTTGAGGGTTCTGCAATTTGCTCCATGTTGTGGTTTGACTCTGGCCAAATGCCAGATTTAATTAATACACCCAGGGCTCATGAGTTGAGATAAGGAAAACTGGGAGAAAAAGATGCACTCAGGGCAGAAAACAGGCTAAAACCTTTTATTTCTTAACAGAATCAGAGAAGTAAATGAGAAATGAAATAAAACTTTCAAAGACACCATTTCTCCACTCACCCCCCTCCGTCCCAGCAGCTGCACAAGGGAACGAGGCATGGGAGGGGTGGTAGGTCAGTTCATCACCAAAATCTTTCTCCACTGCTCAGGGGAGAGGAGTCTTTTTCTTCTGCGTAGCTGCGGGTCCCAAATCTCACAAGTAGAAGTCCGCCCGAACCTCCCACGTGAGCTCACTCCACAGGCAGACAGTCTTCCAAAAACTGCTGTGGCTTGGGATCTCTCGTCTACGGATCGGACCTCCAAGTCAGCCATTCCATTTTGGGAACAAGGCCTTTTTTTCTTCTTTGCTGAACCACAGTCTCTCTCAGGTATCAGCGTAGGGCACTTAATTCAGTCTGTAAAAGCCTGTTTCTCCACTGAGACTCCTGCTGGGAAACAGCCTCCTCCAGGCATCAACCTGCTCCAGCGTAGGGTGTGTGTGGATTTTAACATTCCCCGTGGACTCCATGGACTGCAGGGGGACATCCCACTTCACCATGGTCCTCACTACAGCCTGCAGAAGATTCTTGGCTCTGGTGTCTGGAGCTTCTCCTCCCTCACCTTCTCCACTGACCTTGGTGTCTGCATGATTGTTGTTTTCCCTCACATATTCTCACTGCCTCCACATCCTCCTCTGGCCAAAAAGAAGTGTGTGCCCCACCCACTTTGGTTTCTTCTTAAATATGTTTTTCACAGAGGCGTAACCAACATCTCTAATTGGCCCAGCCTTAGCCGGCAGCATGTCCATCATTTTCAGAGCCATCAGGGATTGGCTCTGCTGGACATGCTCACAGGAGCCATTTTGTGGGCTTCCCCCCCAAGTACCAAAAACTGGGCCAAGCAAAACCAACGCACTCCACAATGACCTTTGAGTACAGTTTTGCTCCAAATGTACTCATTGGAGAAGACTATTATGTTTTTCTCCAGCCTAATCCAGCGGCTCCTCTGGCGTTTCAATGTTAAAGCAAACTTCACCAAGGGAGGTAAGTTAATTTCCGACTATATGTTTCAATATTTCCAGCCCTTGGCTGGAGTCAGAATTTCAAAGAGTCATAGAATCATAGAATAGTTGGTCTCTGAAGGGACCTTTAAAGGCCATCTAGTCCAAACCCTTGCAATAAGCAGAGATATCTTCCACTGGACCAGGTTGTTCAGAGCCCCATCCAACCTGACCTGAAGTATTTTCAGGGATGGGGCATCCACCACCTCTCTGGGCAACCTGATCCCAGTGGTTCACCACCCTCACCATAAACAATTTCTTCCTTATACCTAATCAGAATCTCTCTTCTTTTAGGGTAGATTTTTTCAGAGTTTTGTATTTCCTAAGGAAGAGTAAGAATCACCTCAGTGAGAGCACTGATATGTGCAGAGAGGCTTCACAGGAGCCTTAGGTCCGGCTGAGGTGCTGCTGATGGACATCAGAGGCATTACTCCAGGAATTAATTAATGGCCCCTGAGCAGACTGTAGGATGCTGGCACCAACATGCTCCAGGCTGGGAGATGGTTTCCACTGGGACATTGAGAGCTGTAGCTGCCAGCTGATGCTGTATTTGTCCCAGCAAGCATGCAGGGACTCCGAGAAGCAGCAGTTACAGCACTGTAACCACAGTCACAGCAATTTGTCCGAGGTGCAGACTTGTCCTCACTGCTGGGTGAAGTTAAGCTGAAAGCTGAGGTTGAGGGTCCAGTTGTTCCCTGGAGTTGGGACATCCCTAGCCAAGAACGGGAGGCTGTGCCAAAGCAGTTGCTTTTTGCTCCTCACCCTTCCCACAGGTCCTGTGTCTGTCCCATGATGGATGCTGAGCAGGGGCAAGAGGAAACACTCAGCCAAGTGCTAAATTTTTTATGTTGTTTCCTGATTGATTTTAAACTGTGCTTACTTGGCAACGCCCCACAGGACTGGTTATGCAAGACTAGACGTGTTCATTCCTAAGGCAGCGCTGGGGCTTGTGAACCCTTTGTGTGCTGGTAACAGCTGAAGAGCGTGGACTTAAAACTGGAGCTGCAGCAGGGCTTGTCCCACGCTGCCAGCTCTGCCCTCCACCCCCAGGGCCCATGGTGGGATGACAGTGTCACTGTCCCCAGCAGCGAGTGGCCAAGTCTCAGCTGATCGGCTGCCATCCTTCCCCCTTAAGGCTGGCTTGAGCAGGTACAGGGAAGAGACATCCTTGTGTCCATAATTGTGTCTGTGACCCCTTAATGTCTTCTTGGGTGTTTCCCCACCTCAGGGAGCTGGTGCTCACTTGCTTTTCAAGTGGCAGCTGCTCCCCTCCACGAGGACTGGGTGAGAAAAAGTGTTGCAGGAACTCCTCTTGGGACTGGAGAGACCTGCTGTTGCAGGAATCTGTAAAATCACCTTCACATGTGATGGAAAGTGTTTCAAACCTGTGTGCATTCAAAATGATGTTCAGTAGAGAAGAAAGAGCCAGGTGCAGAAAAAACCTCCAAAGATCCCTTGTCAGTACCACACAAGTTTGTTGTTTTAAGTTTTGCCTGATTATCTACAGTAACAGGGAAGGAGAGAGACAAAACTATGCAACCCTGGTGAGATCAGTTGCTGCCTTGCCAGATTTTCAGAAAGAGCCTCTGAGGAGTCTCAGAAAGGAGAAAGGATAGGACAGCAAACATGGCTGGGTTGCAAAACAGGAGCTTTGATGTGACGTGGGAAGAGCTTATATTTTCAAGAAAATAATGTACTTTTTATTGCACTTTTTCACAGACCATTCAAAATGTGAAGGACCAACCATTACACCCAGCAGCACGGGCTGGCATCTCAGCTGCAATGGATGACAGAGTCTGTCAATCATGCCTTGGGGTACAGCTGCTTGCTCTTCTCAGAATTCTGCCAGGAGAAGTGCCCTGGCCAGACAAAGACGTTGGCAGCCCTCAGCCCTTTGCACAGCTCCAAGAAGGAAACAACCCCGGCTTTTCCAGCCCCTGCAGCTGCCTACAGCACCCTCTGTGCATTTCTCTTGGATTTCTAGTCACAGTCCCATCAGTGCTACGGAGAAACCTGGAGCTACTGCAGGCAGTGGAAGTTTTGCTGTTGACCTACTTATCTACCTTTTGTCATTACTGGTCTGCTTGTACCCTGGGAAGAAGCACTTCAAAGAACATCTGTTTCCTGCTGGTGATGGGAGATTCCATTAATTTGTGCTATGCCAAAGTTTGAAGCTCCCTGGCACACTTTAAGTTTGTAATTGGCTGTTATCTCTAAGGGGAACCCGACGGGGACATTGCAATCTGATGGCACTACCTACAGGGAGACGAGGAAGGGCCAACTCTTTCTTTAGGTGAGAGGGCTTTGACTATTTGGGAGATGATGTGGAACATGTGGAGGCTTCTTAAACTTTTCTCATTAGCTCATTTCAGTAGTTGAGACTGGTGCTAGCTATGTGCTTAGGCAGACCGTCAGTCTCAGCTCTGTATGCCACCATATCTCTGGCAAAAGGGGAGAAGATGGGCTAGGCTGGAATAAACCTGCCCTAATCATCACATTTAAAGGTTATCTTCATGGGACTGCAGCTAAAAATCTGTTATAAAGAAGAAACTAAATAAGGAGCATTGGGGGCAGTCTTATCCACGTCAGGAAGTATTTTCTGAGTTGTCTCAGTATGTGAAGAGAGGCTGGGCTAAACATATCTGTTGAAACATTTTAGTAGGTAAGAAAGCGATTTTTTTGACAAGATGAATATTTCCCCCCTCCATTTGTGTTACTCTTCTTACTTCATATGCTGTACTCGGCAATGAAAATTTTCAGTCAATTTATTTCCAGATGAGTTCTTTCTAACATTTGCTCCTTGGGGAGGCTCATTCTTTCAGCTCTCTTGGTCCCCAGCTCGTGGCTGAGGGTCAAAGGATAGCAGAGTCTTCAGCACTTCTTTGGGAGGTGATGAACCCCATGCAAAAAAAGCACTGCTTAAAAGCAAGAGGGTTGCTTTTAAAGAATTAATAAAAATAATTAATGTTTAAAACACCTGCCTTGTACTGACTGAATGGTCTGGTGGTGCCTTCTGCTCCCAGGGGCCACATTAGAGATCTGGCCATGTCCATCTGTGAGGGGTAGTCCAGTGAACAGAACCCAAGATGTGTCTTTGGGCCCTGCAGGCATGGGGATGGCAGCTGCTGTGCAGCCCAGAACCTGCTGTGAATTATCTTCCAGGTGCACCAAAGTGGGTTTGGCTTGGGTCCCTCAGTACCAGCCTAGGAAGGTTCCTCCAGCTCTTCTCCAACTCCTGGTCCTCCTACCCTCTGGAGTGACTCGAAGGAGGAATGAGGGAAAACGATTCACTTAAATGTAATAATTGTTCCCTTCACAGTTTTTTGGTTTTTTGTTTTTTGGGTTTTTTTAGACAGACACTGTTGGATTTTTGTATTAAGGGGGTTTGAAAAGCTATTCACACAAAAGAAAGAATCTGGCATAAAAATGTCTCCCAAGAATGCATTTTGCATGCACTCCACTAAGACAGCACGGACTCCACTACTTAGCTGCAGGACCTGGCTGGCATTGCCTCCAGCAGCATCTGCCCCAGGTAAATGCCTGGAGCAAGAGCTGCTGACTGACAGGAGCGACCAGGAGAGCTGGAGAGGGTGCTGTGACTGCAGAGCTGCTGGGTGAGGTTGATGAGAGTGACCTCATATTGAGGTCAAATAGGTAAATATTCAATTTTGATTAATAACCAAATAGATTAACTATTTCCATTGAGTATGAAGGGGCAATTTACTTTTTAATTTTTTTTTTTCATACTTTATGCAAGAGATACTCCAGGAAAAGTAGCCTGATTGCATGAAAAGACCTTATCCCAAAGGAATGGAAGGGGCAAGCAAGGTTTGCTGTATTGTGGGGTGGAAGTAGTAAACACAAGGGCAAGTGGGATATGCCAGAGAAAAATCAACAAAACATCATAAATTAAGGTTCTTGGGAGGACTCTGGGTAACAGGAAGTTTTATTTGGTCTATGTTGGGTGTTTTTTTAATGTACTAAACAAGGTCCCTCTACGAAGATCCCTCATAAAATCCATTGAGGCTAGACTGGGTTAAGCACTTTACAGGTCCGCAATCAGTAAGGAGTAAGGATCTGTTTTCAAGTGCAAGGAGATCCCTGAAGATGCCTTTCCTTCCCACTGACCTGTGCTGCTCATCATATTCCCATGGGACATGAGGAAGAACTTGGGTAGTGGAATTGCCAAGACTGCAGGTGATAGAGAATTACCTGAGATGGTGACGGAGATTCAGTGAAGATTGGGAAAAGCGTCTCTTGAGCAAGTTGTCTGCAAAATGGCAAAGGAAATCCAGTGTCAAATGGAAAGAAATTATATAATGGAAAATAATCCTTACAAAACACCAATACTGCTTTACTATTAACACAATGCAGATTTGGAGTTGCTCTGGAGAGGAGCACTGAAAGTGCTACCACCTTCCTCAACAGCAGGCATCCCCCCTGTCAATCAGTCTTGTATTTTAAAACACCTGAGGTCTTATAATAAAGCCAAATTCCAATTTATACAAGTTTTGACTCCCTAACACAAAATCCCAGGACACTGCCCTCTTGCTTGTATGAACATCTTTGCATCTGCTAAAATTGTTCAGATTTGCCCATTTTTTCCTTACAATCATGCGTGCCCCATGGAATAAGTTCTTCAAAAGACGAAGAAAAGACCAGGGGTAAGCAGCCTCCTGCCTTTTATCAAAATATTTATTTTATGTGGGATTCTTGTGTACACCTCCTGAAAAATGTTGAATTAAACATCCCATCTTACAGTTGGGCTTTAATTTTCATTTACTTTACTTGTGATCTTTCAGCTTCTCTTTTATTTCCACTGCAGTGTGTCCTGAATACATCAGTTTTATTAGAATGGCCTGCTCACATAATCTCACAGTCTGCTGGTATCTTTGTCCTAAAGAATCTCATGTTCACAGCCTGTTTCTTGTAGTACCAATAAAAAACCCTCTTCATCCTTTCTTTGTTTGCCACCTTCTTAAGAATTAAAGAAAAAAAGAGAAAGGGGAAAAAATTCAAATTCTCCTTATGGCATTTTCTTTTTCCAACAGTTCCATCACTTTTTGTGCCGCATTTGTTGTCTTTCTAATGCATCCCTGCAGCAGGATTTTGCTTCTTCACCAAAGTTTTGGCCCGTCAGTTCCCCACTGTTTATACAGTTATCATTAAACGTTCCTGTCGTATCTTAACTTTGTTCTTTTCTCTTCATCTTTGCCAGCACTATGTAACCCACTCTCACCTCAGCACATGGCCATTAACATACAGAGCACGGCTGCTGCTGTTGTTCTTCTCATCATTACCATAATGGTTCAGGCCAGAGGAGAGAAGCAGCTTTAGGCACTGTACAAATAACAGACAATCCCTGACAAAAAGGGAAAGCTCTAGTGTTGTTCAAAATAATGGTGAAATCATTCCTGTGAGTATCCCACTCTTCCTTTAAAATATTCATTTTTAGCCATTGGAAAGCTACTGTTAAACGCAATGTGTTATCCCTCTGGTTTTTTATCTGGGTACAGATACAAGGGGGTGCAGCTTCTCCATTGTATACCATGCACTCTCTTCAGGAAATGTTTTTATTTGTTTGGTAGTGAATACCCACCTTTTGTGGGTAAAACTCTCTCCCTTTTGTACACTCCTTTATGAATATTGTTATGGTTATTGAGGTTTTTCCGTAAATTTGGGTTCCAATTTATAATTCCTCCGAGTGTTCCTCCATTATGGGAAAAGGCGTGGGGGAAAGGGGAGCAGGTTGAGTGGGTTTAATTTTTCAGTTGGGTTTTAAACGAGCCCAGAGAGCTGGCTGTTGTGCATTAGTTTTCCCTCAACACCTCACTTTCCAGCTACTTTTAGTAATGGCATTGGAGCCACAGCAGGTGAATCCCCACAACACTTCCCTTGCATTTTTTCCTTTCTCCTTAATTCATTTGGGGGATTGCACATATTGAGCCATTTTTAAGAGTCTTTTCCACTCTAAACAATTCTGTGATAAGGGACCTTCAGGAAAGTCCCCAGTCTCTCCTTTCCCGAGTAGTAATTCTGGGAGGTTATTGCATTAAAGCTGTTGGATTTTATTGTCTTGCATTATAATATTTCTTTGAACAGGGACTGAAGAAAGGGAAGGACACTAGGGTGAGGGAACTTCAGGATGTGGAATTTTCAAAAACTGGGCTCAGTCCCTGGTTCAGGAGGTATTCTCTGGGCAAGATAGCACTCTTCACATCTTTAGGATGAAGATAATATTCCTGGCTGGTAGTGGAACCCTTAGTTGATCAATATATGGAAGACACTGCATTAATGCAATGTTATTGTCCCCAGAAAATAAAAAAGGTTAAAAATAGCGTAGACAGAGCTTTTGTTATTTTCATGTTCAGTTCTTTTGAGTCTGTCTTTTTTCTCGTTAGGAAAGCTTAATTACCATTTTCACTTTCATTTCATTAGCAGGGCCAGATTTTGGTGCTCTGTAGGCAGCCACTAATTGTTCAGTCCCTACAGGACATGGATTCTTGGTGCAAGGAGCACTGCAGGTAAGGATGGAACAGACCCTGCTCTGGATGGAGGCAGGGAATTAGAAAACTTTTCATTACAAGGCAGAGCTCCAGGATCACAACCATAAAGAAAGGCAAAGGCTTTCTGAGGTAGCTTTCCCAGCTTTTTAATGTTATCAGTTTGGAACAACGCTCTTAAACTGCTCTAGTTTTCTATTGAAGCAATCCTGGGGTTGAAAGTATGTGCTTAGCTCTGTGCCCCCAAGCTGCTGGATGGCCACCTCCACGAGTTCCCATATTAGTGTGCCTAACACAGAGGCTGTATGGAGGCAGGGAAGAAGCTGATTGAGGAAATTCAACCTCCGGGTGCTCGTCCATGGAGCATGAGAATGACCAGCTGCAGAGGGTAAACAGAAAACCTCAAGCTCTCCATCCTGCCTCCCACATTTTTTTAAAGTATATAAATTTTATACAAAATTCTATCTAATTTTTATGTAATTTATATCACTTTTGTATAAATAACTTTTATCATATTTTTATAATGTTACATGAATTTTCTATAAAATATTTCTGAAGGTCAGTGAAGGTTTCAGTGGCAGAGGAGGTATTTGGGGAACAGGGCTGGAGGAGGAGACAGCAAAATAATGAAGAGGAGGAACCAAAACAGGAGCAGGAAGAGCAGAGGGAATAGCTCTTCCTCCTGCCAGCCTGTTTTCCATGTTCCTTCTCACCAGGGAGGCTGCAGGTGTGGGGCACACCTTGATAACACTGCCTCTATCAGTAGCAGACTCAAATTTAAGGTAACAGGCTTGAAATTTAGGAGGTTGTACATGTGGCGTAGCTCCCCTCCTCTGGCTGGGAAGGGAAGTCCAGGCTGGTGGGGTGGTTACCTGTTAAATCTAAATAAGTAAGGCTGGGAGGGAGGCTCAAGCTCTGTGCACTGGTCATCAGCATTAGCGCTTCGCCCTATCGTGGCTTCGACATATTCCCAGGCAGCAGCACAATGGATGAAAAGAGAATTCAGTGGGGCCAGGGCAGTGCTGTTTATCCTTTTGGCATGGCCCCTGCTTATTTACACAGTGCTGAGGGCTGCCACGAGCATAAAGATGTCAAGACTCAGAAGAGAGCCTTTATTTCAACATTTGAGACAATCTCTCCCAAGTCCATTACAGCAAGCACCTCTTGACTGGGAAGTACCAAACAGCTTTGGGAAAGACCTGAGATAAGGGAAATTCTGGGGCTGTGACCGCTCCTTCCCTTACTTTCTTCTCAACGTTGCCCCATGACAGTGTTGGCAATGGAAGCTGCTAGCAGTGGGATGAATGACCTGTCTTCATCTGATAAACAACACCATGAAAGTTTTAACAACACCATTAACAATTCTGCGTGGGCTGGTGGGAGTCTCCCACCTGGAATGCTCTGTGCTGAAGAAGCACTGTGAGGCAGGATTGTTTGTCTGCATGGGAATTACTCGCGGTGTGAATCTCTGTGGCTGAGCATTGTTCTGTACACAGAAAGGCTGGAAACTTTGCTCCCTCCAGACTCCTGCAACGGGTTTGGTGATAGGGGAGCATATTAATGCTGTCACCTGGTATTCCTGACACATCTGAGGGCTCATACTGCAATACAAAACTCCCTGGGGAGGGAATGGATGAACGGGCAGATAAAAATGATCAGGGAATCTGTAATTCACACGTTTGAGGCAGGGTTCTCATTTTCTCACTTTGTTCTCTGCTAGACATTTGTAGAGAAAATTCTTTCTGAAAATGAAATCTCCTTTGATTTCTGAAAGCTCCCACACCCAGAGCTCATTCTGTTCCTTGGCTTTTAGAGGCAACCACAACTGTGCAACAAGTGAAGGAAACCCCACAGATCTTTAGTGACCAGAGCTTTAAACCTAAAAGCCCCTTGGACTGGACATAAATGCTTTTGCCATATCCCAAAATTGGCTTCTGCAGGAACAGAAGATGACGTGTTTGTCCAAGCATTGGTGCCTCTTACAGTGATGATACAAATTATTTTCTAGCATGCATGTGGCTCTGATACCCAACAGCAGCTGAGTGCAGTCTACGCGAAACAGACAGAGAATTTCTCAGCTCCTAACTCTGCAGAGGCAAGTACCAGTGCTTCTCTCGGTGCCTTTAGCTGTGTAACTCCCAGTCCTAGGCTTGAGTCTGACTTTTCCTCAGCTTGGGGGTGAAACCAGCTAAACTGCTCAGCATTTCCAGAGCACAAATCCAGCAACGTGGTTGGGAACATCTCTGCAATTGCAGTGTCAGGTTTTGAAAAGAAGAAATTATTCTGGTGGGCGTTCCCTTTTCTGCCTGTGTGTTTTGTTTGCTGTTCGTTTGGGTTTTGCTTTGTTTTCTAATTGCTTTCTATTAAGATAGCTAAGGAACTCTCTGAAGGTCTGCCCTCAACGTAGCTTTCCAAAACTGGAGCATGGACTAGTTTCTGGGGTATGGTTTTCACCCTTGACCCTCAGAGCTGCGCTCAACCACCTCTGGCAGTGTTTGCTTTGACTTTGATATATTCAGGATCAAACCCAGAAGCATGATGAAGAAGATTTAGACCATCTTTTGGGTAGCAGTGCCTTCTAGCATACCTCCCTCCCAATAGCCTGGGTGTTTTAAAAGAGAAGTGAACCAAAGTAGGACTGAAGTGAGAACTGGAGGAAGTGAACGGGGATTTTACAAGCCTCTGGCAGTGGAAGCAGCAGGTTCTGCATATTTATTGATTACAATGTGCTCTACATCCTAGGCGGGGGCATTCAGAGCTTGAGGTGGGCGTATTTATTGTGTCTGGTTCAGAAAGCAGCGTGAATAAATATTAAGCAGGGGAATGCAATTGGACTGCTGACAAGTTATTTTGAGTTGCTTACATGCAAGAGGAGAGAGGGAGGGAGCCAGGCTGGGCTGTGAGCTCTGCACAGGTACAGAGGGGCTGAGGGTTTGGTGAAGAGCAGGTTGGAAGTGAAACAGAAGGATCATCAAGTCCAGTTCTTAAGTGAATGGCCCATGTGGGATTGAACCCACGACCCTGGCATTATTAGCACCCTGCTTTGATCAGCTGAGCAAATCTCAAGGTCATTTGTCACTGTAATGAATAAATAAGGCACTGGATCCATGGGAAGCCTTGGTAATTATTTTTACTGTTTTTTGTTTGTTTTATTTTGGCTTCTTTTTGGCAGGAAAATAAATTATGATGTATCTGATGTATCTGTCAATACAGGAAACTTGTAAAGGGGTAAATTTTTTCTTTTTTTTTTTTTTTTTTGGCTAGTTTGTCTAACATGAAGAAAAAATGTCTTTCCATTTGGACTAAATATACAATGTATAGTCTTTCATTCTGCTCTGGATGGATTTGCTTGGGGAACACAAAATATTATATACCAACTGCTTGTGATAAATTCAATCCTCTCCCCAGCAGCAATATTAGGAGCTTAATTTGGATTTACAGCAAAGTCTAGATAGCAATTTTTGTAGTGCAGCAGCATAACCAGCCCCTCATGTGAATGATAATCAGGTCCATTGTGTCCCCAAAGGTATCAGAGGACACTTGTGAGAGCTAAGAATTTAATTCACTAATGGCTTTATTTTCTGAATGATGCATGAGGGTGTTCTTGTCAAATCTGAGTTTGGACAGAAAAGCCCCAAAACACTTCAAATTGGTGACTGGAAAGATGAGTGGGGGTTTCTGGAGTCCTAAAACTCTTTCAGGGAATAGGAGGCAGTGACTTCTCTCCAGGATCCCTACCCCATGCCCAACTGCCTTTAGTGGATCCCTAAGACGAGGTCTGTGGGAAGTAGCAGCTTCCAAGGAAAAACGAACTTTTTTGAAATGTAAAGCAACATTTCCGTGTGACTTGCCAGATCCTTTCTAAACGAATGGCAAACTCCCCAGGCCAGCATTCCTGTGCTTTGTTGGCTCTCTGGTCCTGCCTCTGGCAGGCTCCAGTGACTGCAGGACCAAGCCCTGAGCTCTGGTGTGTTGGCAGTAGCTGGGCTCTGAGGACATTCTGGAGGCAAGACTTGTCAGGAAAGGTAATATTTTTTATGGGAGCAATTCACAGAGGTGAATAAAAGGGACAAGCTTTTAGAGCTTCCAGGTCCTTCTTCATGTCTGAAATAGGAGCAGCAAGAAACAAGCCAGGGAGCTGAAACTCATAACTCTGGACACTGAACATCAGGGCCTTGATAGAGATATTGTTTTTACAGCACTTTATAATTCTTATCCCCTCCTCTCAGCTTACAGCTTCTCGTTAAACCAGCAATAAATTACCTGCTGCTCTCATTTTCTCTCTCCCTCTCTTTCCCAGAGGACTGAATGACTTTTTTACTTCTCCTCATGCTAAAAATGTTCCTCCTCCACTTACTGGGTACCAAATACCTTTTCTCACCCAAGGTGTCACCAAGTTAATGAATCAAATTAAAGCCTAAAATTAAATTGAGCCGTTGTTCTCAGTTTGTACCTAGTGCTGCAGCTTGCATGTATAACCTAGGCCCAAGGATAGGGAGGTGTGTGTGCCTGAAAATCAGCTTGTTTCACACTGAATACATCAATTGCTTTAATAAAATGTACTATGCTTAAATTGATTTTGTGCCACCCAAATAAAGCAGGAAGAATTCCCGTGGTGATGGAGAATTGGCAGCTGTACTGGGAATTCTTTTCTGGCATGCAGAGCTGCTCTGATTTTTGGGTCTGGGGGCTTTTGATGATGGTGATTAGCCCCTGGGGGGTGGTGGGTTAGCCCTGCATTGCCAATGACCTGTGCAGAGGATCTCATTTCCAAAACTGGTCCCTTTGAACCACAAATTCTAGTACCCACTGCTGGATCCATCCCACTGTCACTTCAGGGGTTTAGGCACTGGGCACAGGTGAATGAAAGTGCAGAACAGGCCTGGTCTCTTCCCATAGATGAGCCTGGGAATGGCAGAGGGAGGCTCAGGTTTGAGCCAGCCTGTCTGGAAGGATCTGTTTCTCTTCTTTAGGCCAGAAATGTTAACTGGACTACTTGCTTTAAGAGATCAGTTTTGATTTTTTTTTTTTTTCCTTTCAAGACAACCTTTTAGGGACAAATTTAGCTCTGTGTGTTTAAAATAAATAAAGAGCACTTA
This sequence comes from Dasyornis broadbenti, assembly GCA_013397935.1. Lineage (NCBI taxonomy): Eukaryota > Metazoa > Chordata > Aves > Passeriformes > Dasyornithidae > Dasyornis > Dasyornis broadbenti. The sequence continues at coordinate 204,373 of VZRN01002616.1, read as the reverse complement.
CAGTGAAGAGTCACCACCTCACTTCAGTTAAACCAAATATCTCTGCTCACTGGAAATATTGGAAGGAGCCTGAAGTTCCGTTTCAGACATCTTAAAAATATTTCCACAATTATTATTTTGGTTTAGCGACTGAACTGGAAAAATGATTTATTTGCACAGCTCTGATTAAGGCAGAAAGAAACTTATTTAAGTACTTTGATTAATTATGCCTCTATTCCCAACTGAACAGAAGTGGGAATTCCAAGTCAAAGGAAAGTATTGCTTCTCTTCTCTTCACCACGTTGGTAAAAGGCTTTGAATATGCATGTATTCCTTTCCACTAGGGTAAGGCTTCTGCATGCTGCTGGGACCTGCTTCATGACATAAGAGTAATTTACATTTTGTCTGTCCCATGCCTACAGGCCAGGCTTCATTGGTATATAAATATTGAACAAAAATAATAGCACTGCTTTTCCACACTCACCCTGTGGTTTTCCACACCTCTTGCTCTCATTCCGGAATGTTTCATTGGTGTTGTACTGCCCGGGAGTCTGGAACAAGACACAGAGGGAAATAAAGGGTGCAGATTTGAATAGTGATAACAGTTCAACTGACAATTGCAATGTTTTGGTTAATAACAAAAGTGATTCTATTTGGAAACGTGCCCTGTGCTTCTCTTTCCCCTGCCATGGTCGCAGGTCCTCTGCTGCAGCCTCCTTTCCCCTCTGCAGACGGGGCAGGGGCTGGAGGGAATCTCTCCGAGATGTGCAGCACACATGGGCTTAGGGAGACTGGAGCAGGGGGGCCTGGATCAGGGAAATTTTTGGAAGCTTTTTGGACGTGGCAGGAGGAATCAAAATGTTAAATTCAGGAAATGTAGAGGCAAGAGCTCTGCCCAGCTGTTGGCACAGCTGGCTGTGCTGCTATCATTGTGCCTGCAGGCACTGGGGCTCTTCAGGGAAACAAGTGTCCATCTCTCATACAGGAATGCTAAAGCTCTGCTCACCTCCTCCACTTTCTTTGAAACACATCTCAAATGACAAATGGCCAATCGATAAAGGTATGGCTTTCTGGGTTTTTTGCTCAAAACATTGATCAATAGATGTTGCAGCTGTCTGCTGTCAAAGATGTGATTCACTGTGACTCTTACAAAAGCTCAACCACTGTGAAGTCATTTCTATTCTCCTCAAATTGCATTTGAATTTCCCCTGAAGCAGCTGCTCAATGCTTGACCATTTCTCACAATTAGAGGTTTTTTTCCACACAGTAAAGTGTCTTAAAGCCCTGCACTCCCTTCTCGCCCCCAGTCTCAGTGATATTCCTGCATGTGCCCAATTCCGTGTTTTTGGCAACTGGATCCAGAGGAGCAGGCTGTTGTCACAGAGATCTGAGAGAGAGCAGAGAGTTGTCTTGTAAAGAAACACATTATTATGGCTTTTGTTTTCAGCATTGATTAGCCAAAACTTTTTTGGGTGGCATGATAGAGCATCTCCCGCTGCTTACACACCTCAGTGCCTGTGGAACCTTGTCAGGAGAGTGAATTCTCTGCTTACTGTCAAGCAATTCTGCTGCTTTAACACTTAGAAGTGCAGAACTTGCGTAGTTTTCCTTCAGATTGTTGAAAATGGGCATGGATAAGTACTTTGCAAGAAAAAGGCCATTTTATTTTCTGGACGTGATTGATCGAGGGTGACTGCAATAAGCCTTGGCTCTCCTCAAAGAGAGATGTCCCTCCACGTCAGAAGTGCAGTGAAACCGAGGCAGCAAAATGACAGACAGAGGTGAACATCCTGTGTGAGCAGCTCACAAATCCTCCTAATCCATCCTTTTCACCTGCCAGCCAAACTGCAGTTGTCAGGCACCAGGCAAGAATGACATTTTGTGACAATGAGCACCTCTAAGTCTCCCTCTCACACAAGAGAGGATAAGAAAACCACAGACTGGCAGTGGTTCATTGCATCCCTTGCAGGGATAGGGCCCCACAGTCCTCTCTTCCTTCCTAGAAAATAATAAAAAAACCAAAAAGTGAGGTGCTGTGGTTTTATTTGAGAAGCCCAAGAAACAGGGTTCTGGTGATTTAGCCACTAATGTGCCACAGGGAAAGAGGATCTCTTATTCAAAATAAAAAACTCACCACTACCCTTTCTTCACCACTCCCTCAGTGCAGGAGACACATGAGGAAATGGTGATAGGATCAGATGGAGTGAGTGGCTGGGTATAAATGGGCAAATACTTTAAACAGCCGTGGAAATGGGCCCATGTGGTACCTTTCTTTAATGCATAGTGGTCCTGCACATCATTAAACCAGTATATTTTAGCAATTCCATTGTAAATTTTGAAGGTTCCAACAACTGCAGTGATGCTCTGACAATTGGTAGCACTTTACACTTCTCAGGAGCAGGCTGACCCAGCCTGAGATGTACTTCATGTTTCCGCTGCTCTGCCTCGTATCTCAGACATGGGAAAGTAAACAGGCTGAAGTGTGAATAGACAAATAATTCTGAATTTGGTACTGATCCCTCTGGGTGTTTGTGCTGGTGTTGCACAGATGGGCTGATAGACAATTTCAGGTTCAGTACTGATCTCTGCAGACCTCCGTAAGCCAGCCAGCTAGATAAATAATTTCAGTTTCTCTGCTGAAACCCCTGGGTAAACAGATAGATTTACTTTCTGGCCCAATCTCTCTAGCAGGCCAGTGCATAAGCAAACAGAAGGACAATTCAGGTCCTGCTGTGAACTTTCATGTCCTTCCAAATTTTGATTTTGGATGTGTGCAGATCCTGCTCTTTACCCCCTCTCTTTGCTGAAGTGGGGTTACAACTTTAGCTAGCAAGTTTGATTTAAAAAACCAAACTTTATCCCATCTCGTACTAATGTAAATCAGCCATGCTGAGAATTACTACCTTTATTTTAAGAACTGCAAATTTTTTGAAAGGTCTGGTTGAAAATGCAACCACATATCCTCTATTACTTCTGGCTCTCATTTAAGAACTCTTTGAAATAATAGAACAGTGTACTTGTAGGGATTCCTTCTTCTATTTAACACCTAAATCTGGTGATGCTGTTAATATGAGATATCAGACTAAGTTTCCAATTTGGGGTTTTTTCTGGTTTTTGTTTTTTTCCCCTACCCTCTTCTCTTTGGTGCTGTAGAAGGAATCCCTGACTTTTGCTCCAGCCCCACCCCATCTTTACAGTACTACCTTATCCGATTCTACCTCCCTGTCCCCCAGAACTTGGCTCAGTTTATGACTGAGGAGTCCCAACAGCCTCCCAGGAGCTGGGATCTGCTCCTACTGTCCCATTCGTTTTTCTTTTACATTTTCACAAGGAGTATCTGTCCTCTTTTAAAATAGCTAATGAAAAACATTTCATTAAGTGAAAAAAGATCCAAATTATTTTGGCCTAGGACTGTGGGATCTGGGTTGACTAATGCACACTACAATTTGACCTCAAGCCCCTTCCTTTTTTCTTCCGCGAGGAATTCCCCGCACACATTTATCAGTCTTTATTTTGGGAGAGAGAATGATGAGGAAGACAGAGTTGAAGTGCACCATACTTTCTGGGCTATTTCCTTAGATCCTGACTCAGAAGTCTTGATTCAAGAGATTAATTTAACCAGTTATGAATTTAAAAATAAATATCTAGAAAAGGCAAGGTCTTTCCTGTATCTTCCAGATTTGTAGCATCCAAGGAACTTCCTTTTCCTGCCTGATTCCCCAGCCAAAAGCTTAGTTCTGTCATACCTTAACTCTGGGGACTGGGTCTTTATGGGAGAGACTAACAATCAGATGAGTTTATTACATGCCAGTGATTCAGTGAAATTCAGTTAATGTGTTTGCTCTGCTTCCCAGAATGAGAAATAGACATGGCATAAATGTGAATGATGCCACCGTGCTGGTTCTGTGTCAGCAAACAAAGGCAACCTGATGATGTTTCCAAGTCACACCACCCTTCCTTGCGCACCCCTGGGTTCTGCGATGCTGCAGACCGCGTGGGAGGACACTCCACGAACACATCTTCCCTGGCAGAGTGCTGTTGGGTTTGCACAGCTCGGATGGAGAGGTGATCCCTGCCTGTGTCCTGAGAAAACCTACACGAGGGACCATGAATGGAAAGTCAGGAAGTTGCTGTGTCCTTGGTCCAGGATTCTGTCGAGTTTAGCAGGATGAGACCCTGCCTGGCAGTATGGGACTGGTGTGTTACCGGTGTGAGGGGGCAGGGGGTGGAAAGTTCAAAAAGAAAATCGGGTGGGAAAGGTCATCACTGAAATGGTTTTGCTCCAGCTGTCAAATTCTCCTCAATAAAGAGCACCTAATAGCTTTTTCCCGGAGAAGTGGAAATCTCTGTCCTTATATTCATTCTAAAGGGAATGACTTGATAGCTTTGAGAAATGGCAGGCAGTGACTGGAAGGTATTTGGTACAATTGAAACATTAAGTCCATCTGCAGTCCATGAAGTACCACAAAGTGCAGGAAGTCAGCCCAAAGTAAATGTTCTTTTCCCCTTTTGTTCACGTCCTTTTGTTAAGAGAAAAAGAGGTGCTGGCACCAGGAATTTCCTCCAGTTCTCTAGCTTTCCATTACGTTTGCTATTTTGTCTGACCTTTCTTCTCTTTCTCTGTCCCACACATCTCAGACCTTTTTCTGCTCGTCAGTTTCCCCCATCCCTCTCCCTGGCCCCTAGGCGTAGCTTTCTCCACACAACTGGGCATACCCACTGTCGTTCACAGCTGACCACACTGTTTGGACTCTCCACAGCACTGGGTGTCTCCCATCTGTCTTCAGCAGGGCATTCACTAACGATTTTCCACTGGCTCATCCACTGAAGGGATGTATAGCTGCACATCAGGGGCTTGCTCCTCCACTTTTTCTCCTGAAATAGCAATAAGACTACAGGCTCTGGAGGTTTTTCCTTTGATTTTGGAGCAGAGGGTGAGATTTGGTGGTTTGAGAAGAGGGAAGAGAGAGTGAGAGAAGACTGGCAGGTCATGGAAGTGTGGGTAGGGATTGCCTGATTTTCCCTTAATTTTCAAATTGCAAAAGAGGAAACAAATGAAGCCAAAAGGAGGTAGATGCAAAAACTATCAGGACATAAACCTCATCCAACATGTTCTGTGTTCCTCCAGCTGCAGGATGTTGTGAAAGCCATGTGCTTGCATGGGTTCAAGGGGAAAAGGAAGTGATTGGAAGAGAAATCCTTTCAGGGTACGTAAATATGCAGAAACCCTTTGTGTGCTGGGAGCGAGGCTTAAGGGGGTGTGAGAGAGAGCCTCAGTAAAACTACAGCAGTTTGGAATAAAATGAAATCTTTGGGTGTTGTCTGCTGATACAGGGCTCACCTCCCAGGAGAGGGAAAAAGTGTGCAGGAAAATGTGTGGTTCCTGGAAGATATTCCAACACTGGCTCCAGACAAGCCTTTTGTGGCTGTTAGACCATAGCGAAAATTTGACAGTGTAATAGAGGAGTGGGAGAGAGGAGTGAACTGCTGTGATTTCAGCTGTCCAAGAAATTAACTCAGCCTAGACACCACAGTTCCAGGAAAGCTGTCAGCAAGTAATGAAAGCAAATATGGATTTTGTTAAAAAAAAAAAAAAAAATATCTCTGTTATCTGAGAGAGGACATGCAATCAGTTTAGAAGAGAATGACAGAAGATCTTTTTTATATCTGACCTCTAAAAGCCCTGGAGTGCATTGGCTAAGGAAGACTTAATTGTGTGCCAGCAGCACTGCCGGTAGAGAGTTAAGAAATTTCACCTGGAGCTGGGAGAACTTCTATACTGTTATAAAGATAAAGGGGTGGGGAAAAAAAAAAAAAAAACACGCCAGCAAGCAAGCAAGCAAGCAAGCAAAAAAATCCATCAACCAAATTACCAGAAACAAAACACTTTTCTGACACTGTGTTTCTCGAACAGATTTTAGCACCATCATAACAGGAAATAAAGCACCCCCACAAACCTCCTGTGCTCTAATGAAATTACAAGAAATGGAAATCATGGTATAGAGTAAATAGATAGGAGTGGGGATTGCCTAAACTGCTGAAGCTAGAAAGCTGTATTTTATTGCTCATCAACACAGTATAAACTATCAGTAGTGACAATCCAAAGAGCACCATGAATAATGAAATTTGCTTGAATTAATTTCAAGGAATCTACATTGAAATTAAATCCCGAAGTGCTGTGAACAAGCTGTTGTGCTAGCCTGGGAAGCAGAATAGTTTCGAGAGTGTTTGAAAAGTGATGAGTGAGTGTGACAGGCTGGTTCAAACCAAAGGCAGGCTTTTTGCAAGCTGTCATCCAGCAGTGTGTCTTAGACTGAACCCTGGGCATTACGTAAAGAGGGAAAACTGATATGGATTTGTTGATGCTAAGATGCATCTTGGGGTCTTTGTTTCACTAGACACACAGCCAAATGCTGGCGTCTGTTCTCCAGAAGAGTGCAAGCACCAGCTTCCTGCCCAAAGTTCTTGATTTGGGCCAGAAAGTAGTACCTACTGAAAAAAAAAAAAA
>VZRN01002616.1:169055-197839 GCA_013397935.1 Dasyornis broadbenti | reverse complement strand
AAAAAAAAAAAAAATGAAAGAAATTTTTATCTGTTATTGATGAGATGGAGGAACAATCTCTGTGGGGGCAGGAAATACTTGCTGGATGGATGATAATGCTGGACTTCCTTGCAAAGCCATCGTCCTTAAAGGAAATCCAGTGAAAGAGACGGCAAGGGAGCAAAAGGCAATCCAGCTCTGGTGCAATTAGAGGTACAACATCAGGACATGTTAAAAGCACTGACCACGCAGGGATCCAAAGCAGTGATAATAATGTGAGGCACCTGGAATGGGGCAACCACAGACAACAGAGAGTGAAATGTGCACGAGGTCTGGTGATGGTGGCTTTTGTGAATATGGCCTTGGATGTGAGCAGGGAAGATCACAGAATGGATCCAGCATGGAGAAGGCAAAGGCAAAGCTGGAAGCTCTGCAAATGTTGACCTGGCTTTTGTCACTTAAACAGGAAACGAGAGTAGGTAACTTAGTTGGGAAAAGAAGTTTGGCATTCTGTTTTGTCAGTGAAATAAAAGCTTTTGGCTTTCCATCCACAAAGCTCTGTAGCAAGGTATTCATGGTCTTTAATCATGGGATTCACTGGCCAACAGGGGCAGTTATAGCGAATAAAGGATGTGCTTGATCTTAGAGCTGTCACTGAAATGCAAATCCCTTGGCAAAGGATGGAGGAGAGTCCAGTTTCAAGTAAATAAAAATTATGATGTCTTGGATATTTCCATATCAGTACAGCCACATCAAGAACTGGATCATTAGCTATGATATTACCGAGGAAAACTGAACACCACTGTAGTGTTCTCTGATCAGGATGGTGATATTTCAGCTCATTTCACAGTGGGATGTGTACTTTTCATTATGCTCCTGTGGCAGAAGTGGAAGTGCTCATTAACTTTCCTGGGAATCAGATGCTTCTTCTGGTTAAATATGCCTGTCACAGCTTTACCAGATCATTATGTTATAAGGGGATGAGCTGTCCTGGAAAATTTGCAGCAGATTAAATTTGAAATTAGACTGGATAATCAAAAGATAAAACCTTAACAAGTGAAAGAATTGTGGAAAGGAAGGCACAATGGCTGAAGGGTCACAGACAGGAACGGGACCTGTGAGCAAAAGCGATGTTCTGCATGTCTTGGAGCCATGGTGAAACATTTGTCAAACAAAGGAGGTCACCTGGCAGGCACACAGAAGATGGAAATGCAGAACAGATCTCTCATCTGCAGATGTTTTTTTAGTAAAACAGACCAAAATGATTTTTAGCAGTCAATCCAGACCAAAATGTTGGCATCTTAATATTAAAACCTTCCTGGAGAGAGGAACAGAAATTACCTGCAGTTTACAAACATAACGCAAGTGATTGACAGAACTGAGATCTCCACAGAGCAGGTTGTCTAGGGAAGGAGCAGCAGTCTGCATCCAGACACAGCACTGGGGGGAAATGGAGAAAGCTTCTGAGCAGCAGCCATGCCTGGGTTCTGAGTAATCCGGAGGGCTTGGGTTTCTGCCCTTAGAGGAGAGGGAGCTGCTGCCATCACGGAGCCATGGCTGCAGGCAGCTGCAGCACTCCTTCAGAATGCCATGAGATTTTTACAGCTGGGTTACTTTATCGGGTCTGGGAGGGTGCCATGGAGAAACTTGGAGCTAGCTGGAGGCAGCTGGAGGTAGCAGCAGAGGGAGAGTGGGAAATGCAGCTCTGTGAGAGAACTATTCATCTTTCTGCAAAGAAAACATAAAGCTCTGGTGGGTAACCTGGCTCTCTCTGCTAGAATCTCTTATGTCTGGGGCTTCCCTGAAATAACAGGGTCATTGTCTGAGAGAATGACTGTCAGTAGCAAATGGATATATTGGATTTCAGGAAACAAAATCAAAAGGTAGGGTCAGGACTCTGGGCAGACTGCATTTTAAGAGTTGGTTTTTTTTTTTTTTTTGTGATGCTGTTAGATGGCTTTGGCAAGCTCATGACCTCCAGGTAGAGTCACAACTCAGAATTAATTCATTTCCTCCTTCCTTTTCCATTTATCATGTATGTAAATCTTCTGTTACGAGACAAGGCTTATTTCTGCACAAAGCAAAAAATGAGGAAATTGTTGTTGCTGATAAGCCGTGAAGAATCCAGTCCCTGTAAGTATTCCTGGCATTGCCCAGAAAACTGGAGTTTTTAGCTTTGAAGGGACTATAATTGGCAGCATGTCATGATTAATTTTGTTTAGTGGAATCCTTTGTGCTTTGTAGGTATTGCAGTGTGTGAACTGGTGCCTTCAAGTCTGCAGAGGTTGATGTCACAGTACACTGTAATTAACTGATGTTTTTAAAAGAAAGACATTTCTATTTAAAGAAAATGGAAGTGGAGGTGGAAGAAGTGGAAGTGTGAGGTACTTAGAATACTTATCATAAAACAGCAGAATTAACTGAACCTGATCGAGCCCCCTTCTAAAAATCACTGTATAGGTCCTGTTGGCTTTGAAAAGTGGCAGAAGAGATATTGTGAGAGTAGCTATTGACCTCAAATCATTGGACTTGTGGACATTAAACATAAAGCTTGTTTCTTGACAAGAGAATAAGAAAAATCTTACTATTAAGTTAGTTTTTAAAGTGTTCCACAAAGACTTAAAACAATATGGGTTTGTTTCTCAGTTAAGATGGCAGCTCAAATGCAATTATCGCAATTTAATAAAAATACAAGTTGCGGCTTTGTCTCAAACTACCCAGAAATGTGCCATTTAAGAGCTGTGTGAAGAGATGGGAGGTGAAATCCGGAAGGCACTGCAACACCAGTTGTGTCCCTGTGTGGATTTGTAGGGAAACAGGACTGCTTCATCTCCAACTCTGATGAGTTTTTACAGCACTACCCTGCCAGTGCTTGTTTTGTCCAAGCTGGCTCCTGGCTTCTGCAGGGAATGTCTGTGCTCAGGGCCAGGCCACAGCTGTTTCCCTCTGCTCTGTGCATCCCGGCGCACGTGGACAGGTGGCTGTGGGTCAGGAACTGTGCGCCCATATTCCCTATTTTTACAAGAGAAAGCACCTCCTGAGCAGAGGCAGAAAGCACAGACTTCTTCATGAACAGGGTGGCAGCTTGCTCGTGTTTTTCTGAGGTGAAATACGCTGATTTTGACAAAGGTGTTGTTTTGTTGTTTTTTTTTAATTTACAACAATGGCTCTATGAAGAGAATCTCTGCTGCTGCCTGAATCCCACTGGAGGATGCAGAGGAACCCGTTCATCCTGTTTCTATGGAAACTCATGCAGGGGGTGGGTGCTGAGGGACGACAAGGGAGGAACAGGGAGAAGCAAAATAAAAACTAGAGCAAGTTGCTAACAAAGTGCTCTCATTCTGTGCCGTTTGTTGACATTTGTCATTGAAGATTTTTGTATCCCTGAGATGACTGCAAGGCAGTCTCCCTAAATCCAGAGGCAAAGAAGACTTTAATAATGCAACGCTGGACTCACAGAGACAGCTTAGTGCTGATTGTCCTCTCTCCAGTGACTTCAGGAGCACCAGATTGGAGCCTGTAATTTCTGACATGCCCGTAAGAATAAATGTTATTAAATTTCTGGGATGGAGTCTGCTACCAAGTGCAACTTCACTTTTCCTTGGCTCTGCTGGGGAGATCTGTGTAGCTGAGCACTCCTGCTCCTGAGAAATGATGCAAGGATCTGGAACTGTAAATATGCATTTTTGAACGTCTGTGTCTTGCACAGAAATCCTGGTTTGCAGAGCAACTTTATCGTCAGGTCTGAAGATGGCCAAACCTTTATTTCAGGAATTAGATAAGACTCTGGTCAGCTGGAGTTTGGATCATTCAGAATGCTGTAAGAAGCAGGAAAGTTTCTTGAGATATCCAAAAGGCACCCACAGATTAAATACCAATTGGTACATCTGGTCCTTCTGAACACCCCAAAAGCCTAAGGATGCAGATCTACCTGCACCTTTAGACATTTACAAATTCTTTCCAGCTTTGTCCATAGATCAGTTCCAAAATGGGATTTGGACATCTAATATCCCATTTCAAAAATCTTGCAGTCTCTCCTGGATAAACATTTTTTTCCACCTCCCAGTTAAATGCACACTGCAGCACATCGTGCTTTTCCTGTGGGTCTGTGTGATGAAATAAAGCAATCAAAAGCAATGTATAATAATGATAGCTGCTTCCAGTACTGTCAGAGCTCTGCGGTGTCCAGGCCAAACATCCCCAAAAACCTTTATTCAGCTCTTTTTTTCCCATACGCTGCACAGATTTATTACCTTTGTTGACTTTCCAAATGTTTATACTTGGAACATTCATTTGTCAAAGCTGCTTGCTGCATCTGCAATCAGTCTCGGTGGTTTCAGTGCCATGGACAGCAGTATGAAAGCCTCGTTTTAAAGATCACCTAAACCTTGCATTAGTCATTGTTGCAGACTAAGGGAAGCTGGAATAATCTACCCCCAGTGCTTGTTCAGAATTGTGTCAGAGAACCTGATTTGTGTAAGTTGTTGTCACAGCAGTTCAGGCTTTCTGGACAGACAAGTTTCTCTGCACCTTTATTCAGACATGGCAAATTGCTGACACAAAGGACAGATGCAACTTTGCTTCCCACAGTGCTTCCAGTGAGGCTTGGAACTCTTCAGAATAGGGAAACTGAGGCTCAGTTTTCTGACTATTTGCCCAGATCATCTAACAATTCCATCAGCACTTCTCCTACGGGATTGTTCCCTGTGTCTTGGCAAATTTCGCCAAGCCTTAAGACCCAAACTGCAAGGCAATTGACTCTTAGCTGAGAGAAGGCAGGCCCTCTTTTCCCTGTGAATGCCTTTGGAAATACGCCAGTTTCAGTGTGCACTCAGTTGTACTGAGGGGCTCTGACCTGGATGGAGGGGCCAGCAGTCATTGTCTTTCCAATGAGTTCATAAACTGCAAACCCGTCTGCAGAAAAATCCGTTCCGGTTTCCTGGTGACACAGTGCACCTGAGTGAAGTCTGCTTGTTTTGGAAATACTCTGGGCTATTTTTGGCAATCTCATGCATTTATACATCTTCCCCAAGTGCCAGAGAAGCTCCCAACTTCCTACAAATCTCCTTTCTGAAATCCTTTCAAGGAGTGGCATAAGCAACCTTGACTCATGGATGGCCCAGACTCAGGCTATCAAATTTCCATTGGAGTGACAGGCATTTTGTTTCCTCCTGGCTGTTTTCAGGATACCACAAGGTAATGAGAAGCACAAGGGTTTGGGTGGATTTTAGGTCTTGTGGTCCTTTCAGCCCTGAATCATGGCCTGTCTCAACCCCAGGGTTTATACCCTTTGTGTCCAGGCTGCCGGGTGACCTCTCAGCAGGCTTTGCACAAGTGGCAGACAGAATTATTTAAAAAGGGATTAAATTGCTACGCATTTTCCTCCCCATCGCCTCACTTTCCAAGGGATTTGTCACTCTGGCTCCTGTTCAGCTGGCCCTTCTTGAGTATTTTTGGTGTGAGGTGCTGTTCCAAGAGCTTTGTGATTATCTGCCATCCTCGTGCTGCTTTCTTCTCTAAGGAAGCTGAACAGAGAACCACACTCCCAGCAAGAAAAGGTGGGTGCCAAAAGGCTGAAAATAGCCTTGGAAGAGCTCTTCCTGCCCACTCCATGCCACCCAAGCTTTAGCTCATTTTTCATTTTCAGCTTTGCTCTCTTCTCTACCTGGTCCAAAGAAAACCTGCATTACCTAATGCTAATCTTCTTTTGGGAGAAGAAAGTTTTCTTTCTTTGGAAAAATTAAAGTTCCTGTTGGTTGGGCATTGGTTCTGTTGCCCACAGAGCCATGGAAAGGGCTACCTTCTCCAACCAATTACCTAATCCTGAGCACTGTAGGAAGAAATGTCCAGGATTGTTCGCTCGAGCCCCAGGCTCAGCCCTGTCTTTGATGTCACTGGACTTTGCAACAGAGATTTTTGCTTTTCTGTCAAACACCCAGATTTTTCCTCTTACCTGCATGCTTCCCTTACAGCTGCATCGTGACCCAGGTGTTCCTGGTGTATGGCCCAGAGATATCTATGCCTGTGGGACTGATGATTTCTGCAGACACCTCTGCAGTGCCATGGGAGTTCAGAACTGGTTCTTCTCTGCAGCTTTAGGAGATCTCTCTTTAGAAGATCAGCCCAGACTTTCAGCTTTTTGGTCACTGGACAATGTGAGACAAATCAGAACAGCCCCAAATTTATAAAAACTAGACATTTCAATCTTTCCCCTTTCCCTCCCCCATCAAAAAAAAAGCCTTTGCAACTGGCCATTAGGAGATATTATTAATGCCAAAAATGTAATAGGAGACAAGCCCACATTAGCTGCTTTTGCAGCAAAGGAGAAAGTGCTGACTTGCAGCAATGGAAATTCAGATAACAATTCTTTGGAAAGGTTAGGAATCCACATCTCCCAGCCTTACAGCATCTACTAGTTGTTGAAAGTAAGGAAATAATTTTATTTTGGACAGATTGCTGTTTCCTAGGGGGGTTTTATGCCTTCCCAGCAGCAAAACAGTTATGAGCAGTTACTCAATCCTCTCCAGCAATTCTACTTTCATTAGCATTTCATACTCTGCACTTATTTCCAGCTGCAATCACCTATGTCCTGGGGACTCGTGCTGCTTAATCGCCTGGCATTATGCTAAAGCCCCTATTTGATCAAACAGGTACCTTTACAAAACCAAAAATCATTTGTGTTTTCAGGACCTTTCCTAATACTTTCAGTGATGCTAAGGGCTTGAGCAGTTCCAGTCTCTCTGTCCCTCTTTGGTGACAAACTCTGAGAGGAGCAGTGGCTCCTCATGGCCAGGATAAATTCATTTTTCTTCATCTGCCATTCACCAAGTGCTCTCCCTGGCACGCAGCTTGGAGAACAGTTACTCGGCTTGAACTAATGAATCTTTGCTTTAGATCCCGTGGGATGTGTTTTCATGGATACTTTGTTTAGCAGTGTAATTAATGTTATCACTGTTAATGGATTCTTCAGATCCCTGTGTATCCTGCTGCCACTGTTCCCCTCTGTGTCTTACATGGAATATGTACACGAGGGAAGCAAGAATCAGAGAGAGACAAAGCAGAGGCCAGAAGGTGTGGGATCAAAGGCGTTATATCTGAGGGATACACCTGCACAGCGAAATCCCTGCTCAGATGGGAGCCTCACCTGGGGAAACCTTACTGGACGACTCAAGGGTTTATTCCCAAATGTGGTTGCAACCATCAGGAAAAGCTTTCTTCTGGAAGGTGTGACTATGGAGACAAGGAGATGGACAGCTCTTGGCAGAGCTCTGTACCCTGCATCCCTCTGCAAATTTTCATCGTGAATCTTCCCTCACCTCGATGTCCATGCAGTAGGAAGTGGCACTGTGGCAGGCCTTCCTTCACTTCCTGGGGCCACGGCTAAGCTCTCCCTGCATTCCCAGAACCTTCTGGGAGGTGCCATGCTGCATCCCATGGACCTACCCTCACCAGTCTTCCCATTCTCATTGAGTTCACTAAGAGCTACAGCTGGACCAGCAGAAGTACCCAGAATCATAACCCTCAGGGCAGGCTTGGCACATTGTATGGCTTCTTCCTGCTGCCTTTCCCTCTGCCTGAGTCTCCTAGGCATTTCTGAGATACGGCTTCAGAGGTGGTATGACAAGTCAGAGACCTTCACTGTCACATCACCAAATGTGCATCCAACACATCCTTGCATCACAGCCCCCTGCCCTTCTGGCATTACTGGCCTCATGTGGGATGGCACACGTTTATGTTTGGGGAGGATTTGGGATGTGAGGCTGAGTGCTTCCACAAGCAGCTCCCGCAGCCCTGCAGAGGTAGAGCAGGGCAGCATCAGCAGTTGGCCTGAAGCTCCTGTGTCTCAGCTGGAGACATAAGGCAGAGCTCATCCTGGACATTTGTCCTCCTGTCCAGAGCAGATTTTCAGGATTTTTGTACCTCTGTGTCTCACTCTTGCTGTCCAGCTCCAACACACACCTACAGGAACATCAGAGGAGAGGCAAGAAAAATTCCCTAAAGTGTGTACAGACCTATTTCTTGTGATTAATTGAAGAAAGAAGCTGTTCTGTATGAATAAGAGACATTCAGCTTAGTGGCTGAAACAAAAGATGTACAAATTCATTATCCTGAATTTATTTTGCGTGATCTCTGATGGAAGGGCTTACTTAACAGCTTTTTAACCCAGCTCATTTCTCCTCTGTTGTTTTCCCTTCCTCCCTCAAAGACAATTCTAAACTACAAACAGAGTTCAGAAATGATCAGTATTTGATGCAGCTGAAATGATACTGTGAAATGAAAATGTTTTCAACAACTTAAAATATTTTCCCACATATTCTGCTGAAGTAAATTCATAAGCAAATTTTTTCCCTCAAAGCTCCATTTTTTCTTCAAACTTCAAAAAAAACAAACAAAAAACCAGCAACAACAACAACAACAAAGAAAAAAATCAAAACACAAAAATTCCCAAACAAAAAACCCCAAAACCACACAAAACCAAACAAACAGAAAAACAAACAAACAAACAAAAACAAAACACAAACTCCTCTGCCAGCTCACTTAGTTCTAGTTCAGTGCGTGTGTTGTTTGTTGTGAGCGTAGGGAATGTCACAACAAATTTGTTCATTTGAGATTTATTGAAAAAAATGTACAGAGGAGGCTGAAAACCGCAAGTGGCATCTGCATTAAAAAGTCCACCAAGTTAAGTATTGAGGAAAATTAGCTTGATTAGCAAAAGGACATGTCTCATAAAGCCAGTACTGGCTTTTCTTGGGGGGAAATATATTGGTACCTGAATAGGAACCCATGTGGGAAAACATATTTATTTATGTGAACGCAGGAGAAAATTGTTTCTCAATTAAGATCTCATAATTTACATATTCAGATATTCACTAACCTAAACTTTTAGCTTCAGAAAAGCCTTACCAAAGCATCAGATCAGAAGCAGCATTACCAATTCAGCCCCACTCTGCATTAACCTCTGCAGGAAAGGTTTGTGTAAGACAAACCCTGACGTGTTCCAGAGAGAAACTCAGCAGCGCTCTCCAGGGAGGAACACGCAATCGCTGGAAGCCCTGGAGCTTGCATTCTGATTTTCATCATAGCCTGGAGCAAATCAGGGGTTGACTCACCTCCAAGGCTGCCCCCACCAAGCTGCAAGTCACAGAAATAAGTTTTGATACAAACTATTTCCCTCCTTTTCCTCGTTTTTTAATGGGAAATCTGCAGCTCCTGGAAAGATGTGATTCACATGGCGCCCCTCCTCACCCCACACCTTGCACCTGGGTGACTGCCATAGTATTTCCAGCTCTATCTATTGCTGTCCCAGCTGGCCAAGAAGCAAGAAAAAAAATGGTCCACCCTGTGGCCAGAAGGGAGGCAGATCCGGTCCAATGGGCTGACCAAGTGTACAGGTAGTTCAAGGCTGCATTTTCAGCACCTACCTCTGCATTTTGGTTTGGAAAAAGACAGTTTTGCCTTCTGAGAACCTCTTCAAGTTCAGAGATACGCCTTTTTTTGTGCACAGAAGAGTGCAAAAATAACTTAATTGTTTGGAGCTTTGCACCCATCCCTTAGAAGGAGTGGAGCAGGTGATTTCATGAGAAATAAGTGTCTCACTGCCATCAGCACAGGCATTTTACAAGAGGGGCTTGCATAAAGGAGTTAATTTGCTAGTCTTAAAATGCAGGCAACTTATCATAGCCAGCTGTGCAGTAAGCACTGCGCAGGGAAGATAAATTTCTTCATTTTTAGAGAGTTAAATCTTGCTAATTAAGACCACACGGCTGCTTGCTAGAAAGAATTGGCGTTGATATCTAATATTTCCCACATGTACTTACCAGAAATGAGTGTCTCACCCCATCTGAAGCACAGGCAGTAACTTCCTCTGCTTCCCCAGAGCATTGGCTTTGAGGAAAGGGCCCTTTATTAGTGTGAAGGGCTGCACCTCTGTAGATCTCCTTTTTGGAGGAATACCTCTCCAGTGGTGTTATTTGTAGGCATTCAGATTTGTGCTCTCTCCCCATCTGGGACTGAGGATGTCATTAGAGTGCAGGAAAGAGAAGATGGGGGTCTTTTTCCCCAGCCATTTAACTAATGCCTACATAGGATGAAATCCTGTAGTCCAGCTAGTCCACAAGGACAGGAGATGGTTTTCAGTGCAGAGACTTTAAAAGGCTGAGGGTGGGATTGTAAATTTCCTTCTGCTGTGTGACACCTCCTCAGCTGGTGTTTCAGAGGAGCTTTGCATCTGATGCTTTGGTTGCGAGGGACCTTTCTGAAAACATCGAGTTGGTGACCCAGTGCAGGACCTGGGAAAGGGAAGAAAAGGAAGAAAGGGAAAATGCTCTCCCCTAAATGACTCATTGAGCTGGATACTCTGATACTGCCTGCCACTCTGGACGTGGAGCAAGATGAGCCACGTATCTCCCGCATGCCACTTTCCAGCTGGGCATGAGAAAGAGAGGCAAGGACCAGCAAGCTGGGACGAAGGGAGGTGGCCCCACCAGACTGAAGGAGCTGAGGGGTGAAATGTGCCTCTGGGACCAGCACTCACCTTAGCAGTGAGCTCAGGAGGTGATCAGGCTGAAGGCGACAAAGGAAGGCTTGGACAGCAGAACAGGGACATGCCAAAAATCTTTGCTAAATTTACATCAATATGCTAATTGATTGAAGACTTTTGAATGCCAAACTATGCCAAATTTAAATGCCAAACTATGTCTGTGGGTGCAGCTGAAGGGACACGAGAAAAGGATCTTCCATCACACTGCAAGTTCTGTTGTTTCCAAGCTCTGCTTTAACTCATAAATGGAACAAACAGTCCAAAAGGTTGAGATTTTATTGCAAAATCCCTCTTTTACAAATTCCCAGTACATCCCAGTGCTGGACAAACACGTAACACAAACTTTGTGATAATATTGATGGTTGTTTGCATCCAGTAATGCCAAAGCAACCCACAGCAAAGTAGGCAGCACACATTTGGCTTTAAAAATGTTGAAGCCAAAACACTAATGCTGCAAATTGCAAGGTCCATTTAAATGAAAATGAATGTTAATATGTTTGTGTAAAGCCAAAATGGAATTTAACAGAGAATGCTGTGAAGCAGGATATTTTGTCACTGGAACAAATCATTAGGAGGACTGAGACACACTGGCTTGACATTATCAGAACGACCTGGGCAAGGTGAAAAGATTTGTCTTGACATTTATTCATGGATGGATAATTTTGCTGAACGGATTTTCTAAAGGGAAACCATTTTTGACTGTTTTGTGAGAGTTCTACCTAATGAGCCAGCAGGAAAGACCAGTGAAGGGCACTAGAGCAAGCCCGGAGCTGCTGAACCTTCAATACTCTGCTGTCACTGGCAGCGACACTGGTATTATTGCTAGTTCTTCCCATTTAATTATGAGTCTTGTTGGTTATTCCCTTAGATTTTCTGGTTTTGGAGTCTTCACAGGCCAGGAGAGATCCAAGATGCGGCTGCAGACAAAGAAATCCGTGATTAAAAACTGATTAAGTGGCTCCTCCTTCAAAACATTCCAGCTTTTTCCACAGAAGGTGAATTTTCCGGCAAGAGTATGTGTGGTTTTCCTCTGGGAAATTCCCTAATTATTAATAATTTTGATAATTACAGTGTTGGGCAGGAATCCCACAGAGACATGTGGTTAGCACCGTGTAGCCACGAGTCAGAGAAAGCACCCCCTTCCATGTGAAGTTCTGCATAAATTGGTCAGAGAGCTGCTGCTCCCAGAGCGGGGATATGTGGGTTCAAACCTGGTGCCTAAATGTGCTTTTCCTTCTCCTGGGAGGGCAGTGCTCACCTGGGGGTGTGTGGGAGGCAGGTCACATCCTAAACTACAGGCATATGGCTGGTGCTACCACATCACTGTGCTCAGAGGTGGCTGGCAAAGGGAGAAAGAAAAGGGCAACCAGAGAGCAGGGAGAGGTGTGGAAATGGACAGGAGTAAAAGATCCTTGAGAAGGGCAGAGAAAAAAAAAACCTGGAGGTGAGCCTGGACAAATGATGAAATACATATCCTCCAAGCAGGCAATTAGCAACAAATCTTCAGGCTGATGAGTCTTTCAGCCTTGCTCAGTGCAGCCATGGTGAGGAGTGAACCAGGGTGTTGTAATTGGTCTGGGATGTGCAGGTGATGAACTGACCCTCTTCTGGAGGAAGCTGGACCATAACTCCTGTGTCTCAGGGCCTTGCCCCTACTTGGAGATGTTGATAAATCACCCTGGAGAAGGTCGGGACCACATCATCACCGCAGTGGTGAGGAACAGAAAAGCAGTTTTGTGTGAGTCACGCTCAGAATCCAACACTTTTGGACTTTTGCCCTGAACTTTGGACTAGGCATGAGCAGTTAAGTAAAGCCAGAAGGTAAATCCAGATCTTGTGTGGTTTAGAGATGTGGTAGTTAATAAAGTGAGACTGCAGCTGCACTGTTTCAGCAGAGCTGAGGGTAGACAAATCTGTGCTGGACTCTTTCTCCAAAACAAGTCTGCAGAGCTTTTCTCAGAGGCCATTGCAACTTGGCAGCAGGAAAACAGGTGGGAACTGACCTCTGAAAGAGGATCTCAGGAAAACCTCCTCTCAGCCCCTCCAGAGACCTCCGTTTCCTGCTACCTCTGCTCCACGTTTACCAGCAGATTTTCCCAGGCAGTGTCCCACCTGCTCAGCTCTTTTGCAAATCTGGCTCCTGCAGGGGAACTCAGCTCTTTCAGAAAATCTGCAATGAAAAGAGTGGAATGAAAGCATTGTGGACTCCCATGGGAAGGTCCTTGCTGTTTCCAGCAAGCTTTGGCTTGGGCCAATTCGTTTCTCTTCTCTATTCCCAGCAAATAAGAGAGGTTCAAAGGATCAAGGTGAAACAGGGTCATGCACTTCTCCACTCATGTAGCGCAAAGAAAATACATGCTGTTCAAAGAATAAATGAAGTCACACTCTCAGTTCTTAACTTACTTTAATTGAGTATATAAAAGAAGACTAAATTTCATTATCAGACTCAGCAGGAAAAGCTAAGCTGGAGGGAGGCAGTTCTTTATTAATTCACAGTGCTGTACATCACACATAATGTCTGGCAGAAAATAAAGTGTTTTAACTTGGAGGGAAATATTAATTTTAGTTGGAAAGAAACAGTGTCTCATGTGAGCACACCAACGTTTCTTCAGCAATATGGTTTAGACTCTTAAGGTAAAATCTCTAATTATTAACTTTCTCTCTACAATGCTCTGATGTTTTCAGTAGCCACAATTGCCAGTGCAAAGAAAAGCTCCACAGTGCAGCCAGGTACTACGTGAGAAAGCAGTAGAAGCAGGGTTTCTTGATGTCCCTTCTTTTTTTGTCTCCCCATCCAAAAAGTATCTCTAGAAGTGGAAAAAGCTTTCAGGTGTTGAACTTCTATTAAAAGCCAGAAAGTCTCTATTCTTTCACTGTCCTGGTACACCAGTGGTGCTGTTGCAATTCAAAGACATCTTCCAACACCTGGGAATTACCTTCTTCTTCCCAGTTTTGATTTTTTTTCTCTCACTTTCTCATTTCTTTATTTCCTCTTGCAGGAGGAGGACTGGCACACTCTACCTGGACTGCCACCACGTGTTAGTTAAGTGACTGGTTGGAGGTGTCAGAGCTGTAATGTAATTTGTATTCATTGTGCCTCTCCAAAAGAGCAGGTAATTTGAGGGAAGATTGAAGCTGTGGACAATTCATTAGACGCTCATCTCAAAGGGAAGTGTGCCAGACAAGAGAATCTGATACGCTTCTGAATACCTGGAATTGATGTAATGTTCCGTGTTAAAAATACCTTTCACAGTTACGTATTTGGGAATATTTGCCTTTGACTGTGGGGAATTGTCAGCTTGTCTGAATCATGGTGGCTCTGAGCTTCACACAGATGAGTTAGCGTGGATGACAATCAAAGCCCCGTTCCCACCAAAGCATGCTATAAAATTTGGAATAAATCTTCTAATTGAAAACTAATTGGTGTTATACTATCTATGCCAAACAAGATGGTGTCAGTTCAGATCATTTCCTTTCTCAGGCACCGAAGACAAATTAAGGTTCCCAGCAGCGCAGCACAGTGAGATGTACTTGCACCTGGCATTGAGGAAAGAATGCCCACTCTGGGAGCTGTCTAGGCAGCTTCTCTTCAGGGGTGTTTTCTACCACTTCTTGCAATAAGAGTTCCACAAGAGTTCCCCAAAGACTGAGACCCCTGAGGTGTCCTTACCCACCCTCACATGTTACAGCACCTCCCTGATCCAGGAGAGGGGGATTGCACATCTACAGATGGACAGATCTGTAAAAATGTGCATCCCCCTCCTCCTGGCAGAGGGGTGGAGTTTTTTGAGTTTTCACAGGCCTAGAGAGATCCAAGATGCTGCTGCAGACAAAGAAATCCATGACTAAAAACAGATAAGTGGCTCCTCCCTCAAAACATTCCAGCTTTTTCCACAGAAGGTGAATTTTCCGGCAAGAGTATGTGTGGTTTTCCTCTGGGAAATTCCCTAATTATTAATAACTTCAATAAGTTTTTTAACTCCTGGCAGACCAGGCCAAGCCTGTCACCTCCAGGTAATCTGGCACTCTGAAACACACTCAGCTCCAACATCATCCCAGCAGGAATGTGAACTGGAAACAAACCACAACTGCATTGCTGCGATCAACACTCCTCTTTGAGGTCAGCTAGTCAGGATGCAAGAAAGTGCAAGAAGTTCTTGTGAAAATGAGACGTTTCTGCTGATTTTTCCATTTTACCTCTCCTGGGCCCAATAAAGAGAGTAATTAGCCTCCTACCTCTTTACTACCACCTTTTACCTACTGAAAAATACTTGAAAATCTCTGCTCAGTCTGTCCTTTTCTGGGCTAACCAGTTCTTTCCTCTCACATTATGTGCTACAGATGGCCCCTCTGTCTTGCTCTTGCTCTTTGCTCTGCACTGGCATTTTGGCAGTGCCCCTGCATCGTTCTTGGATCACAGCTTCACCATCAGGCACAACACTTGATTCTAGCTGAGCAGAGCAAAGCATTGTCTTTCAAGTTGCATTCCTACTTGCCCTGCTCCAAATCAGCTCTGCCTTTTTGCTAGAGCATCCTGCATCCCCAATACCTCCCTTTTCCCATTGTCATAATCAATGCCTTCACTTTAGACTGCTGAATTCTCCTGCCCTGTGTGTCACACCAAGTGCGTCTTTAGCCAATGCCACCTGAGAGGCTGCAGACCATTTTCTTACTTCACTCACGCAAATCCTGTCCCTCAGAGTCACCCTAAATCTCTCAAACTTTGTCTGGGACATGTCAGTTAAACTGGTTTTTGTATTTAATAAATCTGTTAATTGGAATCAGGCCTTGTTTGCACCTCCTGGTGACTTCACCCACACTGTGAATTAACTTGCTTTGCTGCTGGGAGCATCAGAAGGCCTCACTCATGTTAGCTGATATACTCACTGATATCCACCACTTTCCCCTTCAAGCAGGACACCCAGGCAAAGAAATGCCACTGCTGGCACTGCCATTGTTCTGGCATGACTTGATAAATGTGAGTTGGCTGCTTTTAACCCTCCAGTTAGTCTTCATTAAGGACTTGTGAAAGAGATGAGTGGATGTCAGTGTCATTCTGGGCATCACAACGAGACTGATGAGTTTATGAGTGTCTACTCCTTTCTTTTGAAATAAAGCACCATCTCCAGTGCTGTGGGCTTGCAGCCATGCCCCAGGAGATCTCAGAGATAACAGGTTTAGAAAGGAACATTTGAACTTTTTTTTCTTCCAGCCTCATTTCAAAAACAAATTTTCTTCTATATTACTGCATTCAGAATTAGCCTATTTTGATGAAATACCATCTTCAAGGAGAAATATATTCTGTCACGCACTTTTTAATCAGCTCTCTCCCTTTCTCATTTGAGGAATAATGCAATATTTTTCATTTTGTTTTGTTTGGTAAAGCTGAGGTGAAGAAGATTGTTTGTATTTTCCCTAATCATGCTGTCTGGTTTGTTTATGCAGTTCTATTCTTTGTCTGTGAAGGAGTTTGGTCTCAATAGATCTTAAAATACTAAACACGGGAACCTCAACTGATCTTGGATAGAATTAAACCCAAGGGTGATTTCATCATTGCCTTTGCTGAGAGCAGTTAGACTAAAAAGTGTTTGAACTTGTCACAAATCAAGTGAATCAAGAGCCTTTCAGTGCTTGGTGATAAAATCTGAATACGTGATCAGCCACAGAATGTCTCAGCTGTGCCACCTCCTTCCAAGGGCTGGGCCTAAGATGTTCAATATAAAAAGTTCTTGTCAAATGGCAACCTTTAGGTCAATGCTCAGGTTGTGTTAATCAACATACCTGGCTGGTGTTTGCCATCTTAGCTCCTGTGCTGGTGATCTCCGGGTGATGAATCAGATCTTCAGGGAAGTGTTTGCCTGCCCACACTCCAGGGTTGTGTCAATTTTTACAACAATTTTTTCTCCTATCAATTTTCCCTGTCAATCTTTATGCCACCAAAGCACTGGGGCTGCCTCTGCCAAGCAATAAAGAGCAGGCTCAGTGTCAGTGCACGTATTCATAGTTAGCATGTCGAAAGTCCGCCCTTCTGCCTGAGTTCCCAGCAGAGGAAGCCTTGATGAAGTTTTTCAATGGGTATGAGTGTGTCTGTCTCTCTCTACCAACTCCTTGACCTGTCACCCAGACTTTACCATCCCTTTCAGCCATTGCAAACACCATCTTCATTAATGCCATTTCACAGAGACACAGAGCTTCCAGCCAGAGGATGGCATTGCTGTCCAGCTGCTGCCAGTGTGGAAGGGATCCTTTACCTCACCGAAGTTTCTCTGCACAGCTTTCTAGGACAAGGTCCCTGTCACATCTCCTCAGGCACAGTTTTCAGGAGAAGAGACAATTAGAGCTGTATTAGGTGAGCTGCTGCATGAACTTGTGTGAACAGCTTCCTGTACAAAAGGTGCCTTGCTCTGTAGCTTTTCCCATGTGGAGGTTTTTTTGCAAGGGCTTTTCACAGAATCACAGAAGAGACCCCCAAGGAACATTGAGCCTCCACTGCATCCCCAAGAGTCACACCCTGTCCCCAAGAGTATTCTCCAAATGCTTCTTGAGCTCTGTCAGGCTTGATACTGTGACCACTTCCCTGGGGAGCCTGTTCCAGTGCCTAGCCACCCTCTAGGGGAAGAACCTTTTCCTAATATCCAGGCACTCTGGTTCTATGGGAAAAGCCCAGGATGTCAGAATCTATCACACTGTTATGCTACAACTCTCTACATTCCTACTACATGGAGTTCTGAAAACTAGAAAGTATTCCAGATACCCAAAAAAAAAAAAATTTGCATTCTCCTTCCTTATTGGAGACTCTTTGCTGGACCAGCCTTTTGTCAGACTCTTTTATCTGCTTCACTTCACTTTACTGCTAACTGTGACTTACATAGGATTTATGATTCAAGTCAAGAGCTTGATTGCATTTAGTTTGCTAGTGACAGAATCAATTCATTCCAGGTAGGAAGAGTGATGCATTGCTTGTCAGCCCCTCACTGGCCCACAGATTATTGAGAAGCCTAGTGAGTGTCTACGTATGTTTTGGAGTCATGGGGTTTTTTTCTTAAGTAACTTCATAATTACTGAAATTCAGTATTATTCTCCTTAATGGAGGTTATAGAACAAGAAAAGCCCTGGAAACAAACTCTTGGTAAGTTTCTTTTGATACCAAATGATCTCATCCTGCTGAGGTAAATAAATTCCTATTTCAACTCGCTCATTTCCATTAATTTCACTTGAACTATTAGCATAATATCAAACATTAATTTTAATATTATATTTCAGTTGTATTATTAATATTTGCTGGTATAATGCTTTGTTTTTATAGAATAGCAATGTGTGTACCTTATGGAAATAGAGCATTTAGGTATTGCTGCAACAAAATTATTTGATGTCGTCAAGACGATCCAATTTCATTATTCTCATTAGATATTTCTGGAAGAGAGAGAGAGAAGAGCATTTTATGTTGAAATTTGATTTAAAACAAAAACGACTTCTGAAATGTTGGGATTTTATCACTGGCTAAAAATGCTAGTATCTGACAAGTATTTCTGCCAAGAAACAAAGAAGCTGACAAAATTAGGCCCGAAATGGAAAAGGACAAGGAAAGGGTGTTTGCTCGTGGTCCTGTCTGGGACTGCAGAGGTTCCTTGCAGGTCAGTAGAAGAAGCAGAGCCGCTGTAGGGTGTCAGAAAATTAGGGTACTCAGCTATACAAATTAAAAGTCTCAGCTTCATCTCTCAACCTCTTATTGTCATTTATTTGTCTCTCCTTCTGCCGATGGCATTGCTTGAGTTCTTCCTGCTGCCCCAAGAGAGGGAGACTGGCAGAATAGCCTCTCCTTCCCCCTTGCTATAAGACTCTCCAACATTTTGCACGCAGCTGAGCAGGTTGAGGTGAAGGACAGCCTTGTCCAGCCCATCCTTGAGTCCCCACAAGCAGCCAGATTCACTGGGCACATAGGACTGAGCCATAGGGCTGGAACTGAGCAGGCCTGAGGTGCTTCATGAAGACCTGTAAATATCTAACCTGAGGCTGTCTGACCTCAGGCTGTGCTTGACAAGTTGCATCCCAGAGAAAGTTAATTCCTGTGCTGTCTTTCTGGCACAACTCACATATTCCCAGTGAAGACACAACTCAAAAGAAATATAACTTTAAAAGTGCCTTAAACAGGAGAGCTGGATGCAATTAACATGTGGGTAGGGGGAGCTGGATGACCTTCACTCCCTGATGGATTCACTCCTGAGCTAAATACATCTAGGGCTCTGGCTGTATCTATTCATCAAACTAAAGGTGTGATGGTAGTTGTGCTTATTGGATTAAATCATGACTGAGCCACGGGCTTATGCTAACAAGCAGCAAGCTCCCCAAAGTCTCTGAAGTGTGTGATGTGTGCTGAGTGCCCCTTCAGAAGCAATGGACACGGTGTAAGAAGGTGCACCACAGAGTGCAATAAAGACTTTTTAAATATATCATAAAGAAGCCGGATCAAAAGTTTACTAATGCTGGCCATGCCTGAGTAAATGCATGCCAAAATCTCAGATGTGATGGCTCCTTGCTCCTCAGGAGACCCCATAAAGCAAAGGACTGTCGATGTGGCAGCATTTTACACGGGCCTGCTCAAGTCCGTTCTTTTTTCTTCCAGCGATGGGAAATAGGGTAGGAAGGTTTCCATGCACTGAAAAAAAAAAATGGGTAAATGGTAAGTGTGGCACTTTGTGAATCCTACAATGGCAATTGTTCAAACCATCCTGGTGCCTGAGTGCCACTCTTTTGCTAACAGAAGCTTGGGCTGAGGCACTCCCGGGGGCTATTGTCCATTAAACTTTGCTCCCTAAAGAGTTCCCCCGAGGTTCCTGTTTCTTATTCATTATCAGTGACATCTAGTGACCAGCCAGAGTCATGCAGCAACTGAATGAAACTGTAATTAATAAGTTAGACTGAACTTACATGACAAGAAACTACTTGGACTGTTAGTTTAACAAGTATTTCTCACTGCTGCCAGCAGACAAATCCATCAAACGCCTGTGTTTGAAATTATCCTTCTGCTCCTCAGCCTTGTGCAGGATGCCAAGGGCTGCCTTAGCTCCTGCAGGAGGTCCTACAAAGCAGGTCCTCAGCTGAGACTTTCCAGAATGTTTTATGATCCAGATAAAAGTCTTGGGGTTTGAATTTTGATGTGCTTTAAAGGTTCTGCTTTACAGACATCGAATTTTCAGCTTTTCTTATAGATCAGGTTTCCTCAGGATATCTCAGCTGGGTGTCTAAAAGCCTTGGCAATTTGTAACACCTCCTTTCAAACCTGCTTTCCTGATAAAATAAGAATATTTTATTGCTTTGCCACTATTGAAAGGAATCTCTGCTCCCTATCACCTTGCAGCCAAAGCAACACAGTAGAAGATGTCCCTGAGGTCCTTATGCTCCTCCTATGCTTCGTGCAGATAGGAAACCACGCAGAGTCAAGTGCCTTAAATGGGTGTACAAGTACTGAAATCATAAGAAAATTTTTAAAAAAATTCATTTGGCAGAGAAGGCAAGTGGGAGAGACACTTAGTGAAGCAAAAAAAATTAAGTTCTTGTCTTCTAGTACACAAATCTGATTTGAGATGCAAATCTAGGGGGAAATGGGCTTGGCTTGGCCTGGTGTTTTTTACTGCAAGATTAATCTGTAAAAATTGACAGAGAAAGAGGCCTCTTCTTCCAAAGTAATGCTGTGCTGGGTGACCAACAGCCCCAGATGTGAGGCTGTGAGAGAGATGCCTCTGCCTGAATTAAGGTGTAAATGAGACCATAGGCTGAAGTCAGTTATATGGATTTTATTTAACAGTAAATGTGAGTTACAGAGATAGAAAAGAGGAGAGGGAGAGAGGGAAAGAAAGATCAACAAGAAGATAGTCACTACCCCTGGATCCAGTGGCATCCCACTGGTCCTTCTGGGCAATGGGGATCCTGGAGTCTTTCTGGAAGTGCCACCTTTACACAGTCCTAGCTTAGGGTATCTATGAGGTAGTCACAAATGTTCCCAATGACTTGAGGAGGCATGTGTGTAAGCAGTTGCTTCCTTCCCCACAGTTTGACACAGTGGTCATTTTTGTCTGGATGTGTTACCCAGGATGCGCTCACCAGACCTCACCTCTGCTAGGCCTGGAATCAGCACCTTCCTGCAGTAAATTTCTGCCATCTGTACTTAGCTCAAATTCCCTCTGTGGTGGCCTATCTTATGGCAAGTTCCTTCTGCAGCTTTGACAGTGTTTTCAGACAGGCAGCTGTATTTTTTAAGTCCTTACAGAGGCACAACAGGGAGGCAGAGGTGTGAATGCCCCATGGTTTCTAATTTTTCTTGCCTCTTGGGGAGATGGGGGAAAAACCCGTTTGCCAAGTGGTCCAGCTGAGGAATCCAGCTCCCCAGCAAGATTTCAGAAAGGTTTCTCAGCAACCAAGCCTCCACACTGAATGGAGATTGCGCCTCAGATAAAAGGCATTTCAAAGGAGCTGAATCAACATTGGTTTTGAGCTTGTGCACTCAGGAGTGGGCAGTGTGGGACACGAAAGCTGTGCCATGCCTGGCCTGCTCCTGATACTGCCACAGTAAATGGTGTGGAATGGGATGGCAGAACTGGAGAGACACTCAACTCTCCATCCAGAGCTGCTGAGGGAATCTGAGCGTGGAATGCCAGCCCAGCATGTGGGAATCTGTGGAGCTGACAGTGAGGGAGGGTGAGCGGGGCAGCCATGGGCCAGCAGCAAGACTCAGGGTTCTCTTTGTGTCCCTGCTGCACTTGTCAGACCAGTCCCGGGCCCACACTGGTCCCCAGGGATGCCTATGGGCTATGGACTCTGCAGACTGAGCATGCTCCAGCCCACGGGCTGGGGAGAGGAATGTCTCGGCCTCATTTCCTCTGAGAGATGCTGCAAATGATAGGACTGGTAACAGATTGCATACAAAAAGTGGTGCAGCCTCGGGCAAACCCAGGGCTAAGAGGCCCACACCATTATGCCATTAGTCAGAGCAGATGCCTGTGATTGTGGCAGTGACCTGAAACTGCTCATCTTGTTACCCAGGGAGGGTCTGCAGTCACGGGGCTGGCAAGTGTGGAATAAATAAACCAGGCTCTTCTTTCCTTCCCTGAGCTGCCTGCCACATTCAGCTCTCAGTTAAGGCAAAGAGAACAGTGGAGCAGTGGTGACAGCTGACACGATGCCCTTCACAGCCAAACCACTGGTGGAAACAGCTGCTGAAACAAATTTTGGAAAAAAATGGCTTAGTAAAGGGCTTGTAGCTTTTATCTCCTTTACTCAGACTCTCCTCTCCTGCTTTTTTGTGAGGTTTTGTTCTACCTTTACACCACCAGGCACCTTGGCTTGGGGCAGTGATCCCAGGTTGTCACTGGTGTGTCCACCCGCACTTGAACAACAAGAAGGTAATGCCTTTCCTCCTTGATCCCCAGCACACTGACTCACGGGCCAAGCATCCCATAGGAGTCAGGTACCCATGTTCTGTCCTTTAGGGCCCCTGTTGCTCCGGGACTGGCACATGGACTGGAGTAGGTGCAAATATCTGGAACAGCTGTTGTGAAATTAGCTTCAGCATCCACACTCAGAGAAAGAACAGCTGGAGACGTTTTGCTTTCTCTCCTTGAAGAGGAGGTGGAGAACGGGCTGTGATCTACAGCTTGGGCAGTGAAGGAGGGTCCATTGCAGAAATTCTCCAACCCCTGCCCCAGACCATCCATCTTGTCTTGTGTAAGGCACACCAGAATCTCCTGTTTGATATAAGTTATTCCCATCTCCTAGGAGGTGACTCTCCCTCTCACAATCTCACTTTTCATAGTGAGTGTCATTCAGGGTACAGTTTGTAAGGTCTACTACAGCCTTGTTGAAAAACATCCTTTTAAAAACAAAACAAAAAAACAAAACAAAAAGATAGAAAAACCATGTCCAAATCTAAGTCAAAACACTCTTTGGAGCAAGTGAACTATGTGGAAACAGTTCTCGAAGGCAATAACAGCACCTGCAACCACAGTGTACCCCTGCCTTTGGAAAATATATGGACAACTATAGGCACTAAGAAAAATCATCTTGGCTGAAATATTTATTTTACCATCACCTCCCTGCCCCCCCCGGCAATGTTGCAGGCTGTAACTTACTGGAACCTCTAAGTAAAGCCATGAAAACACCTGGCTGCAGCACTCAACATCAAAATGCCTTTGCAATTTTCATTTAATCAGCTGGCAGCTGTAATGAGAGAGATGGATCTGCAAAGGCGTCTCTGTGAGAGGAGCCCTGACACGCAGCTCCTGGCAGGCGCAGATGCCTTGCTCTCAGACAGACTGCACCAGGAGGTGTGGCTGGGAAGGGCTGGAAGGGCTTTGGCAGCACCTGGAGCACATGCCTGAGGCAGGAGCAGTAGATAGTAGGTGTTCAACTCCATCTGCTTCTAAGTATCTGAAGAGAAATTGGCCTTGGAGCACGCCCTGAAATGCTCCACAGACCTCTGATTTTATTGTGGAAGTATATATCCTTAACCACCTCCCTCCCAGTCCCTGCCAGGTCATGTTGATAATGGTCCCTCATTGCCTTTCTGTTTGTAGCATGGCTGCACTTTAAAATCCTCATGAAAATAGGCAAACCTTTAAAAGCTACTACTGCAACCATGTCAAACTACACAGTGTTTATCATTAGCTTAATTATTCTTAATTGCTTTACTTAGTCTGGCAGGATCTCATTAACATGCCTTAAAAAAAACCAGTCAGACCAAAAAGCTTTGTATATTTTACTGTGTATATCAAGAACATATCATATAACATATGAGGGAAGACTTTTGCTCATTTTCCCAAAAAAACCCCACTTCTGTGTCTATCAGCAGCCACCGTTGTGTCATTTCCCCTCCTTTAACATTTTTCCCGTGTTGTGTCCCAAGCTGGTTTGATATAAAAGACACAAAAATGCTGATTTCTGTCAAACACCAGGAATATAGGCAGATGGATAGAGAGGAGAAAATACAACAACAATATGGCAAAAGTTATTAGCAATTATTTCATACTTACTTAAAAAGCTTCAGTGAGAATATAAGAAGTATTTTGAGCATCAGACTGATCCTCTAAGGTCCTATTTTAGGACATCCAACATCCCATTCTTCTAAGATGTACCAATTTATCAGCTTAGAGTGTACTTTTTTTTTGCATTGTTCCTTTGTTCTTCTTTATTCAGAAGCCCATATAAGGAAAAAATAGCATTTCTACGACAAGACTATTTTCCATAAAACCATAGTGGCTGGCCTTAAATCCTGTTTGCATTCTCTCATTATTTACCCACTCAATGCTGCATTCCCTTTCTTCTGCATTGCTTCATGCTGGGGCATTCAGTATTCCTTGGATCACCATCATCACTGGGAATTGTTCTGGATACCCTGAGATAAGTAAAGCTCCTTTCCTGTCAGTTTTTCCATCCTGGGATTTCTCAACCTGGTAAGTCTCAGCAAGACCAGACAGTGGCAGGAAAGACTCAGGAGGGGTTCATTAACCACCCTCTCCTTTTCTGCAAGACAGGAGAGATTTCTTCCCACCTTACAGTCTTTGCAGCAAACAAAATGTGTGTTCCCTCTGACTTTTCTCAGCAAGTGCTGATCCCTCTCCACTGGAGATCCCACAACCCTTCAGCTGCTCTGTCTTATGCCTCTCCTTGAATGACTGGCAAGGCTGCCCAGAGCACGTTGAATGCAAAACTGCCCACTTGTAAAGGAAGGTGTGAAAAAACCCAAAATAATGTTGCCTTCCTTCACAAATCACAGGTGAAAAACTCTGTCCTCGTGCCAGAAATGCAGACATTTCCTGTGGAGAGCAGCTGGACGGTCAGCAGGGAAAATCGTCACCAATTTGCACCTGTCCAGGTGCCAACACTAATTGCACCACACATGTGAATTTCCAGTTTGACATTTTCTACAAACTAGATCTACCTTCAGGAACTGCTAAAAACCTTTTTCCTCCTCAACCTGAAGATTCAGCTGGAGCATCTGGGGAGCTCCAAAAAAGTTTTTAGAAACACCAGACAAGAGGAGGCAAATTCTCAGTCTGTTAAGCATAATGTCCCCATTGGCACCAACAGGCTCTGGCCATTCACAGCGGCTGACGCTGGGTCTGGCACCAGAAATTCTCCAGCTTTACTTTTATGAGATCTTGAGATGTACTTATGGCTCACAGCAGAGTTCTGTGCCAACGCTGCCTTGCAAAAAACCCCCTGTGTGTTAGTTTAACATTACTGGTAAATATTTAGCTCTGCTGCAGAAGCACTTTGTGGTTATTTAATACCTCCAGGGACAACTTTCTTAAAATAATAGGTGAAGTGCTGGGACTTGAGAGAGCTGAGTGTAATTCTCTGCTGTTGCAGACTCAGATCTTTGGCAGATCAAAGAGCAGTGCTCTGCTGTGATAGGGTATCTGTGTCATCCCAAACCCATGGGAGAGGGAGTGCAGAGTAATGGAATTATGGATGTACAGCTATTTTGTGTGAAAGCATAGAAAGCAGTTCAAATATGAACATGGTGATAAAACCTACATTTCCAGGAAAGCCCAGTCAACCCCAGAAGTCAAAAAAGGGCATTAAGTTGCCTTGTCTTGAATGGGAGCACAAGAATATTTTTCCCATCAACAGTATCCCAGTAATCAAGTGAGGTCTCTGTGGTTGTAAAAAAGGAGTCAAGATTTGGGTTCTAAGGAGAAACATCTTCAGGTCCCGTTCTGTTGATTTTAAAGGTCTATGAGCGAATAACCAGTAATTCTCACATGCATGGAGTCATCTGACTTGCAAATGTACCTACCTTAGAAAATGTTGTATTTGTTTGATCTCTTCTGCTGTCAAAAAGCCCCATGGGAATATTTATCCTTCCTTTGAGTAGAACAAATTTTTAGTTCTAGAATATCACCATGGGCTGGGCTTCATGCAGACAAGGGTGTCAGGTCTAGACACAAAACACGGTGTTCTGATGCAGCATTTGAATCTGTCTCCAGCCTGCTTGTGGACATGTAGCCAAGAAAAATTCCTGTTTTCTCTAGGAGTCGTTTCATCGGAACTGAAATGAGACGGTGACATGGTTTGGGTGGCCAGCAGCCCTGAACCGGGAGTGTCACTTTTCAGCCTGACTTCTCCAGTACTCTCAGCTTTCACATTTAGCCTGTAGAATAAAGCAAACAAAACAAAACCATCACAAAGAATCAAACAGCTACCTTGAAATAATATACGAGAGGAGAGGAAATTCTAGGTTGGTAGTGAGTGGTCCATGAGAATAAGAACATACTCAACCCCACTGCAGTGCCATGGTTCCTTCTGCTATGCAGGCAGAGCCTCTCTCCTTGGCAGGAAAAGGGATTGATTAATTAATTAGTTAATTAGTTAACATGTAGCAATGTGAGGGTAGGGAAAGGTTGCAAGATAATCATTACCATTATTATCAAAACCACACAGCAGCTTCTCATTAATGGCTTCTTTATTTCTCATGTAAAGGATGTTGTCAGTACTGAAAGAATTTTTCGTCTCAAAAATTGCTACGAAACAGCTTGGTACTGGGCTCCAATTTGAAACATATTCTATCTAGCAGACAATATGAAACAATGCTTAAATTATTTACCACAAAGATTTAAAGCACAAACACCGTGACAAATCCATCCGAATTTAATGGATGGATGCAGAACAGGCTGCATCCGATTTCATAAATACCTTTGTATCACAGCCTTTCTTTGCCCTTCCTATGAAATGTTTTTATGATGACAACTTTGTTGGAGCTGAAATTGCTCCTTTCCTAACTTTCAGATCACAAGAACTTTGTTTGCCTTTTGTGTATTATCTATTATTATTTTGTCTCCTTATCATAATGCTATCCATTATTTCCCTTTTTTAATATAATTATTTTCCCATAATTGTGTCTCCTCTGTCCAGTGGAGGGGCATGGCTGGGCTGGTTGTGCAGTAGCAAATATAAGACCAACACACCTCAGCCTCATCCCTGAGGGAGAGGTGATGAGCTGCAAGGACCATCCCTTCTGGGACCTTTGTCTCATACCAGTTGATATAAAAGGTCTGTTTGTGTTGGGGCAGCTCCATAGGTGCCACCAGCAATGCATCAGTGAAGCTGCTTATTTGGCCAGTGTGCTTCTTATTTCCTTCCTGACCTTTCCTTTGGAACCATTGTATTGGAAATCAATGGCAAGCTTTATGTTCTGGCTTTTTAGCTTTGCTGTCACAGCCCAAAACTGACAAGAGAGAGAAAATTGACATAAACCTTGAGAGGCGTTTGGCAGGCAAAAAAAGTTAACCCACATGCTGTTTTTTCAAAATCTCACAAGCCGTTCTGTGGCAGAAGTCTGGGCTCACGTTACAGCTCTGGAAGTTCATTAGATTGCTCCTGTAACCAGTGTGCATCCCTCTGTATTCAGTGTGACGTGGCTGGAATCACTAAACAGAAGCCAAGCAGAGGTGATTCTCCAGACCTTTGTAAGGAAATGTGGATGTGTTGCTAATACAGCTCGAGCACTTCCAAGATATTGGACATTGCTCTTGTTTGGCAAGTAAGCAGAAAAGCACTTCCTGAGCCATTATCTGCCAGGCTGCTGGGCTCACATAAACCAATTTTCTGTAGCTATATCTGTTAGCAGTTCTGCCATCTCTTTCCTGTCTCCAACGTATCTCCTTGATCACGTTTTTAAGGGACCCAAGGAATGCTTAAAAAGGGAATGTGACTTCATCTCATCTCAGATTTTGGGCATCTTTGTGCTCAATTCATTAGCAGATAAGGAAGCTGTTTTCATCCCCTTTGCCAATGAGGGATCAGTCTTTTCCAGGATTTCCTTTTTCAGTGTAATAGTTGAAATGTTAGGAAAAAATTATTCCTCTTTAGGGCAATACAGGTGCCTAGCACACATTTTTCAAAGCAATAGCAACTGCAAACCAAAATAGGAAAAGACCTGGTTAAAGAATATTTAGGGAAGTTATGACATCCTGAGGAACAGCTGAAGTTTTTCCTCCTGCACTTTGTAGTCAGGTGAGAAGATCCCTACACCTTAAGGGATTATCTCTGTAAATTTTCTGTGCCTGAGGAACGGAGGAGGGCAAGCAGAGGAGTTCATCTTTCATGAAAGAAAGAAGAACCAAGGAAATTGCAGTAATCTAATACCCAGAGAGGCAGAAGATAAAATTATTAAACAATATCTTAGTAG
Organism: Dasyornis broadbenti; assembly: GCA_013397935.1. NCBI lineage: Eukaryota > Metazoa > Chordata > Aves > Passeriformes > Dasyornithidae > Dasyornis > Dasyornis broadbenti. The sequence goes on along the minus strand of VZRN01002616.1, from coordinate 170,135 downwards.
TCATCTAGGGAATAAACTGATAAAAACAGACAGCATAGATTATTCAAGAATCTGCTTTCTCAAACCATTTTTAATTTCATTCCTTGTCAGAGCAACCAGCCAAGGGGATAAAGAGGAGGCAGCAGATGAGATATGTCTTGAATTTATTAAGAGTATGATATTGTCTTGCGAGACATTCTCTTAAGCAAAGAGAGAAATATGGCCCAGTGGGTGCACTCATAAAACTTGTGGATGGCTCTGTGCTGAGAACAGCACTGAGAGCTTTGAGGGACAGGATTAGCAAAGGCTGGATTAGCTGGAGAAATAGCAGCAATCAGTGTAGATGACTTCAGTAAAGACAAGAGCAAAGGAATTCAGGCAGATGTGAATTTTGATATCTGCCACCAAAACATGAGAGTTTTTGCTATAGCAGTTCTTTAAAAAATGTTTGCCCTTCATCAAAATGAATTGTGTACTTTATTTCCACGAAGGGTCACTGGAAAAGCACAAAATTATCAGGATTCACCACTCCAGAAAAAGCTGAAATTCTCCATGCAGGCTTCCTCCTCAGTTATTCCAGCCCCAAACTGACCACTGATCAATTCTTCATTCAGATGGTGTATTCAAATATCTAGGACTTGGTTTTTTTCAAAAACTTGTTGTTTTTCAGCTAGACAGACTTCATGGTAAAGAGCATCACTAGCAAAATCCACATTTCCTGGGGCAGAGGAAAATATGTTGGCTTGGGATTAATCTTTTGGAGTAATTAATTAATTAACCATGGCTTTCTTCAATGCTGAGTCCCCAGTTCTGATTGAAAAGTAGAGGAGAGGGCATTGCTATAGAGTTAAATGCTTTGGCTTTATATTGCAGTAGATACTACCTTTACCCTTTTCAAGTTTGAAGGATGCAGCTGAACTGTACTGCTGCAATAAAGGATGTTGTGAAAATAAACACAGCAGACAGTAACAAATTTCTTGGATTGTGTAGTATGTGCCAAAGCATATGCTAAAGACTTTTCGTGCCAAAAACCTCTTAAGCTGCTACCAAAGCTGTATAAACGCTTATTAAAAGATACTACAAGAGTTTAGGATATCTAAA
>VZRN01002616.1:156850-169015 GCA_013397935.1 Dasyornis broadbenti | reverse complement strand
AAAAAAAAAAAATCCCAAACAATCTGCCAGATTTGGTTATCAATAATATCAGGACCTGCTTGCCTGTTTCAACAGCAGGAGACACCACAGCACCAAGTGAGCCCAACATCAGGAATAGGAGACAATAATCACAGACACATCTCTTCCTTCACTTTTAATGTATGTGACATAGCTCACACAGAAATACACCACTGCTTTTTAGAAAGATAGAGGACAGCAAGTAGACTTGATTGGAAAGTTATACTCTTTGAGGATATATTTAGGTAGAATTTTTTTTTTTTTCACTACATGTTGAGCAGAGCAGGAAGGAGGGAAGAGAAGGAGTATTGAAGAAAAAAAAAAACAATATGAAAACTTGTTTCTTGTTCAGTATACACTCTTTCATTGACATTAAAAAAATCAAAAAACACAAACAAGAAAGCCTAATTGAATCAAAAGCCATTGTCCACTAGAAAATACCAACTAATTCTTCAAAGAAATACCAGCACTTCCTTAATTAAAGAGCTTTCCTGTGAGATCTGCAGGGTTCATTTCAATGTTATGCAATGCAGACATACATTTTGGTCACTGGACTATCCCTTGTTCTTAGTTTTTCTCTTGCAGGGAAGGTAAAAGCCCTGAAAATCAGTAGTATAGCTGTACAGACATCGCTTGCAATCCAAGGCAGAGACATTCTGCACTAACCACTTACAAACAGTCTGGAAAGCATGAAAATCAAGCTGTGTTCCAAGAAGACATGTTTAGATATAAAACCTGGGAGCACATTTATATATTTCCAAGAAAAACATATCCTGGAGCTCAGGTTAAACACACACAGACTTTGCCTGTGATTTCTAGTATAAATTATAAACTTGCTTTTGTCTGTTTCCCTTGAGGGCCTTTGCAAAATTAATTGTCCCTGACTTCTTGCCAGTATTACCTCAGTAAATACAATATATGGGCATTGGCAAATGCCTTGCACTGTGCACATGTCAATTTTAATAGATCAATAAATTATTTTCCTGTAATCTCCAATCTAAGATATATTCCACAGAATTTGCAGAGAGCATATCACTCTGTGGAAGTGCTGGTGTACCACCACATCTATAAACATATTAAAACATTCAGAAAGATGTAAAAATATTTTTAGCTGGACATCCTTCGGTAGTGGGTGTCTCTGGCAAAGCTGGATGACTTCTTTCCTCAGGAACTCTGCCCAAGGCATGGCTAGTTGTGCCTGGAGGGGGTGCTTCCCAAATGGAGGAAGAAAAGCACGACATCATAAACTTAGTGCAGTTGTTTTCTCGGTATCTTGAGGTGCCTTGACTCTCCCAGGCAGAAATTCCACTGTACAGCCCAAGCAGAGACATTTTTTTCTGGACTTCCAGCTTGGTGCCCATGTCGTCACACTCCACAACCTGTCGGGAGCGTCCCAGGGTCTCCATCTGCTTTCCCATACCAGGTTAGAGCAGTAAAATCCTTTAAGTCTTTAATCTCAATGCCTGCATCATCACAGGCTCATTCCAAAGTAAGTCAGAGGATAACTTGATCCATTGCAAAATTATGGCTGAGTTAGATGATCACTTCCCCCTTTCACGGCTGCATTCATCGCTCCTTCTCATTTGTCAGTTTTGCAATTTCTTTGTCAAAATTCTCCTCTACTGTTTCGAGGTCAAAAGTTTCCCAGTACTGTGGCAGTTTTTTGGGTCCAGTTAGAGATGAATTATTCATCAGAAAGATGTCAGAATTACTGAAGCACAATTAGCCCTTATTGTTTCCAGTGGCAGGACAAGTCTAACCAGCCCCAGGTGAAATCTCTTCGCTCTATAAATCCCAGTTATGCTCCCATTTGCTGTTACCAATATGTGCAGTCTGACAGATGCATTTTTCTTAGGCTGTGTGCAATCTCCATTTGCATGGTAATGAAGTCTTCCAAAGGCATTCAGCAGGTGAGATGGGAGATGAACTCCTTCCTTCAGCACCTGTGTCTCGTGATCAGCAGTGATTTTCAGGAACACAAAAAGCTCCAAGGGAGCCATGCCTGAGCACAGAGCTAAGACCTGCCACCACGAGTGATGGACCAGCTGCTGCCAAATCTGCTTGTGAATTAACCAGCTGTATTTCAAGATACACTGATTTATACACACCTTTACCATAATACTGGATTAGAAGAGTGAGCAGGAGATGAGGAATAATAATTTAACCAAGTTCTGGTGGGCTCTAACCCCAGTTTCCTAATGAGTAACCCCCTCCCCACAGCCACAACAATGGTATTCTCCAGTACCTTCTCCAGCCCTGCTCTAATGACTCCAAACAACAGATTTGTTTTTCCAGCACAGGTGGTATTTATCCACGCACCTACCATCTGTTTTCACAACTTTCTTGGCACAGGTGGCTGTTCACTGAGTATGGTGTTTCCTCCTTCCAGGATGGTGCAGAAATCCAGGTCCCAGCTGTTTTCTTCCTGGTGCCTGGTAGTTCATCTGGACTCACTATTCCCCTGCATTCCCACTATTTCATTGCATTATCTCATGAGTTATGTAAAAGTAATGTTGTACAGAAACCCCTTTCCCCAGACAGTGATTGAATTTTTTATGTCATTAAAGGATTTGTTCCTCTGTTGTTCTCTGTAACAGCGAGTAATTCCCAGTAAATATTAAGTAATTGATTTGCCGTATTTGTCTGGGGGCTTTTTTTTTTAAGTAATTGATTTATTTAGTCATTGCAATTACAGTAAATCAGCTAACTAAAAATAATGCCAAATAATTAATTTACTCAGTATTTGAATATTACAAATTGCCATAAATGACTGCAAATTACTTGCACACAGGGCAAATTTTCTTATCACTTGCAGGAAATGGAATGATTAATTTCCAAATGTTATTTATGTCTGCTGTTTTTTGGTGCTTTGCCATTGCCATTTCACCTACTGAGCAATGCACAGGAAAATCCAGTTACTGAGGCTGATCCCAAAGCACGAGATTGCTGGTGTTCCTCTTCTCAGTTAAACAAGGCAGTGTAAAGAGGGGTAAAACACCCTAATGGTTTTTATGCAGGAGTCTGAACACCTTGCTAACAGGTTTAATCTCTCATCTGAGGATCTTCTGTTGTCTAATAAGGCTTAGCTTCACATTTTGGTTGTGTCACTCACAAGAAACATGAAAATTTGGTAATGCCTCCCCTACATGGCCATCTCTTTGAGGAGGGGGGAAACCCTGTACGAACATATAACCTTTGCAATCTCTCAGCTACTGGTAAATCTTGTGGAAACTACCAAAAAACAGCAAAAAGGGATGGAGAGAAGAGTAAGGGAGACCGATACTGATTAAAAAAAAAAAATCACAGTACCCTTGTTTCTATAGGAAACCGTGTGAATAAATAGGTTTCATGCCTTTCATTTGCTAAGATGCCAAAGTATCTCTGTCCTGGTGAGGATGAGATTAAGGCAGACTCCCTCCAGTCTCTGCTGCAACAGAGTCTTTTTTCCTTTGAAAATTCAGTGCTGAGAATGGTAAAAATTCAGCCTAATGAGATTCAAAATGACAAAAGAGTGGCTGTCTTGGGAGTTCCACTTCTTTCGTCTCAGTCCTTTCTGTGTTTATTTTCAAGCATTAGTGCAATATCCTTGTCTTCTTGTCACAGCCCGTGTGGGAGCAAAGCAAGTACAGAGAGGAAGGGGCTTGGGAGAGTCCCAGATCAGATTTTACAAGCACAGCCCTAAAAAGCACTCAGGAATTTGCTCAATTATAAAGCTTGTGTTCAAAGAATCATAGAATCCTGGAATTGTTTGGGTTGGAAAGGACTTTAAGGATCCATGGGCAGGGATGGCACTCACTAGGTCAGGTTGCTGAGGGCCTCATGCAGCCTGGCCTTGAACACTTCCTGAGGGGAGACGGCGCAGCTGACTTTGAATGTGCACACAGGTATTATAATCCAAGGCAGGAGTTCACAGCTGATAAAATCCCCCAGCTGTCCCTCTCACCAAGCTTTGGGTCACATTGCAGATTGGCTTTGGAACCTGCAAGAGAGATGCTTTTCATACCAAACTGGACAGGAAGATGTGCTCCAGGAACATAACTCACGGTGACAAAGGGGACATCATTCTGTCAAGGGCTTGAAGTTCTCGGTGCCAACCACTCCACACCACAGGACCAAAATCTCATTTGTATCTCGTTTTCTTCTTCTGTTAGGCTGAGTTTTTTCATCCAGTCACTGGTTAAACTTGAAATCAGAACTTCAGAGACATGAGATAACTTCATCCTTGGAAATATTAAAAACTTTAACAGATTCAGCCATAAGCAACCTGCTTCTCCTGGCCTTGCTTTGAGTAGGGGGAACAGAGCAGAGTCCTCCAGAGGGCCTTTCCAGTCTGAATTGTTCAGTGCTTCACTTGCTTGTGTCACATATTAAATCCTTTCTGTCTGAAAAGTGTCAGTGTGCCTTAATTATGCCTCTCAGAACTTCCTATCACACACAAGACCTGCAGGATTTCTTCCTCTTCATTTCACCCTTAGTGTGCTTATGTGGGTGTTGAAAATCACTTCAGAATGTTTAACTAACTCTAATTGAACCATTCTCATTTTCTCACCAGTCTCACTAACTCCATATATTGGCCATCTCAGAAGTTTTGCTTTCAGGCCCAGCCTCAGGTTATAGAGGGATTTCCAGAGCAGGAACAAGTAACTAATAATGCCATAATATTTACTCTTGCATTGCTGGCAGTCGAAATTTAGAAGTGTATCCAGACCCCTCCTTATCCAGAATAGTCTTAATATTTCCAACAAATACCAAAATGTTTCTCTAAGTTCAGTGAAACACTGAAGAAATGGGGAACAGATGATTTACTTTGCACCGTCATTTTTTTTTCACATTTTTTATAGAAAGCAGAAAATGTTTGGAATAAATGTTTAATTTCCAAATATCAAGAGGGAAATTCTCTTCTTATCTTGCTTGTCTTGTTTTTGATATGGTTAACTTGACAGAAGCAAAAGGAGTTCACCAAGCACAGCAGCATTGATGAATTTACTTTTCACCCTGGAGGAAAAAAGTTCCAGCTGCAAAGCTGTGGCAGAGTTTTACTCCAAAAAACCCTCACTGGCTTCTCTCGCCTTTGCTTTGTGCCTAGTTCCCCTGCGTCCTTCTGTTTCATTTATAACCCATAGGACACTCCTCCAAAGGCTTCCCAGACCATCTTCCATCTGTCTTCTCACCAGGTGGTCATAAATCAGCTACTTCTTTACCTTCTCCTTGGCGTTCCCTGCTCCAGTGGGTCTCTCCATCACCAGGCTTGCCATATTTCTCTGCTCCTCTTTGGCTTGCCTTCAAGTAAATTTCCCTTCATCATAGTCCAATTTTCAGTGCTGTGGGAGACAAGAAGAAAAAAACACTAAGTGAAAAGAATTCAATGAACTGTACAATCAGAAGCATATTTGCCAGGCTAGACCAGGAATGAGTTGTTAATGAAAGTGAAGAATAAAATTGTAACAAATGCAGGGTATTCTTTTTTTTCAGTTGAAAGTCTTTCTAGCTTGGAGGTAAGAATAATCATTTCATTATTTCTGAAAAGACCTGGCAGGAGTCCAGGCCTAGAATTTGATAGTGTTGAGAACTGAGGTAGGCATAAAAGAGTTATTTCTATCTCAATGAGATTTGATGTTCCACTTAAAATCAGCAGATCCCCTGCTGGAGTTAATTGCTGTCAGAGAACTGCTTCTTCTGGAGCAGCTCAAAAGAGACACCAGCAGAGAAACTGCCTTGCTCTATATCCATGTTTCCCTTCCTTCCCTTTGCTTCTCAAGGGAAAAAAGCCCATCTGAAGTATGAATACAGATGAGAAGCCTGGAATTTACTACTCCTGAACTCTTATAGAGACCCAAGTGAGAAGAAATTGTTCCAAATGCCCCAGTTTGAGGGGCATTTAAGCACCTGTGCTTGTTCAAGCATTCCCTTTCCTGAACTGAGCCTGGAGTGTTCCCACCCCTTCAGCTGATAAGCCCAGGGAGGGCTCAGCAACAGGGATTTTAATGCTTCCGTGTAATGCCCCCCTCGCTCAGAGATTTCTGGTGGGTGAAATGTTTTTCACAAGGCAGACAAAAGACCTGTTTTTTGCAGGGTGGCTCATTACTATGGCAACCAACACAGTGACCTCCCCTCGCTCTGCAGCACTGATTTCAGAGATCAGAGAAACATTTCTGCTGAATGTGCACATCACTTCCCACTCAGCTGTGGTGGCTGTGCAGACAATCTTAAAAGAGGAGTTAAATGGAAATTCAGTTAATCCGCGTGCCCCACAAAGCCAAACATCTGGATGTAGCAGCTGCTGTGCTGACAATGAGGAGATGAGGCAGGACTAGAAGAGGTTGTTCATCTCTGTATCATGATGGCAGACAACTGGACTTTGACACAAAGCTGAAGTCCAGTTATTTACAGTGTACAAAACCAGAGGAATTTTGCAGCAGCACCTTCTCAGTTTGGGGAGAGACAGAGAAAAAAAGAGGCTGAGCTTGGAGAACATCATGTTTCCCAGGCTGCACAGGAGTTTAACTTTCCATTCAGGGCAAGATAAGTTTGTCAGAAAAATTACTTTCTTTCATATCTGCAAGAACACAATTTGATTTGTTTTTAAGAGAGAAAAGGGTTTTCTCCCTCATTTCCAGTAACTGCCTAACAGTTGCCAGGCAAAACAAATAGAAGGCAGAGAAATAGCTTCACTGTAGGCAGTCACAGCCACAGCAGCATTTAGCTTTTGCAAAGTGTGCTGCAGTCTTAAACCACTCATTTTCCTACGAAAGCAGCCACAAAGGAACCACTTTTCACTATGGAGATTTGCTCACTCTTTCATCCTGTTCTTAGAGGGTTGATGTTGTGGTCCACCAGCAAGAGCAGCTTCTGCACTCAGAGAAACACAGCAGCCTGGACAGCCACTTATTTTCCTTTTTGTGCAGACAGTCCCTTTTCTTCACACAAAAACTGCAGGGTGATTACCTCCCACAGATGTTCCTTGTACCTGTCTTGACATTACTTGTTCCTTGCACCACTTTTCCCACATCCCCAGAGACTTCTCTGAGATCACTTAGTCCCTGGATACCAAGAGAAGGCAAACTTACTGCAGGGATGGTGCAGTCAGGGAGAATGGTGGGACACTCACAGGACCAGGAAATACAAGTGCTGAAACTCAGAAATCTTAGCTGATATAAAGGATTATTCAATCCCATCAGACTGTTCTATCACAAGCTGTCCATGGTAGGCTCTGTCTGCACCTTGTCCCTCCCCAAGCTCTTGCCATAACCCACAACAGGCATTAGACTTCAGAAAGTAGAAGGCAAAAAACATTGCACCAAACCATTAAGTCAGTTCCTGATTTCAAACCCATTGCAGCCAGAGGACAAACTCTGCACGCTCATTGTGCTTCAACCAGTCTTGCCAAAAATTGGTAAGGGGTGATTTTGGCAAGCTTTGTGCTGTCTCCTTCTCTCTCCTCCTGTGGCACACGCTCTCCTCATCCTCTTGCTGCATGCTCCGATGTATTCAGCACATGTGCAATCCTCCGTGCAGAACCAGTCGGCATTGCCTTGGCACTGACAGGGGTCTGGATATGGTCTTGAAGTTAAAATCCAACAGTAACAGGTGGGAAAACACCACACAGTCCCTGCAAGCTCTGCTTTTCAATTGCCAGATTGACTGCAACTGACTCCCCTCAGAAGTCCCAGATGAGGGAATGTGCTTTTGCAACAGAGAGAGATGCATTCAGATTGGATGTGAAAAGATAGGATTTTTGTTGTGCTGGACCACATTCCCATCTGGCCAGTGTCAGCATGCCAGAATGGCTGGGACCATCCTGGTATCTATCCATCTGTCCATATGGGTCGTCACGCTTGAAATGCCACAGAGGAATAAAGCAAAATCAAAATTCTTCTGCTCAACAGCGGCACACTCTGATGATTTCTTAAAAGGAAGGGAGGGATGGAGAAGTCTTCCTTCATGTGGTCACTCAACCTGTTAGTGTGGCTGTCTACAACTCCACCATCTCCCTCCAGCTTTTGAACCGATCAGCTCAAGGCCTCGGGACACAAAGGCTGCGCAGTCAAGTTGGGCATCACTCATTTTCCGTGTTCCTGGTGTGTCAGATCAAGGCCACTGCCAGCACAGTGTACACACCTCCAGGCAGTGACAGATTTACAGCCCTGTCCCTCTATATCATTAGGATCAAAGCCCCATTTCTCTACTGCCTGTTCCAGTCTCTGCTGTCCCTCTTTAATTCAGTGGCTCAGGTATTTTTCCACTTCTGTTCTTTCATGGCAGATCTTCAGCCACAGATAGGTGAGAGAAGGAACATGTTACAGGGACTAGCATTTGGAAAAGCCTTCCTTCCCTCATCCCACGCTGGACTGGATATTGTAATGGGGTGTGTTGAGAGTTTTACCAGAGTTCTTGTGGAAGGATTTCAGTGTTAGAGAGTGTTTGCTTTCTAACTCACTTATGGACCACAGGAAGCATAAATCACATCTGCATACATCCAAAATTCGTCCTAAGCATCAATTCATTTTGCAGCAGGGATCTCTTTTCTGTTTGTGCCAGCTGATCTGTGCTAGAGTCAGAGCTGGTTATCCTGCATTTCCAGCCTCAGAACCCAGAGGGCAAATAAGAGGAACACCCATTTATCACCTTCTACAAGACAATGAGCTCTGTGCCCATCTTACAAGTTTGGGGAATTGTCTCCTGCTCCTGAACTCACAAGCTTAACAGTGCTATGGTAAAAGAAAGTCGATTTTAAAAATTCAGTGGTCCAAGCTCTTTCCGGCATCTGTCATTCACTTTTCCCCAGAGAGACAAGAAACTGAGATGAATGTCTCTGCTGCAGTTGTGCCACATGGATTAGTGAAGTGGGACTTTTCCCCTGTGTGCAGATTGACTTCAATTCACCCTGGCTCTGTTTCAATGAGCCTTGTCCAAAGGCAGCTGCCTGGGAAGAAGGAAGGGTAATTAACTGATGCTTTTGGGAACAGTCCTGCAATGAAGGTACAAAAAATGAGCCAAGGGCAAGGAGATGTGGTGTTTTCATATATGCATATTTGTGTGTGTGTGTTTTGACAAGCAAACTTCAAACAGTGGCTGCCGTCAGGGCTTTGCAGGAGAAGAAAGCCAACAGCAGTACCTCTAGGAAGCAGCTGTTTGATAGTCTGTCGTCAGATAAAGTTTCTTCTGGACCTGAGTCCAAGTCTGGGCTTCCCAATACCCAGGCTCCTCATCTGTCTAGCTTTGACTCTTAGATATGTCAAAAACACAGAAGGAGCTAGAAAAATATGTGGTTTCATGCGGATCCCATAACAATGAATTGCCTGTGCTTTTTAAGGAGAAAAAAACAAACCAGGATGCCTTAATTTGCTCTCTGGTATCTCCTGCTTTTGCTCTCTGACCATTGTTCCCATGCTCTGCCAGACAGGATAGGAACCAGAGGTGATGCCCCATCTCCACCCTGCTTGAAACTTTCAAATCTCAGATCTGGTCTGCCTCTAAAATCAGAACTTCCCATATTTAGTTTTTTCTTTTTCTTCGTGGATGTCTCACTTGCAAGCAGAGGCAGGTGTTTGTCACTGCACAACAAGTACCAGGATATGCCCCTTCAAGCCACATGTGCAGCCAGATTTGGGAAGGGACAAAAAATTCTACCTTCTGAGCATCAGAGTGAGCAAACCTGAGCTGAAGGTGTTGACTGATAACTCTTGCTCCTCTCATGAAGGTTAAAAGTGAGCCTGGTACACTCTGTGGGCCAAAGGGTGCAGCAGAACCCCTGAGGCGCTGCTGAAGCCCTGACAGGAGCTCTGGTGGGCAGCACTTCTTCCCCCAGAAAGCCAGTTTGTAGCCCTAGGTCCCTCAAGCATTTTTTTTTTTTTCCCCATTTTTCTGTTATTCTGTCTCTTCTCCCCATGCTGGCTACTTTTCTTGAAAAATATTAGTGCTAAAAATAAAATGGGGAAATTATTTTAATAGCTTTCAAATGCCTAAAAATCACTACACCCCAGGGGAACCCCTGGCAGAGTTTTGCTCCCTTCATCTCTTCTGACCTCCACTGAACACTTAATTCATGAGTTTCCATGGCATGGGGTGATCAGAAGTCAATGCCATTATTATTCATTGCATTTGCACTTTGTCTGAAGCACTTGCAGGTGAGATGAAAATGCCTATTCAAATGCAGGCTCTACAACGCTGTTCACAAATCCATCTGGGCACCAATTAAATTACATCATTAATCCAAATTGTATCTGCTTCTTTCAGCTGGAGACAACCAGAACAATGCCTGGGTGAGGAATTCTGAAAGCACACAGCTTCTGGTTACAACTCGAGGCTTTCATTAGGGAAAGATTTCACTTGGCCTTTCTTTAGTGGTTTTTTTCATCTTTTTCTGGAAGTCCTTGAATCATTCTTTCTCCTAACTGATACTGACAGCTCTTTTTAAAACATGATTGATGGCCCATTGTCAATAGCCATCATGTTTCTGTCAGGGAAGTGGGAGACATGAAATAATTCAGTTTTCAATAATTCAAGTGATGTTGCTAAATTGGGAAAACAGACCCTGGGAGGAATGGGGACATGACAGAACCTTATTGGGGGAAAATAAATTAAGGACTTGTCATTGAGTTTCAATTTGATCAAGAGTGTAGTGGCATCAATAGCCCAATAGATTTCTATTCCAGGCATCGTTCTACCAGTTTGAGTAATAATCACCTAGAGAAAATAATCACCAAGAGGACACATAGCACATAATCTGATATCTTTTCCACAAGAGTTTTAGGTATGTTTAGTCTTCTGGTTCATTTCTGTTGTTTCTGAGTCCACCCTAGACTGCTGGGAGTAGCACAGACACCAGCCCATGAACACATCCACAACGTTCACCCCAGGACTGATTCCCTCCCTGCACAGAGATGTGCTCCTGTACCTGGCGGACAATGGAAACAGACCTCATGCTGCAATTCCCTTCCCTGTCCATCAATAACATTTTACTTTCCAGCTGGTACCTGCTGAGTCCTGTGCTGCAGGGCCAAATACAGCATTTGAACAGACTACTGATAGATGTTTTAAAACCAGTGAAGGTGTGAAATAAACCTTAACAGATGGAAAAAGACCAAAAAAAAAAAAAAAAAAAAAAAAACGCCCCATAATCTTTTTTTTTGGTTTGTTTTATATGCTTNNNAAAAAAAAAAAATCCCCTAGCATGTTCTTTCTCGGTTGGATTTAATAGTCTCTTAGCAGCTGACATTGTCCCTCCTGGTGGTAATTACACAATGTAATCAAGCCACCAAATGACCTCGTTGTGTGCCGTTTATGTGTTACCACTCAGTAATGCTTGGCTCTTCCCTGCTCATCCTTTCCAACACTGCTCCAAGGGAGGGTGTGACACCATACCTGGAGCAAGCTGAGCACAAAAGACCAGAGAGACAATCCATCTCTGCTTCGAAATCTCCACGACTGTGAACATCTAGAGAATCTCTTTCACCATCTGAGAGAGTAATTTTTTATCACTGGTGGATCACAGAATCACGGAATGGCCTGAACTGGAAGGAACCTCAAAGATCAACATATTCCAACCCTCCTGCTGTGAACAGGGACACCTTGCACTAGATCAGATTGCTCAGAGCTCCATCCAACCCGCCCTTTAACACTTCCAGGGATGGGGCATCCACAAGTTTTCTGGGCAACCTGTTCCAGTGGCTCACCACTCTCACAGTAGAGAATTTTTTTGCTCTTCTTTATCTTAACACCTTGGAGCTGGTGACTGTTTTTTTCAAATTCTGCTGAAGTGAGGCTCAGAGTTACAGGTCTGAGACACCCAGCTCTGCCCGTGCAAGTCCACGAACACATCATCACGAGCTAACTCTCATTCCATGGGAAACCAACCTCACTGAAACACTAGAGCTGAGTTCTGGCCTTGGAAGACAGAGCTATGCAAGCCTGGTAAGAGTTTCATTAAGATCCCACACATCTAGCTGAAGTTCAGGTCTCCAAATGGATACCTTAGGAAAGGAACAGGCCCTCTCCTGCTGCCCTAACTGATGCAGGGCCATCTTAGCGAGGAGCAATCCAAGCAGTATCCGTATAATTGAAAGAAAGCTGTTCTCATCTACCACTGGGAGTCAAAACAGGTGCCTGACAACTTCTCTATTACAGGTCATGCCTAAAAATAGGACC
>VZRN01002616.1:114318-156819 GCA_013397935.1 Dasyornis broadbenti | reverse complement strand
GGACTAAAAAAAAAACAAAAAAAAAAAAAAAAAAAGAAAAAGGGAAAAATCAATATAATAAATCTACTCTTCATGGTTCTCTGCTCTCATTCCACTTTAATGATGGATGGAAGAATCAGCAACAAAGTGACTGGAATTTCAAATGGCATGAAAATTTAGCCAGCTGTCCCCTCTTCAGATTCCATTTGTCTCCCATCATTTTGTCTCTTTTTACCCCAGTTTTAGAAGTTCCTTTCCTAAGAGGATACTGCCCAGGGGCTTGAGACCCGGGAAAGTTCCCCAGTCACTCCCCCGTGTAGAGTAACCCTGTACGCTACTGCCCTAGCAAGCCAGATTCCCTGTTCCCAAGCCACTCTCCTGCCAGCTTCAGGGAGTTCGGCTCCTGGACAAGAACACCTCTCTGTTTAATAGCCTGCAATTAATTTTTCTTCTTTACAATTGCCTGAGCCCTTTTGGAACCCAAGCATACACATGCTAGCTGCCACACCAAGTAGCGAGAGGAAAAAAAAGTGATTTTTGAGAAAATTGTGACCACTTGTGTGGTGCCTGGGAGTGACTGTCGAGACCTCCATCAGCACTCCCAGCCTCCAACAGATATAAAAATGAGTAGACCATGATGCTTGCAGAGCACAACCATGCTCAACCTGACCCAAGGAGACCTCCCAGTTAGAAGTTGGGAGCACCCTGCTGGGAAGAAAGCCCAAATCTGTAGAAATCCTTTCTTCATTCCATTTTTTTGGAGTGAAATTCTGAATATAATTTTCATGACACAGAAAGTTCTGCATAAATTTCTCGTTTAAGCTAATTGTTGAGCTCTCCACAGATGTTAAAATGAAACAGCTCCATAATATGTGGAAGATTGAACAGGATTAAAATACTCCACCGTGAAAATGAAGTTTTTCCTCTCAGACCAAAACAAAGCACATTTAAGGCCAGAATGTGCAACACACGCACACTGCATTATTTTTTTAAAAAAAGGCAAATCGAAAATTACTCACTGCAATATTTTTCCCTATTGAAAATACGATCAAACCGACCATAGTCTCAAAAAAGACTTTGCTTTCAAAAAAATGGCAATTTATGATGACAGAATCTACTCCCTGGAAAGTTTCCTATTTAGCTAAAGGTGGAATGCACTCTGAGATGCTGCATTCTGGAAGTGCTGACAGAAAATAACCTGGCTTCTGCTCCCATCCTCCCATACATACAGCCTCCTTATCTGTGCTTGACCTCTTTCAGGAAGTGTGGGATCATTTAGGAGAGAATTGCACAGATTCCCGTGATGATTCTTTTTATTGATTTTGCCAACTAAGGAACTCAGCTATTCCTTCAGGAGCAGTAGAAGAGGAAGGTGATAACACAGTCAACACCACTGAGCAGTTTTAGCAAGCACAACAACATCTAAGTTGCAGAGTCAGTATTTAGCAGGAGAGGTTGATGGAGTACATCCTGCTTCTTTTTTTTTCCCTAGAATGTTCTCTGCTCAGAACTGAGGGGCAGAAGTGCTCCTCTGTTCAGAGCACATGTAATTTCCCCTGGTGCTTGAACCCAAAATTTGTATTTCCTACCTCCCAGTTCAATTTTCCTGCAGGTGCAAACACTGCAGGTGAATAATACAGGTATGTGCTGGACCTTGAGGGACAATAATTAAGGGGCATTAAGGGATGCAGTGTGAAACTCTAAACCAGGAGTCCCTGCTGATAAACATTGCCCCTAAATCACGTTGTTACAAAATATGGCTAAACCAGTGGGATTTGCTGTAAAAATTGCCTTTTTGTGGTGAGGCATCCAATTTTTGTCCTTCCTGGATGGATAGTCACCAAAGAGGTCTTTTATTTTTTGACAGAAGGAAAAATGGGAACATCCAGGACAGTTATCTCTGCATAGTTGAGCTATACAGATTTAATCAGCTCCCATCATCTGAGCAGCACAACTTCTACCAAGGACCCAAATGGTGCAGACTGCAGCATTGTGCTTATTAAAGAGCCTGACTTGGCCTTCATTAGGATTAGTGGGGAGACTGTCAAAGACACCTAAATAATTTAGCAGTTCGGGTCATTAAGGATAAGAAATGTCCTTCTGGCAAACCTTAGGCACTTCTGAAAAATCCCACTGAAGATTATTAAGTCCACTGTCCCAGGCAGGGCGGTTCTGCTGTGTCCCATGAAGAACATCTTTTTTTAAAACTGTGCATTCCCAAAGGCTATTCAGTCTGTGCTGTTGAGTCACTTCTCCCTGACTGCCTGAATGAAGTATTCTCATTTTTTTAACAAACCATCTGCTTTCACAACTGTGCATTGCTCCATAAACACGATGATGTGCACATAAATGCTAGGAATGGCCACAAATGCTGCAATTGGTCAGGAGATGTTTTCTGACTTATGCAGCATGCAGCAATGTTGAAATGAGTGCCATCCCAACATCATCCCCTGGGAGTCAGGGAACGACGGACACACTTTTTTCTGACTGTCCAGAGCACAGAGGGAAGAAGAGAAGCCAGATCTTCTCCTCTTTCAGGGCTCCTAATTTAGAGGGAAAAAGGCACCACCCTTTTGCTGTCAGAGTGATGGGGTTTCAGGCAGAGTAGCTGGGAAAAGGAATTTCCGGGCTGTAGGGAGCTGAGTGTCTCATACAGCTGATTTTTCTGTGTTATTGGGTGCTGCTCTTACCCCCGTCCATACAGGGAGAGCTCCAGCAAGGATCAGTCAGCTGCTTAGCTGAGCATAAAAGGCAACATTAGTGTGGCCTCAGGGATGTGTAGGAAAATAACCTCAGAAAATAAATGTTGCAAAGGAAGCAATTCTACCTGCTGCTAAAGCAACCCTGGCAGTAGAGTGGAGCCTTGCTTCATTCAGGGACACCTGAATTTTTTCCAGAGTGCCTTGCAGCAGTGGCAGTAGATGGAAGGAGCGATGTGTACCTAGCAGAATTATTTCCATCCTGCTTGCTTTGGCAAGGCATAAATCTCTTCACTGTTACCTGGGGTATGTTCTCCTCATCAAATCAAGGAGCCCTTGAATTCAGCAGCAACATTCATTTACTCTCCATTTCCATGTGCCCAATGCACAGGAAGCGGAACAGCTGGGAGCTGCAGTGGCAGTCCCAGGTCAGGGTGAGCTGTCCCTGTTGGCATTTCCCGCCTCCAGAGATTTGGGCTGTGAAAGGAGATGATTGCTGTTTCCCTGTACCACCTTCCTGATTAAGCTGAAGGGTTCCTTATCCATCAGGGCACACAAATGGAATCTAGTCTGGTGTTTCCACAAAGCACTGTGAGAAGGGGGAAAACTGTAATCACACCCTCCCCATCCCTCACCGCTCCCTTTCTGTCCTGTTCTCCAGCACTTCCACCTTCCTCAACAAATCCTGCATAGTATCTCCAGTGGTAAATCATCCTCCTAAAGGAGAATGGGGTACACTCCCTGATGATGTTCAGAGTCTCAGGAAGAAAAAATTTCTCTCCTCAGCCTGTCCTCGAGAGCCTGGAGAGATCCCTTGGATTATTGGCCTTTTCATTGTCAGGGATAATCTCTCCCTCCCCACAGCCACGCGTCTGGGGCTGGATTCATTCTCTCAAGATTTGGTTCAGTCCAGCCTGACCAAAGAGACAAAAAAATTCCTGTGCTGGAGTACTGCTAGGGAAGAATTCTGTTGGGATGAAGGAGTTACCTGTGCAAATTTTGCACAGTTTGCAAGCTGAACTGCCCCATCCTCACAGTGCTGATGCTGCCCAGAGGAAAGGTAACAGCAAGTGGTTTCGTGAATTCCTGCCAGCCCTGGTCTCTGTTATTTCCCTGCTGCTGGTACCCAGGGCCAATATTAATGGCCACCTGCACGGCACAGATCTACCTGGTCATGAAAGGGACAGGCAGGGGGAAAAGGAGATGAATGAAAAGCTGTGCTTAAATTGCCAGAGGGTCTTTCTTTGTTGTCCTCTGCAAGTGTGGGCACTGAAGAGTCTGCCAGGAAGAGTCCTGTCAGGTATGGTCTTGGCAGGTGAAGGTGTAAACATGGGAAGTGATAATTTTCCTTTCAGCACCTGCACCTACTGGTTTTCCAGTGAATGTTAAATTATATTGCTGCCTAGGAAAGTTTTTTAACTTACCTGAAAGGTCCCAATGGAATACAACAGAGAAGCAAATCATCCTCTCCCTCCAACCTTTTCTTTTCTTTAGCATTTCCAAGTTTCAGTGCACGCCTTCCTAAGACAACTGTAATAGGTGCTTCAATTACCCCCAGGGTGAAGTATGCTTCTCTTTTTATAAAAACTTCTAGATTGTTTAAGCAATTTGTTCCAAAGTCTTAATGCAGTGAGTGAGGTTTTGTTTCTTGTCCTCTTCCCCAGTGGTGTGTTGATCATCCTTTTCATAAATTTATTTCTTGGTTCAAATGAAGTGAAACGACATGGGAAATAAGCTAGGATCTCTACATCGTTCATAATTGATTTGATAAAAATATTTGACAGTTCTGAAACGCAGTCATTTGCGCAGACTGCAGAGTATTTCTCAATACTCACGTAGAAATTGATTTTTTCTCTTCAGAACTGTCCCTCTTGAGAGCCTTTACTTTCAGCAACTTTGGACACAAAACAGTTCAGAATATAACTTAGCGGAGTGTGTTTTTCATTTATTTTTTCATCTAGACTGTCTTTCAAGACTTGAATTTCTCATTAAATGGTTTAGGACTTTTGTCAAGATCCACTTTCTGAAGAAATATTATTTGTTTACTCTGTTCTGTTGAAGGGGTTTGTTGTTAGTTCGTGAGGGGAGAACTGCACTAATTAGGACCTCAAAATAATTTTTTGCCAATGGTTTCCCATGAGGAATGATATGACAAGGGAGTCTGACTCATGAGGGACATTAGATGTATTCTCCAAAGGATAGCTCCCCTGTGACACTCTGGAAGTTTCACCAAATAATTGTATTTCCATATACTCCTACAAAAATCAAATAAATATTTTAATTTCACCAACATTCTCCATTTTTGGACAATTTTCATTATGACAGTTTCCAATTTAAAAAAACCAAACACTTTCTGCGGGCAAGGCAAGTAAGCAATTTTTGAGCAGCTATGGAGTAACACAGCTGACATGCAAGAAAGTCATGTGAAACCTTCTTGTGGCAGGCAGGAATTATTGTCAGCTCCCTGGACCTCCAGATAGGTGATCACCACCTTCTTGCTGTTTAAGTCAAATGGAGATATTTTACCTCTGGGAGAAAGTGGGCGCCTGTGGCCACATAATATTTGAACTTACAATGATCTATAAAATATGGTAATGTATTACCATACATGAATTTTACAGTATGTGTGTTGTAAAAGAACAACATATGGATATACATATAACAATCTTGAAATTATCTCTTTTGCTGGGGATTTACTTCAAATTAAGGACAGCTAAAAATTTCTAGACACAATTAGCTACTATGGATGTTACTCCAGAGTCCGGAGTGGCTGGTGGTTGTTGCGAAGCTATGAGAGACATTTTCTGCTCTGAAAACATTTCAGGCAAACTGTGCATGGAACTCTGAATATTGTATGAAGTTGTCATAATTATGACATCATTAGAGATGAGAAACCTCAGTACAGGGAGATGAAGTGACCAGGAGTGCTCCAAAATTCAGTGGCAAAACAGTGACCCCAGCCCAGAGACAAACAGCACACCCCCAGTACCAACCAGGAGGCTGCTGAGGAGGCAGTGCCCCACTTCATCCTCATCTGTGGAAGCAACAGAAATGAGCTGAAATTATAGATTCTAACTGGATTTAAGGAAAAATACTTTATTAGAAGGATATTCAAGCACTGAAATTTCTGTTCATGGAGAACTTCAAAAGGACAGAGTTCAAAGCACCCTAGTTTGAATTCACAATTGACCCATTCTGGAGTACACACCTACAGAGGTTTCCACCAAGCTGAATGATCCTCTGATCTTGTACAGCGTGTTAACCTCACTGCTCTCCTGGTTTTCCCCTCATTTTTTTTTTTGTGTCTGTGCTCTTCTCTCTCCCTGTGCTTGGGTTCCTAGAGGGTGATCAATACAGGTCAAGAGCTGGGCTGACAGCTCTGTGCCGAAAAGAAGAAAAATATTTATTATTGCTGCAGCTGAAACCACATCAGAACACAGTTCCCCTCTCTTTGCTTATTTAAGAAGTAAAGAAGCTGCACCAGGTACACAAAACAGGTCAGTTGATGCACAAGCTGTTGTCAAATGGATTTGTACTACTGGTAATTATGGTTGTGATTGATGAACTGAATGAATTCTGCTCATAAAATTGAGACAGCTTCTGATAAGCACATCACAGGCATGTCATCATCTTCTGCACAGTCCAGAGTGTTACAACCTGCAGCAAAGGCCAGCTGAACACCACTGCTCAAAGTGCTTGACTTGCATGAAGCCAGGAAATCAGAAAAGGGGGAAAATCATGCTCATTCTGCAGGAATAAAACCAGAGAGAAGAGGAGCTGGAGAAGTTGCCCACACTGTGCACCTCTGCACCACAGCACGGAAGACTTAACACCACCCACAGTGGCAAAACACAGCTCCGGAGCCATGCTCCTGGTGCTCATCACAGGCAGGGAGGGCACAGAGGAAGCCTCCTGAGGCTGGTAATGTCACAGGGCACATAATGGCTTTAAACTGAAGCAGGGTCAACTTAGAAAGTGTTAAGTTTTTTATGATGAGGATGATGAAACACTGGAACAGGTAGAGGTTGTAGGTGCCCTGTCTCTCAAAACATTAATGGTCAAGCTGAACAGGGCTCTGAGCAACTTTTTCTCAGTGAAGGTGTCCCTGCTCATTGCAGATGTTTTGGGATAGGCGGTCCTTAAAAGTCCCTTCTGATCCAAACTGTTCTATGATTCTATAATGAAGTCACTTGCCAGAAACTCTTCCCTTGATAAAAATCCTCTCTCTCTGCAGCAAGAGGGAAATAGCACTGGGAAGGCATCTCCATCCTGAGTTATCTGCAAACATCTTCAGCGATGCATCCTTCAGCAGCCAGCTCCTGCAGCACAGTCTGCTGTAAACACCCTCCTCAGAGCAGCTCAGAGCCTGGCTTCTGCTCCCGGATCCGTGCCACTTCTCAGGCCAGCGCACACCGTGAATCCTGAAATTAAACAGATAGCTTGCAACTGGCTTTCTGTGGAACAGCCGCGCTGAAATTGGCTTTCCCTGAGTGTTGAGCCCAGCGTGCTGCTGGCTTTTGCAGGAAATGAGCCGAAACCAATTCCTGGTGTGTTCAAATGAAATCCAGCTTTAGAACATTCGCGGGAAGAACGCAGAGGTGGCTGAGCTGCTCAGGAGCACTCTGGCATGAATCCAGCCTCTGCAGTCCAGTGATGGAGGGACCCACAGCTCCCTGGAGGGCATCAGAGATGGGGCAAAGTAGATCTGCATAACTGCAGCTCTGGGAATAACCATAATGGCACGGATCAGGAATGCTGATCCCCATCCACAGGGAAAATCAACCACACCCCAACCCTGGCACGTGGAGCTGCTGAAATTTCAACCTCCACAGATGGGAAGCAGCACATTGTGTACAGCTGCTGTTTTGGTGCCACACACACGTTAGACTGTGTGAGGATGGGTAATGCCGTGTGCATGAAGGCAGGAACATGTCAGGAGCACGATGCACAGCCAGCTGTGGGAGGTGAGTTTATGACTCAAAACCCTGGATAGCTCAGGCTATAAAACATCCAGGATTTGGGGGTTTTTAAACTGAAGGTCCATATGTAATATAAAATGGAAAAAAGCCTTTTTTACC
This sequence comes from Dasyornis broadbenti, assembly GCA_013397935.1. Classification (NCBI taxonomy): domain Eukaryota; kingdom Metazoa; phylum Chordata; class Aves; order Passeriformes; family Dasyornithidae; genus Dasyornis; species Dasyornis broadbenti. The sequence goes on along the minus strand of VZRN01002616.1, from coordinate 149,063 downwards.
TTTGCAGAAGATGGCTGCACAGCAAAGGGGCTACTGCAAGAATGAGTTTGGTGCTGAAAAACAGAGATGGCCAGCTTTTATATCTGCACCCATCTTTCCCTGTCTTCTCCAGCCTTGGGGCTTTCTTGATTAGCTCTGCAGAAGGAAAAACTCACTTTTGAGTGTTATTGTTACTGCCCCATTTTTCCCTGGAGATCAAAATGCACATCTATGGCTTGGCTTTTGGACTTTTCCTTATGGCAAGCGCAAGAGAAGTCACGCTGTTCTCTGTTTATCAGGTGGGATGCACCACAGGGGCAGCTTTGAAAGTGAGTGGGGCAGAAAGCTGAAGCAGCACACCGTTGGAAATGTTGTACAGGGACAGAAACCACAGGGCTGGAGTGGGTTCCACAAGGGATGAGACATCAGCAAGAGGAGCAAGGGAAGGTGAAAGAGCTTGGAACAGCCACTCAGCTGTGGGAGGAAAGCCAGAGGGAGCTCAGGGCTACATGGAGAGCTGCAAGAGCAGAACAACCTATACCTTTAGGTGTGGAAGGTTCCCACACACACAAACGTCCCTGACCTGCCAGTGGGAAGCTGGGTGATCCAATTTGTAGTGAGAATGCAATTCATTAATTGCAGGAAGGAAAAAGGACGCATCATAAATTTGATGGAAATAACACAGTTTTGAAGGTGCTGTCATGAATCACAAATTGCATGAAATTTGTTCAGTACATCTGGGTAGCTCAGAGTGATTCAGATGTTTCATTTCACCTTTTCTTTATGCAAGTGCAGCCATTCTTCTCTTTGAAAGGAGACTTTTATTTCATATTTTAAAGGAATAATAGAAAGAGCTAAATAACCCCAGAGTTACATGAACTATTTTATCATGAGAAATCCAAGGGGGCCAAGGTATAATGAACACTTGAATAACAGCACAAAGCACTTATTTTACCTCAGCAGTGACCCCAACACCCCAGGTTCCCCAGAGCAACATGGGCCAGAGCCCTGCAGGACTCTGTCCAGCAAAAAAATTTCTGGTTTGTGCCAATAAAATGTAAGCATTAGTGCATGATGCTTGCAGAGATGGAGTAAAAATCCCTCAAAAGGATGAATGTTGCATGACAGCCAGAGGCAGAAGAAAATCTCATTCCCTGTTCATCACCGTGGGTCTATTTTCTATGAGGTAATGCTGCTCCAGGTAATAAAGAAAGTGGAAGGGACAGAAAAGCCTTCCTGCCTCTTCCTCCCCTTCACAAAAGTTTATGAATTATGGGATGTTTGTAACAAAAGTGGCGCCTTAGGCTTGTGATTTACATGGATTTCATTTTGAAGTCTAATTGAGCAGGAAACTTTTATCATTGCTAATCATTTACTTGCAATTAATACATCTAAGATGTTTTTCATTTCAGTGTCTCACTTCAGAACAAAAACAAATTGCAAACCATCTGCCTTCCACTTGAAGCTCTTGGAAAAAACTCCCCAAGGCCTGAGAGAAGCAATGTTTTCAAACCCATCTCAGCTGACACCCTGACACATTCTGCACTGGGCAGAACTAAGAACACCATCATCCAAAGACTAAATGTTTATATTAAGATGAGAATTAAATAATGTGAAATCAATACTGCACCATCAAACTTCTGCTTCCAAGAAGATTTCTGCCAGGTCCAACCTACAGCTGGCTGGGGGTTCACTCATAAAACACACCTGCACTTAACACCTGCATTTGGCATTACTCAACTTCCTTCCTGAACATGAGAGGAACATCTACGTTTTCTCCAAGGCAGTGATTTACGATCCCATCTCTCGTGCTGCAGCTGCTCAGGAGTGACATGCAGCCAAAAAGGAGCAGAGAGGAAAAAGAAAGAAGTGAAAAGTTTGTTTATGCCTGTTGGGTTGTGTTTTCCAGGAGTCCTGACTGAAAAGTAATTTCTCCCCATAAGCTGGAAGCATAGCTGAGCTGAGAAGGATGTGTTCAGAAAGAAAAGCCAATGTCAGAGAGCTTGAACCAGACTGCCATTTTTCAACAACTTCTTCATCTAATAGTCTCCAGAATCAATCAGAAAGAAACATTTCAACTCCAGCTTTCCTCTGCACAAACCTCTCTAAGATTTCTGCCAACTGTCAGCATGTCTGGCTCATCAAGGAGAAGCAGAAAAACTTCTAAGGAAAGAGATCAAGTGATCGAATTCCCTGAACATTTACCTCCTCTGATTAAACACTCAAGGCTGAGGCTCTGAGGGTTTATTTATCCTGGAATGAAGCAGCCAATTAAACATCTGACGCTACTGCAGCCTGTCAGGGAGGTGTCACTCCCAGCTGGCCTCAGTTACCAGCATTTGTAGCCAGCAAAAGGAATGAAAAATGCACTCTTTGAAAAGCAAGGCAGAAAATTATAGACAGGGCAGAAGCCAGGAGGATGCAGGCAGGAAACAGCAACAACCTGCCCTCTCTGCCTATCTGCCCAGGGCTGCAAAATAGTGGGGATGGACTGACACTGGCTCCACCAGAAGGAGATTGCCAGCCCGGCGAGCAGCAGTGGGTGTGGCAGGAGATGACATCTCTTGACTTCTCATGATTTTCACTGCTGCTTTCATCCCCAGGCCCTTTACTGGGCTGCAGCCTTAACCCCCGAGCCCCCAGCTGCCAGCCTCTCGCTGAGACTCAGTCGTGCTGCAGAAATATCTGTATCCCTGGCCAAGGTCTTGCACCACCTGAGAGGCATCCATCCTGGTGTTACCCTCCCATAGCTCTGCCCTGGAACATTTACATGGATGCATTTTGCATACAGCTTCTGTGGCTGGAGGATGGAGCCAGGCTCTGCTTGGTGATGCTGAGAATTAGAATGAGAAGCAACAGGCAGAAACTGGAATGCAGCAATTTCCACCTGAACATGAGGAAGAACAGATTGCCCAGAGAGTTTGTGGAGTCTCCCTCACTGAAATATTCAATAAATATTCAAGAACTGTCTGGACATAATCCTGTGCGATGTGTTAAGAGGTTGGACCTGTTCAAGCAGGGAGGTTGGACCAGATGAGCCACTGTGGTCCCTTCCAGCCTGTCCCATTCTGTGTTTCGATTTGTCTGCCCCTCTAAGACACATCTGGGTGTTGCTGTATTGTCCTTATAGCCCCTCCAACAGCATCTCGTGACTGGAGGAACCTCCTGAAAACAGTACTAGCATCCAAACCTGATCAGAAGGAAGGTGAATCCTCACTGGCTCTTGTTGCTTCCTCACTCTTCAAACCCCCTTAGAGCAAGTTTGCAAAAGCACAGAAGAGATAATTAATTGTACATTCTCATGTGCACAGGAGATGCTGGTAACTTGTTCCAGTGATAACTTGTTAAAAGTGTAAAACTTTTAAATAAAACAAAACTGCAACACACACAAAAAAAAACCCCAAAAAACAAAAAACAACAACAACAACAAAAAACAACACAAAAAAAAAAACCAAACAAAAAAACCCCACAAAAATTCCTGCATCTGTTTATGGAAAATAAAGGTCATACCCTGCCTGAAATTATTATTTTCCCATAAAGGGAATGAATAAAGCCTATCTTAAATAATTTTTTAACTCACTGAGAATTGGGAAAGCATCTCAGCAATTTATAGTCAGCTATTCACTAGAAATTGCCAAGGCATCAGCAGCACTACCTAACAAAAACAATCCTAAAATTTCATGAAAGTATGTAGGTGGAAAGATGCAGATACTGCACAGCACAATTAATTTCTCCAAGTAGTAAAATGACCCATGTTTCATAAGGGTCAGATTGAGAGAGTTAGGAAATGTTCCTCTGCAAACCCTGAAAATGGTTTGCATTATTATGATGAGGCAGTTTATTCTGCAGTTGCCAGAAGAAATTAAAAGTTACATATTGACAAAATTGCCCCAACAAATCAGAGCTCAGCTCCTGTGTAACCACAGCAGTGAACATTTATATCTACCGGCAGGTCCCAAATGAGTTTGGGATTATTATTTTGGGCAAGGGAGTAGCACCTCATCACAGAACAAGTTTTTGGGTTGGAAGGGACTTTTAAGGCCATCTAGGCCAACCCCCTGCAATAAGCAGGGACATTTCCAATTAGACCAGGTTTCCCAGACCCCCATCCAGCCTGACTTTGTATTATTATCTCCATTTTACAAGCTAGGGAAACTGAGGCACAGGAAGATGACGGAACTTGCCCAAGATCACCTAAAAGGCCAGCTGCACAGCCAGAAACCAAGTCTCTTAGGACCTAGTCCTAGTTTCTGGAACACTCTCTCCCCTCTGGGAAGCAGTTGGGCTCCCTGTTGCCTCCACCAAGGCTCTCTGCCAAGCTGAGAACACCTGCAGGCTAACCTTGCCAATGTTTAAACCCCAGCACCAACAAGGACCTCCCAAAACCTGCAGTGGACCACCTGCAGCAGATGGGGATCCATGGACCCGCTTGCTTGCCTTCTGGGTGAATGTGGCAAAGTTGGACATGGGTGTCCAGAATTTCATCCTGAAGGTCACAAACTTTGAACACCCACTAGGACTCAGGGGAGCAGAAGAACGAGGCAGTCACACAACAGCCTGAAGCCTGCAACAGGAGAACCACAGCATCCACTGTCACATCCTTGGAAGAGTCATAGATTGATGTAGACCTCCTTGTACTACTGGGAATCTGATCTTAGGTCCTCTTGTGCCATCCATTCTCCAGACTGAGCCTCCCAGGGGAAACCTGCAGAAGACACAATTCTTCCCCTGCACAAAAGGGGTGAGCCAGGATTTGTCCTGGCCCATGAATACCTCTGTGCATGCAATCTATTTTCTCCTGATCCATCCACCATCCCGCCATCCCAGTTACTATGCAGCAGCCAGATTAGTGTGGAGCATGTTTCCCTCCAGGATCAGCAATTCATCTTTCCCTGGCAGCCTCTCAGCTCCTGCAAAAACACTTTGTTCAGGCCTGCAGGGCTGTGAGTTTGAAGAAATGTTACTTCAGCTCTAGCACAGCCCAGTAAATGTGATTTGTGCCATTGCTGGTAAAAGGCCACAAGCTTTCTACTGCCCTGACAGTGCAAGAACTCAGGGCATGCTAATACAGGAGGAAATGCACTAATAATAACACCACTTTGTGACATTTGGGTAATTAGTTTTATGAAGGACTATAAATAAACACAGTTCAGGCAACAGCTTGTGCATCCTTGCAGGAGTGATGGCAATCAAACAGGGAGAAAAAGTGGCACTGCCGCCCCTGCTCTAACCACCACCAAATTTGAGTAAACATCCCCAGAACCTACTTTTCCATCCCCCACAGCCTGAGACGTCCCTCCAAATAAGATATTAGTTTGACACACAGATGGCTTCTGCCTCGGGAACTACTGGTACTTGTGTCGAGCTCTGCCTTGCAAGGGAAAGGAGGAGCTTAGGAGAAGCAAGTAACCAGAGATCACCCTTAGACCTCTTTTATTCTCGAAACTATCAGGTTTTGGTGCAGTCTAAAGGTCTTACCCACTTTTTATGGTACTTCATAATAATAAATATTGAGCATACCAGCAAAACTGACCTATGGTAACCCTAAACTCATAAAAAATAAAACATTTAATGTAAGTCAAGTTACTTCTGAGATGAACTTAAATTAGTGAAGTAAGTGTTCTCTCAGATCTCAAAACCCTCCAGAAGTGGCAGCTGGTAAACAAATCCAGACAAAAAGAACAAAAACCTCACACCTGAGAGTGAAAAAACCACATTTTTTTCTGCTCTGGCAATGGCCTTAGAACACAGAGTTAGCTCTAACTAAGAGTTGAGCCATTCTGTGTTAAGTGCAGAAACCAAAAGGTTTCCTTCAATCTCACTATTATTTTCTCCATCAATTAAAGAGGAGAAAAAAATAATAATGAGTGTGTCTGCTCTTACTGAAGATTTCTTTCCAAACCCAGTAACTGAGAACTGAGATGCAGCTGGTGACAAGACGAGCCTCAGTATAAACTTTCAGCTGTTCAGTAGCTGTTCAGCAGATTTTTAGCAGCTGTTTTGCCTCCAGAGAAGTAAGAGATTTAGCCTTTCACTACCCCAAGCAAGTATGGAAGAGGGGGATCTTGTGCAGAGCTCTCTGGGGACTCCAAAAAAGAAAACCGTTTTCTGAATAGCCCAAAGGAGGGCTTGGAGGGGACATCCTGGATCCCCCAGACACCGCCCTCATAACACCACAGCTGGCACTGGGTCATGCTATCAAGAGCCCCCATCCTTTACTCAGCCTGTTGTCTTCACTCACATCCACCTCATTAAACTCTGGCTGTTAGCAGAAAACAAGAAATTTAACCATGCCTGACCTGGGCACAGGCAGGACCATCCCCAGCCAAGCACTCCCAATTAATATTTGCACCTTCACAACCTCTACCATTTAATACAAGACAATTTGCAGTTTTCCCAGTCTTGCCTCTAAATGGGGACTTTCACCCTTACAGGGAAAAAATGAGCTCTTAATTGACAGCACATCCTAGGAGTGAACAAGCAAGCAGAAAGGAAGAAAAAAACATCCTGATTTTCATTTCTGCTGCACAGTGATCCCAATTATGCTATATATCATATCATTTGCATTGCCACAACACAGTCTTTTATATCTGCTTGAGTTGCCAGCTATTTAATCTCAGCCTACCTTTAAGAAAAGGCTTGTAGTAAATGAGATGCTTGCTTTACACTGATGCAGTTAAGAGAGCTAATTTCAATTCCAAAGCAAATAAGATTTATGCAAGTCAATAGACTGAGGGGTCCAGAAGCCAGCTAGAATAAGGCTCTTGTTGTTCTGGTTTAATAATCCGTGGGACAGTCCCAGGAATTTACATAAACTGAATCCTCCAGATCTCATCTCATTTTTGGCAGTAATTTCCTAGGGTTTGGAAGACATTTACCACTGATTTCAGAAGTTCACATACAACTTTTGCTGGCTTTGCACATGGCCCTGAAACATATTTGGGGCAGCATAAAGACAGTTTCCAACTCGGTGCTTGCTTGTCAGGATTAAATGCCACTGGGATCAAAAGAAGGGCAGTTTCAGTGTCTGCAGTCAATGGTTTACCTGCCCATTGCAGGGTGTGCCTGTGTTCAGGAGGTCCAATATTTACACACAAAGCATGTGTCAGCAGCTGGTTTTGGAAAGGCCATGCAAAGTTCTATAAAAGCACAATTGTTTGTATTTCAATTAGACCAGAGGTCTGGAGAGTCATTAAATTCATCTGTTATTAACCTATTATAACATCCAGTTCCTGCTTCTTTTCTTATGGCAGCATACTGAAAAACAGCTGATTTTTTCCACCAACAGAAGTTAATCTTTTCATATCTGATCCTTGTTTTCCTGAAGAGCTAAATGTAATGAGGTATCTTCAGTGCAAGATTTTCAGCAGAGCTCAGGAAAGTTCATAGCCCTTCCCTGCAAACATTTATGTTTGTATTTGTATAAAATTTGTAGCAGCCCCAAACACAGTTTGTCAGTCTCTAGGTTAGACTGCTTCTCCAGGTACCTGCCCGGTACAAGGATAGTGGAGGATCAGTTGTCAAGGATGCTCATATTTCAATATCCCAATTCCCACACTCGCTTACACAGCCTCAGGATTTCTGCTTGCAGGGACACGACCAACAGAAGCTCTGCAACTGTTTCCATCACATCTGAGCTATTGAGAAAAAGACATTTTCTATTACAAAGTGAATAGAAATCCCATAGCAACAAAACCAATCTTTATCATCATCTCAGAGAACACTGTAAACACTCCTCCACCTAGGGGCAGATATGCTTGGGTTTGCTCATTGCACTTACACAATTACCTTCAGGAGCAGGACAAAAAGATGGGATAAAATTAGAGGAACTTCCTTCAGTTTGCAGAACACCTGCACACAACTGAGAGATGTTTGTTAGCAATGGAAATACCCAGGCAAAGAGTTGCAAAACTGGGTGTTGATCCTGCAAGAGAGCATCTGTTTGGGACATCCAGGATTCTGAGGGGATGATTGCCTCAGTCCCCCTGACTGACCAGGGGACACTGATCAGTCCCCTCTAGTAACCTTCTGCCCAGGTGATCAAAGCAGGCTCCAGGCCGGCAGTATCAGACCTTCCTCCAGCAGACACCTGGAAGTAGATGGACTACTACCTACTAGGATAAGGAACAGGGCTGTGGCAGATGCTTGGCTCTGCCTTCCTTTTGCTGAGGGTAAGAAACCAGCCTGTCTTCCATTCCTGGGCATCTCCTGTGAGATGGTGACCCCCTGTGGAAAGATTTTAGGTTACATGTACGAGGCTACAAGAGTTGGGAAAGGAAGGTTTTACTTAGTCCCAGAGTCTAGGGGACCCAGGGACCACTTTTCCATGCTGGAAATTCATCCAATACTGTCACTTGCCCTGCTCCTCCCTGCTAACCATGCCATGTGCAGAAGCAATGACTTTTTCTCTCTTCCAGTCCTGGGAGGCACAAGTGTGATGGTCAGACATCTACGTTTCAGGAGGGCTTGTGAAACTGTATCTTCCACAAGATAGCACAAATGCCCCAGTAAAATGCAGACAGTAATGACTAAGCCCAGGATAAGAGCAGCCAAGAGCGATTCCTAGTCAAATCTGCAGCTTAAGTGCTGGCTTCAGATGCCATCACTCAGCATCTTCCCCAATGGTAGGGGTTCCCTCAACATTCTCTATGCGGTAGCCAGATAACATTCTCTATAAAAATAAAAATTTTAAAAGTAAAATTAAATATATAAATTTTGCTTGGCTCTGTCAGTATTTCAGACCATGGTTCAGTCTATGTTTCTCTGTAGCAGGTATCTGCAATGTGACCAAAACGTGAGAAATTAAACATTGGCCCCAGACTGACACTTGTTGCTCACTCTCACTATTTCTCAATCAAACTAGCTCTGTTGATAGATGGAGGATGCTCAGTGGAGCATCTGAAAACCTGTCAGGCATTTTTCCTCCCACCTTTACCCCCATTATCAGCTGAGAAGCTCTGCAGTTAGCACTGAGCTGACATTCTTTGTGACCAGGTGAAAAAGTTGGTTTACAGCAGCCACAGCTCTTCCCTGGTGAATCTGACTCTGCCAGATCCAATACTGTGCTCCTTGTCCTCTAATATCTGAACTCCTTGCTTTCCTAGCATAAGCATCTGCAAGAAGCATTTCCTACATTTGGAAAGTAGTTTACAAGAGCACAGAACAAATAAGTTTCTTGCCAGTTCTCTAATTTCCTATCAAACTGAGATCCTAGACAGTTTTGTTCATGCAAGCAGCTGGGCAAAAAGCGTGTCAGAGCTGTAGAAACATCATGTTTCATTATTCTCTCAACATCTCACAGAAGAAATAATTTTCACTGAACCATCTGGGGTGTGCAGCAGACACTGAAAATGTCAGATTAAATATGAAAAACATTTCCATCTATGTTATCTGGCTAACACAGAAAGCAGTGAAAAGACCTGCTGTTCAGTGAGGAAAAGCAGGTAATTAAAAATCTGTAGTCATCCTAACAAGTCCCATGAGTTTTATCAAAGGAAGGTCAGTGTAATTAGCCAACCTGCCCAGCCAAGCTATGCTCAGAGGCCCAAAACTAATTTCATTTTATAGGCTATGGCTCATCTTGAGAGAAGCCTGTTCCTGAAGAGTTCCCACATACCCATTCTAGAACCAGCTCTATGACCCCCAAGCTCACCAAATTGAGCTTCTGCACAGATGGAGCTTGGTACATCCAATTTCACCCAGGTGAGCTGCAACGTGGTATGTGGAAAGCATCTCTCCCACTGGCTCTGGTGCCCGTTCTCCTCTGGACATTCTCAGAACTGCACAACTGCACTTATGAACGAAAGTCACCTTTAAAGCCCAGCCAATCTTTTCTCCAGCCTCTTCCTGCTTTTAGCCACCTCTGGCACTTGGAGATGGTAACTTTCCTCCAAGGATGCCAGGGCTTCCCTCCGTGGCCCTGAAAGAAGGGAAAAAAACACTGCTCACCTGTATAGACAGAGAGACTTCACCTCAGACAAGGGAGAGGAGCATGCTTAGTGTAAGCATCACTATTTCACCTGAAACAACTCTTTTCTTGCTAATTTTTATACTCAAGATATAAAATCCACCCCAAGTCCCAGTTTCTTTTGCAACTGGGTGCTGAAAAGTGGTGGAGTTGGCAGGGCACAAGGTATGATGTTTCTAAGCTCATGGGGAAGAGAAGACAGTGCCTCCCAGCAAGGCATGGTACAATGAGGGCATCGTAAGCCATTGGGGGGTTTCCTCTGGCTGGAAACAGGGAAAGGTTTTTCCCCATCGTCAGCTATGCTCACACACACGCACATCTGCCTCCAGAAAGCTTAAAAATAGCGTCCAGCACACACCCCAAGACTCATCCACCAGCTTATCACCGGGATGAGCAGCTGAGCTTCTCCTTTTCATCCCTGCTGCAAAATCCTACCAGCAGGGGCCCACCAGCTCACAGAGCTTGGGCAATGCCATGTGAGTGAGCAATAACACAAAAGAGAGGCTTTTAGCATGTGTCACCTCAAACCCTGGGTCCTGCCCCAGGGTCTGCTGTCCCAGTGAGCCATGACCTGAGCCAGAGGGCCAGCAGGGATATTCCTAAGGGATTTGCACTGTGGAACCTGCAAGTTTGCCGCTCCTCTCACTCAAGAACAGTCCTCCTCACCCTTCCTTGCCCAACTGGGACTATGCTGCCCAGAGCAGGAGAAACAGGCACCTGCCCTCCCACCTTCTCACCTGCAGGCCACCACCAAAGCTGGGTGACAAGAGTCATGGAAAGGCTCAGCTGAGCCAGCAGTGACCTAGCTTAGGGTCACTTTCCTGCTCAACCCTGCAGAAATATCTCCAGATGACCATTGTATCCTACATGGAAAGGGACGTGAAGTCTTCCCTCTCCCATGTTAAGAGATAAAGCATCAAGATTCAAAACTGGATGTGGGTTTGATTGGTAAAATTGACCTTTTGAGGGATCTACATCAGCGATTCTACAGCATTGCCCATACACATCAGCAACAGCACTGAGTGGCCCAGACTGAGGGCTGCAGGGGGATGCAAATCCTCACTTTTTCATTTCCTTCCATAATTGCAGGAAATTGCAATCTCAAATGTGTGCAGAGGGAAGTGTCCATACCTGGCATGAGCGCTGCTACAACATCAAGAATCTCAGGAAAACTCTGCAGGGCCACAACCCAGGGAGCAGCATGAGCAGGGGTGACCCAGGAGCTGGGAGCCACAAGTCCATGTGAACACAGGTATGCAAGTGCAGGCACTGCAAAGAGCACTTCTCACGTGGTTGGCCCTAAATCTGTCCCTGTGAACCACAGCCAAGAAAAAGCCTTGGGTTCATGAGCTGTAGCAACAGCAAGGCTCTCTCCCCACTGATTTTCAGGAAGAAACCAGAATTGCTCCATCAGATGCAAGCAAAGCAAGAGATTACAGGAAACAAGCACTTCCCTGATCACTTGTTCACATCCAACACCAATATTTGAGAAAGTCAGGCAGAGAAGGAAGCTAAAAATGAGAGCTCAGTGCTCAGCTGACCCAGTCACTGCCAGCCAGCCAAGAGAAAGACCTGCAAAGCAAAATGCTCTTGGCAAGAGAACTTCCACTAATGCTCTTAGCCTGTTGCAAATGCAAAGTAACACAGCCCACAGTGGACGGTGTTTAAATTAGGTCAGGCTTCTTTGGCACTTCTCCAGGTACAGAGCACACAGGGATAATCACCAAGGCTGACACTCAGCAGCTCGCGAGTATGGGGTAATCTGTGCCATTCATTCATGCCCTTAGTCACTGGCATTTCAACAGGAAAACAACACCTTGGGATTTGGGAGTTCCTAGCACTCAGCTCACATCTTCTCTGGCACAGCTACTCTTTTTCCCACATGCTGTTCTGAGCTGCTCGTTAATAAATACAACAAAGTGCTGGAAATGCCTCATTATGTCTATCCGCATCTTCATTTCTTACCTAGACTCTTTTCTAAGCAGACCTGTGGCATTACCGGTCCTCAAGCCAAGAGCGTAAGAGTAACAGAGGCAAACTCACCTAAAGCATGAAGGAATCCCTTTACCACCAGCTTGTGCTTGGATAGATGGAAGGCAGGGAATAAGCATGTATGAACTGAGGACTTAGAGAAGGACAAGTGAGGGCACCTGAGCAGCTTGACTCAGGACTTCCAGGGTCAGCAGACGGAAACACGCAGAGTCACTGACCCAGCTGGCAGGACAAAACAGGCCACCTTCATGCAGAGCACTGAGAACATGTGACAAGGAAGGGAAGCAGGGGAATTTATTCCTATTGGATCTGAGCACAACCCAGATGCAGATCTTTGGTGTCAGGCAACCAGCTCATCCTCCCAACAACATAAATCAAGGTGTTGCCTAGATGCAAGTTTGGCAAGGATGGGAAGTGGCATTTCCCTTGGCAGGAAGAACAACCCACAGAAGATGCACAGGTGAGATTTACACCAAAAGGAAAAGGTTTACTTCAAAATACAGAAAAATCAAAGACAAGATAAAGTAGGAAGCGGACTACCAGGACTGTGAAAAAACAAGAAGCTTTCTCATTGTTCACCTCAGCACCTTCACCCCCTCCCAAGACTCTCTCTTGACCTGGCACCCTCCCCTACTACCTGAAAATGTAATTTTTTCAAGGGAATCCTCCTTCCTTCCTTACAGGCTTACAAGAGAACAGTACAGCAGCCAGGACCTAAAAGAGTACAGTCTCAGGACCAGCTTCAGCTATTTTTCCCAAGATCAAGAGTTTTCCAAAGCCAAGTTCCTTCAGTGAAAACAGGTAAGGCTTCCATCTCTTACTCAAAGCCAGAGGCCAGGTTAAGGGACAAGAAAGCATGGTTTGTCTTCTCTGTGATCAGAACCCCATATTCCTTCTCATCCCGTTCTTTGGGCAGGACAGCATAGGTGACAAATAAAAGCAAACCCTCCCTCCAAGACAGCAGATGATCAAAGAAAACCACACATCATGGCAATTATTAATTAAGTTTTTATGTTTACAGTAGTCACGTAACATGTATACCAAGGGGTTCTAATAAGAATTCTGATGCTGGAGTGTATTCATTGAGAAAGCTGTAGGAAGACCAAAACAGCTGCTCTAAAATAATAATTCCAAAGAAGAAAAAGTTGAGATCATACTGTGCTTTAAAAGTGAAGTTACATGGTTTAATTTGCATAGCACAAGCATACGTCAGTAGCCAAGTTACAGGTGTTGATAAAACCCATCTCAATTTGTGTTATTGCCTTTTTCTTTTAAATCTGAACAACTGGCTGCTGGTCTCTGCTGGAACCAAGGTAGGCTTACTGGCACTTGCTCTCCAGAAGCTCCACTTGGTTTCGCCAAGGAACATTCAACACTACAAAGTTGCAAATGGTGTGCTAAGGAGAGAAAGAAAAAAGCGATTATCAGAATAAGAGCATGAAACGGTGTCATTTACCACTCTTCTACACTCCTGTGGCTCTCTAGATTTGCCCTCTCCAGACAAGTATTCTGAAACAGCGCTCTTGTGCTCAGAGTGAGTCACATCTCTTAAATAAATGCTAAGAAACAAAGCTGAGCAGTCAGCATTGCTGAGGATCAGGTTATCTCCTTTATCCATTCACAGAGGAAAACTTTCAGCATGGATAATACTCAAACATAAGCCCACAGGCACAGCTAAGCCACGTGTACCTGTGTCAAATCATTGCAGTCGCCATAAAGGTACACACCAGCTTCATGTTTCACTCATGTGCAGCTACAGCTCTCATACATGCAGGTACAAAGAGTACATACATCCTATTGCTGTAATCAACAGAAGGAATAAAGAACTATGGAAAAACTCAGGCCAGATCAAGGCAGACATGTTTGGCGCTCCCAGGCAAAAAAGTAAATTACTCATTACAAAATGCCTGTGTAACAGCTTGGTGGGCACAGAGAGATGGGGTCATCTGCTTCTTTTGGGCAGTGCTTTGCCCAAAGCTCTATTCACAGCAATTCGAGTCCCACAGGAAAGCATGTCAAGCATGTTTACACCACCATGGGAAAGAAGAGCCAAGAACTTTATGGTGACTGAGATCCAGGAGGCCTGTAGGCTTGGCAGTTTCTTCCACATACCGTTCTGACCCAGACCATGACTACTTCTTAGGAGTACTGAGACACATGCAGTGCTCCAGCCTGAGCTCCACTTACAAAACAGCCAAAAGGCCCTGCCTTCTCTGACATCATCAGGCAAGACAAGTTCTACAAGGGCAGAACTCGCTTTGCCTTGTTAAATACAAACGCATAAGGTCTCTGATGTTGGCTGAAGCAGACAGGGGACACAGCCATCTGTACTAAGCCAGACAGTGGGATGGGGTTGGAAACTGGGGTTGGGGGGGTGGTCAGAACGCTGTGCCTTGGAGCCTACCTTGGCCATCTGGGGCTCCTCATGGAAAGCACAGTGCTGGATATCAGTTGCTGGCTTTGTGCAGGTTGTCCGGGCAATCTCCACTTCCATTATGTACTTGACTCCAGCCACGATCTGCAACAACGCAAGTCGGCAGAGACAACTTTACTCGCAGCACACGGAGAAGGGCTCTCTGCCGACAGAAGCCTGGCAGAGAGGCAGGCAGTGTTCCTGTTACATGATGGAAAACAGGCTCCGAAAGTACAGAGGGAATTGCATGTGGCAACCTCCAAAAAGAAGCACTTGGCACCCCCCCAGAAACAGGAAACGAAATCCAAGTAAACACGTCCTACAAAGCAGCTTCCCTAGCAATAAACAGAGACATGTGTTAAGTCATGACCACCGCAGGGAACCCACTGGCTCCTTCCATAGCGCGCAGCACTCAAGGTCACTCAGACTGAGAGGAGCCAAGATATAAAAAAGGGCTTTAATTCACCTTCGGTGGGGAAAAAAACACCAACAGTGTGCAGGAGCCCCCAGGCTCGCGGTCTGCCCTTTCTCCAAGGGAATCTGGCCGGCCTCATTCCCAGCCTCCCTAACACAGACTGCCGTCCCCCGGTCGCTCACCTGCCTCTTGGCGCTGATGATCCGCACCACCCGGCTGGAGTACATGTCGTTGCTGGCCCTGTTGTACGCCGTCATGGCGAACTGCAGAGCCCGCTCCAGCCCCTCGTCGTTCTCGGGGTCGTCGATGGGCTGCGGGGCGCCCACCAGGCGCGGGCGGAGCTCGCCGCCTCGCACGGCGCCGGCGAAGAAGAGCAGGGCCGCAGCCAGCAGCACAACCACAGACACTCTGTCAGCCGCCATGGCTACACTCTACCAGCTCCCCCTTCACGGCCGCCGCCATTTTAAAGCCGCGGGGCGGGGCGGGGCGGGCGGTGTTTTGGGCCGAGCCACGCCCCGCCCCTGAGCCTCCGGTGCCGGCGGCTTTGTCCGAGGACTTCCACAGGATCAGGGTGGGAGGGCAGGAAAGGGGAGGAGAAGGAGGTGGATGGTTTCCCGCGTGGGCACGGGAAGTTGGAGGCTTTTTCCACATTTTGCCTTCTCTTGGGTTATTCCTGCTCTTATTTCCCTCTGCTGCGGAGGGAAAATAAAAACCACAAAGCATTTTAAGCTACCAGTGTTGTTCCCAGTACAAAACACCTTGCGTAATTTCCTAGCTCTGCCTCCGCAGCGCTGGTGTGGCCTCACCTACGCTTCGAGGGGACTAGGCGGCTTCCCAGACGGATGGTTTCACTTCCCGTCTGCTCCCATAAACACCAACATTATCTCCACTGTCCCATCAGGAACTCTTAAGTTTGGAAAGAAAGGAACCTAAAATAGCATGAGGGAACCAGTTCCAGTGAGATTTAAAGCCTCATGGAGTTAGGCTGAGAGAGAATGAAGTTTTGTACCTGAATATCCACAGCTTGCCTTATAATGGAAAGGGTTTGTCTGCTGACTGGAAAGGCTGCCTACATGCCAGCAATATCCAGCATGGAAAAATCCTTGCAGTTGGCAACAAGCTGAGCAATCAACACTGACAGGGCACTGGGGTCGTTTTTATAGCAAGAAAAATAATCACAGAATGGCCTGGGCTGAAAGGGACCTCGAATATCATTTCATTCCAAGCCCCCTGCCATGGACAGGGATACCTTCCAATAGAACCAGGCTGCTCAAAGCCCCTAGATGACCACCAAAACCAGCTGCAGATACCTAAACAGAAACAAGCTGCATTTGTTGACTATTGCCAGTCCAAACCCCACAAACTCGGGACTTGAAGCAAAGCAATTATGAGAAGATTTTTGCAAAAAAATTATGTTCTACTGTTGATGAAGAAAGGGCACCTGGTTCATGAAATAAAACTGCATTTTGTCCATTTAATTCTGAAGGGTGCAACTATTTTGGTCTATCAGAGGTGCTTTTAAAAAAATATATAACAGAAATTCCTGAATAACCAGCTGACCAAAGAAACTGGTAATTAAAGAATTTACCAAGCAGCAGGTGTCTCATGATAATATTGCAAAAGTTTGTAATACTGTGTGCTATTGGTGTAACTAGAAAAATAGTGGGTTAGCATCTTCTTATGTGGTTGGTTCAACACTATTGGAGCAATATCCAATGTATTTCCATCTGCCTTTTTGTCTATGTTTCAATTCCACTCAGGACTGATGCGCTTTTTATCATATTAGGCTTACTCAGTTTTGCAGGTAACTGCTATAATTCCTTGCCCGTTCTCTTAATGTCCCTCATGTCTCTTTCACCATCCAAAGGAACATCCCTGGCTCCTGTAGGAAGAGTTGCAAAGAACTGCTGCAGGTTCCCCTCCACTGTCTCTGGCATGATGCTGGTTTTTATGCCTTTTAAGTCATACAAGCATTCAATCATAAATTAAGTAACATTTTCATCATTCTCTACCACTCAAAAATACGGTTGTCAAACATGAAAGTTTCACTTTTACAACTCTGGCCATTACAATATGTGCAGAAAATTCTGCAAATAAGTGTTCTGTAGCCTCCAGCCAAAGCCTCTTGCCACCTCTATGGGCACAGAGATCCTGTGAAGTACAGTAAGCGAGGCCACTGTCCAGCTGGACAGTTACATGGGCAGCTGTCTCTCTGTGGAACTGAAAGATAAAATGCTCTGTTGAATCCATCAGTAAAATTTGTAGAAACAAGGACATAAAGACATGGACAACAGAAATGGCAGATCAAAGTAGGGCGGCCCACATCAATGGGTAGTGTTGCTGTGGGCCATGTCCCCATGTCAGTTTTCATGGCACAAAATTAACTCAGGGGCTTGCGTTCTTAAAAGGAAGAGTATCTTTAAATGTGGAGATTTCTCCACTTTGCAATTCATAACATGTACACAGGGCTATTCTCTGAACACACTTTCAGAGTTTGGTTGCACTTCCCAGAAAAAGCTCCATTAAGGCAGGCCCTCACACATTATCTGAGTACCTCCCCTCCAGGCCTGCTATCTGCATTTGTCTAAAGATAACAGCCTTTGGCTGGTTCCTGCACAGCTGGAAAGCACAGCCTGCAGAGCTCTAATCTCTGCGCGGCTCTCAGGCTCTCAGATGGAAACGGGGCCTGCAGGAGGAATGACGGTTTTTGTCATCACTCAGTAATGAGAGAGCAAACCCCAGATACTGAAAAATAATCACACTCCCTATAGGCAGGAGATTACCCTTGAAATATCTCAAACCCAATACACTCTAAATGTTTTTTTAATCTGCTTTTTTACTCCTTTTTAAAATACATCAATCATAAATCAGGGTTAATTTTCCCAGCTTTCCTCTGTCAAACTTGCAACCAGAACAAAATGCAGGTTTTTCATATGTTCATATGTTTCATATGTCCCAGGGGCTCACAAAAAAAATGCCTCTTGAGCAAGACAGTCAGCAGTTTATGAGATGGAGCTGAAAGTGATTCAATACCAAAGGCAAAGCCATTTCACTGCAGTAGAAGAGTGTCCTCCTCTTATGGAAATGAACCCATCCCATATCAGCTTATTCAGTGAAGGTGTGAGAAATAGACAGTCTTGCCTTCCTTTGAGATTCATGGTCACCACTCCCTGCTCTGGCATGCAGAGGCATTTTTTTTTTCAGGAGAGGAATGGAGGCAAGGCCATGACTTGTCCACACAAAGAAAACCAGGTCTCTATCTTGTCTCTCAGCTTCAAAAGCGTGGCCTGTGTAATCCAGAGAGCTGATTTGAAAGTACCCAATGAACCAGGACACAGCCACATCTCTTCTACATATACACATGCCCTCACGTACTGGCAAGCTCTCACAAGCCAAAAACCAGTAATGACTTTTCTGGATAGGTGGCAAAGTGATTGTTCAGCTGAAAAACAGTAAATGTCAGGAGAGGCTTCAAGGGCACCAAAGGGCTGCTTTGAACATATTTCAGTCCTGGCAGTACAACCGGATTAGTAAAGATACCCCTCTCAAGTTCAAAGACTGCCTAAATAAGCTTAGCACTTAGTGCTGAGTGCACCTTTGAGGCAATTCAGTGGGAACAGAGCTATTGGGCAACACAGGCTCTCGGTCTAGGTGTTGAGTTCTCTTGAAACCACACCCTTAGATTTCTTGGGAACAGAAAAAAACAACAGAAAACGAGTGCGGGTAGCACTGAGGGCTGTTCAGTCACTGGTGGTCACTTTAGGAATTAAATGCCAAACTCTCAGCACTGATCTCAAGTAGGTCAGTGATTATCACCCTGCAGATGGCAGTTCAGGACCTACACAGCCCCCTGCTGAGCCCCACGCTGCTCACATCACTTGTGGGAAGACAGCAGCACCTGCTCTGCATCCCTTTCCCTTATGCCAATGCAGAAGATAATCTCCCTCTAAGAAATGGGTATTCATTTGCAGGCATCTGCTTAGTAATTACTGCTGTTAATCTGCCTCGACGCTCATGAGGGGGAGGCATTATTGTTTTACACACAAGCAGTAAACAAAGTAATTGGCAGCAGGAAAAGCTGCATTTCAAATAACTGCATGCAATCAGTTATGGTCAGATTGTGCAACTGAAACAATGAAGCCACGGTACTGATAGCGGGTGCTGGTTTAAGTGAAGTACTGGTGCACTTGGGGTTTTAGCAAAAAACCCCTCTCCACCAGCATCCTTTTTAACTCTGAGAAATAGAAATACCAGCACAGCAATAGCACATATTCAAAATTATCACCAGAGATTTTCTGCAATCTGGTGCCTTTGATGGCTATATTAGCTTGTATTTACGAAGAACAATTTGGCCATTCTCCTTTCCTCTGTATTCTTCTTATGTATTTGTTTGCCTCACCCTGCAGGAGAAATAGCTTCGCTATGTAAGATTTGTATTTGTTAGTTCTTATTAGATGTTTTTTTTTTCCCCAGAAATCGTTTGGTTCAGAGCTGACAACAAAATGAGTTCCAATCCAAACCACAAAGGGCATGCTTAATCTTAGCTTCTGAGGAATACCAGTGAGTTCACATGACTAAGAAGAAGCCTAAAATGAAGTGTATGTTTGTGTGCTGTGCTTAAAACGGCCCTCCAGCAGTCTGCTGGGATACTAGACTGGGATACAAAGACTGTGGCTCTGAGGCTCTGCGCAGATCCCTAGAAGCCCAGAGGAGAAAAAGCTTCCTCTGCGGGAGCATGGTGTTAATGCAGAGTTCCCAAGCTCCCCAGGAGCTGGTTCACAGTCACACCACTCTAGTTCTCTCTATAAATCAAATAATTTCTCTCCTCCCTTGGCAACAGCTTGTAGGGTAACTTCACTACTTCAAGGTCCAAGGGCACCAGGACACAGCACAAATGTGAGTGTTCACTAAGCACAGTATCATGCTTTAACTACACATATTTATGATGAAGGCCCTTCTTCAAGAGCAAGACTACAAATCCCTAATCCTTGCAAGAGCACACAATTAAAAGGCCGTCCAGGACCTCAGGTCTTTGTCGGCTGAAGTCAGCTCCTCTGCTATGATCACAGCAGACCCAAGACAGATGCCAGATTGCTTTTGATTGCATGGCACTGCACAGACACAGCTGTTTTGGGTTTTTCAGTCATTGGTTTGATTGTTTGTTTGGTTTTGTTGTTTTGTTTTTAAGAGAACTAGTGTGCTCTCAAGCAAAAGATTTCTCATTGGAAGATAAATCAATGGTGCACAGCCTGGATATTTTCACAATCTGCATATACTACCAGAGGTACAACCTCTGTTCTAAGTTTTGAAGACAGTTCCTGTCTGCCCAGCATTTCAGAGCACAAAACTCTGCCTGGTTAAGGCTTTATTGCAGGGAATGGGGAAGCAAAACTTGGGTCTATGAAACATCCGAGTGCAGAGAACAGCCTGTTCTCAAGGGGCTGACTTGCCAGCAGGATTCCTCACTGCTTCTCATTAGGAAGGACTTAAGCTCTTTTCTACATTGTGCTTGTTGGATTTGAAGCACTGGGAAGGGGCAGGGACACCTATTGTGTTTAACAATTGCAAGAGAGGAATCATCAAGGTAGCTTGCAAGCAAAACCAGTCACCCGTACCAGATACTGGGATATTTGGCCACTAAGATTTTTCCCTCAAGAAGAAGTGAAATTGTGAATAACCTCAAAATTCACCCTGCCAGTTGCTCACTTGCTGCTCTACACATGCACATCCAGCAAAAAGACCAGCCCACTCCAATAGATGAAAGGGCCTTTCAGAAGAGTATGTATTGTCACACATAAATAAGATTGCTGCATCAGTGATCATTATTTAATTAACACACAGTTAATCTACAGGCCACTACAGCCCACATTTATAGTTATCCATCCTTCAGGTTTCAGAAAGCAAAGACTCACTTTCAGAGCAGAGTTTTTACTCAAAGAAGTGGTTGTTTGTGAGTGAGGCGACTGCTTCGTATCCAGTGGCTGCAGTCAGTTCACTGCAATTCAAAAGTTTCAGTCATCCAAGCCAGGAGACAGAATGCTGGATCACCTAACAGGGGATGACATAGAGCACAAACCTTAAAAACGTCACCAGCACAAATCATAAAAAGGAATCTTAAGAGGGTGGAGGGAATAGTAAAAAATGGGTCTCACCACCTAGGAGGGCAACACGTACCTGTGGAGCTGTTAACAAGACTTGCACAACCTTCTACTAGCAATATAGGTAGTACATCTGTAGAAAACAGACCTAATACACTAGATTCATTTGAGAGGAATAATTAAAATGTATAAACATGAGGAGAAAAAATAAAATTGTGAATGTTGAAAAAATAAAATTCCTTCTCAGATTCCCAGCTGGATAATAATTAGGCTTTGATGAGCATGACAATAGGGTAAGGACAAGGAAGCTTTAGTTTCACTGCAGTTATCAGGGAGTCATGGCCAGCTGTAGGAATAGCTGCATGGATCAAGTGTTTCATTCTTAAGAGCTCAGCCACAGTGCTATGGTGTGGGTGATCCTGAGTTCAGAATCATTGAATGGGTGAGCATGGAAGGGACCAGTGGGTCATTTGGTCCAACCTCCGTGTTCGAGCAGGGTCATCCCAGAACACATGGCACAGGATTGTGTTCAGACTGTTCTCAAGTATCTCCAGTGAGGAAGACTCCACAACCTTTGGCACCTGCTCTCTCTTTGGCACCTCCTAACATGTACACAGGGCTATTCCCTGAACACACTTTCAGAGTTTGGTTGCACTTCCCAGAAAAAGCTCCATTAAGGCAGGCCCTCACACATTATCTGAGTACCTCCCCTCCAGGCCTGCTATCTGCATTTGTCTAAAGATAACAGCCTTTGGCTGGTTCCTGCAGGGCTGAAAAGCACAGCCTGCAGAGCTCTAATCTCTGCGCGGCTCTCAGGCTCTCAGATGGAAACGGGGCCTGCAGGAGGAATGACGGTTTTTGTCGTCACTCGGTAATGAGAGAGCAAACCTCAGATACTGAAAAATAATCACACTCCCTACAGGTAGGAGATTACCCTTGAAATATCTCAAACCTAATACACTCTAAATGTTTTTTTAATCTGCTTTTTGACTCCTTTTTAAAATACATCAATCATAAATCAGGGTTAATTTTCCCAGGTTTCCTCCGTCAAACTGGCAGTCAGACCCTAATGAAGTATAATGAATAGCAACGTTTGCATATGTTCACATGAGTTCCAGGAGCTGGAGCCTGAAAAAAACCTTACAAATTATTGTGAGATGTCTGAGAGGAAGCAAAATCCATAAGGCTGTGATGACACATCACTGCACCAGCCCAGCAGTAATATGTGATACATAGAGATTCTTATTATGCAAAATAGGTTTCTTACTAGTGCAAGAGTAAACTAATAAAAGTGTGCACATACAGATATCCACAGATACCTATCCAATAAACAAAGCACTACCTGAGTGAGAGCAGGAAGAGGAATAAAAAATATGCATGATCCCTGTATTCCTGAGAGATTTTTAAAAGCCCAAATGCCACTCAGCTGTTTCAGCGTTATTTTCTGATTAGGTAGGCAATCTCATTTGGCGAATGCATGGTCATTATGTATTCAACCCTTCTTCTTTTCTAGTGCCAGGGACCTCCAAAATCAGAGGACAGAATAAAGTTAGGCAGCTAGGCATGGAATTAAGTAACCGCACTGACACTTGGCACTTTCTTTCCAGTTATCCTGAATCATTTGGTGTCAGGTTGGAGTATTCCACAGGGCACTTGGATACTGGCCATTAAACTTCAGAACTCCAGCTGATCAGTTTTTTACTGTAGGAAATCACTCAACAACGAAAAGGCCTGATTACCATGGCTGCACTTCACTGGGAAAATAGGGAGCAGCTGAACATGCCTTGAGGCACTCATTACAAGGACATCACAGCCACTTGAGCATCAAGCAGCATTATCCACCTACAAGACCCACTGTGCTGAGCAAAGCAAAAGCTTCACTATGCTGAGTTGGTACAAAGGAAGAAGCCTGGAGCGTTATAGTCCAGCACTTCAGTTCTGGGCTTGAAAACACACAGGTGGCCACATTCTCTCAGATGGGGTACAACTTTCTTGATGCAAACAGCAGAAGCAGGAGTAACCCCTTAGCTATCCCTAACTTTCAATGATGAGGACACGTCTGCTGAACCCTTCATTGGCTTCCTAGGAGAAAAATTAATTCTCCCCCAAAATAGTAATCTAAACTACTCACAAAGACATCTTGTCTTTTCCCTTCAAATTCCACGATGAAACTTTGCTTTGATGAGAGACTTAAGCAGCAGGCAGGAAGGCAGTGCATTAAATCCATGTTTGTGTACTGCTTGCCCCTCTGTCCCTCTGCCTAGATCTTGCTGTTCCTGTTATACAATGAGTTGAAACTCAGAGTGGTTAAAAGAGCTGCTTCCTACTCCTATGCTGGTGCATTTGCAGACACCAGCAAGGAGTAGAGTGTTTACATGCCACAATACCAGAAATCATTTGGAGTTCACAGGACTGAAGTCAGCTTACACTGGGTGAGGATCTGTCCTGTAGAATCTTTCTGCATTTTTCTTGAAGATCAGATCCTTCCTGGAGAAGTAAACTGTGAATCTGGGGAGCTGTCCATATAGCCATTAATGGCACTTCTAGTACAACTGATGGCTTGTAAAACCAGTACAAGCAAGGTTATTGCCCAAGAACACACAACATACATTGAATGAGATTTGAATCAAGGCCCAGAATCAGGAGAGAGAGATTGAAAATATGCCGTAATACCTCTCATTTAATCGCATTACTATTTATTTCTTCCCTCAGCATATTTTCTTTCAGACACAGGGGGAGAGTCCCTCCAGGAGGTCATTGTTAATAAACTAAAAAGTGTATTTCATGTACTCCTGATTGATCAACATTAAGGACTTGCTCCGTGCCATGCAGTAATCCAACTTCACATGTAATTAACAATGTCCACTTTAATAATATCAGGAATGCGGGCTCTCTTCTCCCCACCTTGAAGGATTTTGGCTGTAAAAGTGTCCAGTATTTCAAGGTCACCTCAACAGTCTCAAGTTTGGATGTGATTCACTCATTTGCTGACACAGCCTTGCACAAGGTTAAGGGGTGTTTTAATTCAGATGAAAACCAGGCCATCCTCTCCTCACAGCCAGATGAAGGCCCCTGCTAGGGCCCTAGTTTCCAGAATCACAAGAGAAACTCTAACAGTCTTACCTTTCCTATTATGAATGCTGGCCTGCAGGCTGCTTTAGAAGAGAAAAAGAAGGTTGCAGATCTCTTACCATGGTAGAGATCATTGCAGAAAAAATGAAGAAAACATCTACATGGTACCTCAACTGCCTGAAACCCAGGGACTCCAACACCTGCTTCTACAGGTCCTTAAAGAGGAAACTTAGAAAATCCATCTGCTTCATCATGAGCAACACTGGAGCCCGTCTAAGGCGGGCTCTATAGCGAGGTGTGTGAGGGAACATCAGTCAAGGGCAGATGGAATGATGTGGGTGGTCAGTGAATCATTCTCCTTAAGACATGATGCCTTTGTAACTGGACATTCCTGAGCAGATGGTTTGGGGAAGCAAGAGCACGAGGGTTCTCACTGTGAGAGAAGCAAAACCAGGGGAAGCACAGCCCTTTGCATGAAGCAGAAGCTGAGGTTTTTAGGGAATCCACAGAACAGAGGAGGTTGAGAGAGCAGCCAAAGAATCATGAGAGACTTCTAGGCTGCTCCTGTTTTGCTCCCTTTCTGACTCCAGCCTGAGGATCAGGCAGGGTCCAGAGATGTCTCCAGCTCTGATCCCTTGCTGTTCTCCCTTCTCTGCCTAGGCCAGCTTGGTCACCATGTGTGACTTAGTGCTGGGGTGAGTTGAAGTCTGTGGCAGAAAGGAGATCCCACTGAAAACAGAGGCTCTGCAGTCCTCTCCGACCCTGACCCCACATGAAAGCCATTTCTTCAAAACCCAGTCAATCCATGCTCAAGAGAGCAGTCCAACCAGTGCCCTCAACAAGCCATCCTCTGTTGTGAAGCCCCCAGTCTTGGATTTAAATGGTGAAAGTGTCCTGCCACTGTAGGAGTCATGCAGTTACCAAACAGATGAGATTAGGGATTCTGTAAAGAAAAAAAAAACAAGCAGAAGGAAACCAACAGTTGGTCTCGGGCTCACAAAGGAGTCCCAGGCTGGGGAGAAAGAAATGAAATTATTTACGTACGGTTCTCAAGCAACCATTAGCAGGGCTGAGGTCTGAGGCCCAACAGTTAAATCTCAGCCTCATGCATTTTTTAACTCTTGGATGTACTATGGTTGCGATAAACAAGTAACTCTTGTTTCTGCAGCTGCTGCTTTTAGGCTGGAAGCAGTTCTCATGAGTCTCTCCCCATGTGTCTATTCCCATTAATACCAATTCTAAAAGAACCTTGCTGCTTTTTCATTGCCATCCTTGCTGCCAGCCATACACAATTAAACAGAAGAAATAAGAGGCTTTAGCTGTAATTATGGTTTTGTCTATTTTGTACAGAAGGCATCCCATGAAGGCTGACACAGCTGAATACCTGCCCAAGCACACTAATTCTCTCAGCGGGAGTTTTCAGAGGGAAAAATTGAATTGTAGCTGTATAATATGTTGAGCAGACTATGCCAGTGATTATCCAGCAAAATGACATCAAAAAGCAAAGGCACCAACAGTGCTGACTTCCAATGGGGCATAAAGTGTTCTGAAAAGTTACCCTGCAAAGGATGACAAGGCCCTTCAAGAACCATACAAGTATTTTGTCTCATTTACTCTCTGTAAGACCTATAGGGCCAGACCAGTCCTATAAAACACTGCAGACACTTCACACCTGCTTGCAGCTACACTCACTCCACACAAGCTGGCAAGTCCCTCCTTTCCCTTTCTTTCCCAAGCCATGAAAATATACTGGCCAACCCCCCAGCTCAGTCCTCTGACTGCACACAAGGGAGCACTCCTTGGAACTCCATAGCCCAAGTGTCACACTGAATGGAAATCTGTCATTCTGCTTTCCCAAAATCCTAGGTATTTAGTCTAAAATTCATAGCATGGCCAGGAAATTGCCTTCTTTCCCTTCTTGTCAGGCAACCCTCCTGGCTGTTGCAAGTGACCACTTACAGTACGGTAAGGAAGCCCTGTGGCTCAGCCACACTCAGTGCACCCCCTCAGGTGGGTCAGGCTGAGCATGCCCACCCCACAGAGAGTCCCAGGGATGCCTTTTATTTATGCAGAGCTGCAAATCCACAGCAAAGATTGTGGCATCAGCCAAGTCTAGAAGGAAGCAGTGGCTTTGCAGCAATAAACACAAATCAGGAAACATGGCAACCAGCCACACCCTGACTTGGGGCATGGCTGTGAGGAGGTGCAGAAATGTTCTCCAGTGAGATATCTTTACAAAACAACATTCCCAATGCCAAGTGCAGAGGAGTCAGGACGAACCAGGCACAGTAGTGCAGGGAGATGCCAGATTCCAGATTCTGTAATGGCATCTGGGGTCACAGGTGAGGTCACATCACTTGCAAACCCCCTCCGCCATGGTCCTGTCTGTGCCAAGGCCAGGGTTTTCCAAACTTCTCCTCGACACCTGTCAAAAACTAAGGAACATAGGCCCCATGTTTCTTCTTCGTCTGGGGAGTATCTCTTTGATTCTCTGGATGCTTCAGGGGTATACCTCCAAAAATACATGTGCATTGGGGGCTACCAGGAGACCTAAAAGCCAGTGAGCCATCTGCTCTTTTCCAAGCTTCCTTCCCATCTGGCCTGGCACATCTGGACAAGAGTTCAGGAGTGTTCCTATTGGGCTCTTTCCATTTCAGTCACTGAATTCACACACATCTCAGGATGCATGCAAAGGTAGTCTCCTCTTCTTCCAAACTTCTGCCTTCTACTTGCTCCAGCAAGCATGCTGAGTCCCACCAGCCCCATTTTAAGGTCATACTTTCTACAAAGCCATCACTTAGAAATTTTAAGTAGCAACACAGAAATTAGTGTTTTGAAAAGGCCTAACTAGTTGCTCTGGAGACCAGCAAATGCTACAGATCTTTATAGATCTGGCCATGCCACCTCTAACTCCCTATCTCTCTCTTTTCATGCTCAAGTGCTTCTAATCGCCATATACCACCCAACAACTTCCTCTGAAATGTGTGTGCACACCACCTATTAAAGGCTGGCAAACACCGATAAGTGTTTTGAGGCATGACCTGATATATGGCTCAAAGGAATGTTGGTTTAAAAGGGGAGTAAAGCTACCCCTGCCCCTACCTCCTGGCAGCCTGACATACATTGTTTAAAACATGGTTTGGCCCTTGCCTTCCATCCAGCACAAACGGGGCCATATAAGGTCAATAATACTGGGAATGGTCCAAATTAGATGGAATATATGAGCTTGCCTGGTAATTATCCCTATGACCTTGAAGCCCTGGACAACTAGGAGTCTACTACAGGACAAACTACAAGATGGTAGATACAAACACTTAGGCTCTGAAGATAAGGACTCTGATAAATAAGATCTAGCAAGCCTGTCTATGGTTAAGACATTTCTATCTCATGTATATGATACCCAGAGCTGCAGATCTTACTCTTACCTTAACAAAGTAACAAAAAACATCTGGAAAAGAAAAATCACCCTAGGGATAGTACTTTGTATATCCTAAGCAATGGATGATCCAGGTCTAAACACAGTGGTGGACAGACAGAATGTTTTCCATCCTCCAACTTCTTACACATCACCCAACTGCTTCACCAGGAGTGCGGCCACAAAGTTGGCTACTACAGACCCTCAGGGCCAGTTCTGCTTGGAGAACTGTAATTCCCTCTCGATGAACTCCTGTACTGTGCATGGCTTTCACCAAAAATTCCATCATCTCATCTAGGAAAAGAAAATGAGGCAACAGCTTTCCCAGTCATAAGAAGATGAGCTCAAGTGTGACTTTGGGTGGCTGCACTGAGCCATTTGGAAACATCCTACGCTCATCTGGTAAAATGCAACATCCAGGTGGAACATCACCCAAAACCCAAGGTGCAATTTTACAGCACCTGCTCAAAACAAAGCTGGAAAGCAAAGAACAGGATGACAAAGCCATAATGAGGGATGGAAGAAAACACCAAATCTGAGGTCAACATCAAAACCTAACCCAATGGAAATCTCCAGACAGAAACATTTAAGTCCTGAAGGAAAGAGGAGTGAACCAGAAAAGGTTCAGGATTAAATTCTCAACTCAGAACAAACAAACTTAATTGAGGAACAAAACAAGAGACAAAATGAGACTCAAGCAATGCTAAAGAAAGTTTTGAAAAAGAAGTGTTCTCACCAGAAAAATATTTAAAAAAAAAACTTTTCTTTTACAGAAGTATTTACTTTTTATAAAAGTCAATATTATCTAACAAAAAAGAGACTAAACTCTGATTCCACAATCACACGTGCCCTCATGCCTGCAGTCAGGTCCCAAAACTGCAGAATTCCTAAGCCAATCTAAGGCTGTTTATTTGCTGTCTGGCATATAAAGCTATGAAGCAGGTTTTCCATTCTGATTGATTTTGATTTCAACATCCTATCTGGAACATTCAGCTCCTGTTTTCATGTTTTTCTAACCATGAGGGTTAGAAAAACATCTTTTTTTTTTTTTTTTTTTTTAAATTAGAAAACGGAGTTTCTTATGCAATATATTTCTTCCAGCAGCTTTTAAGGAAAAAAAAAAATACATCCTGAGATTGCTGACAAAGCCATAAGGCTTGGTAAGCACTACAATATGCCATAAAAAGAGCTTTTCATTTCTCCTCTATACATAACTCACTTATTTCTGTCATTGAGTCTCTACTCCAAAGGTTTTACTGCAGTATTTGCTGAACCAGTGTACCACAATGAACTATTTGTAACTTCTTCAAAGAATTTCCATTAAAGCATTACTTGGATGGTTTAACAAGGAACTATCATTGATTCTACACCTGTCATAGAGAAACAAACATCTGTGCTTGGATGGGATCAAGACACTGTGTTATGGAGAAGCAGTGCTCCCAAGACCACCACAAAGTCATATGGTGCCTATGGGTGCCAGATTTTAGGTTCACATCTTAAAGGAAACTCAAAGAAGTGGAAAATCACAAGTAGACACAAAGCCTCTTAATGATTTCACTGACAGTTTAGAAGAGCCCTCTGCTGTGTTTGTTCTGGCAAATACATGAAATATCTAAGCCTCATGGAAATGCAAGTGTTGGAACATGTAAATAAATGATGAAGCAAGTTCTCCCTCTTATAAGAGCCCTGGCTTTTTTTGCCTGTGGATATTCCCACACAGATGCATGCCAGCATATGCTGGTCTTCCAACATATGTTCCTAAACTCATCCTAACTTGAAATATTTCCCCTTGCATCCCCTGGACAGCAAACTCCAACCACAGTGAGAAGGAAGCCACATTGGACTGAAAAGTGCCAGAGTTGTGTCCTTGGTTTCCTGGAGAAAAATTTTTCTCCTGGGAACTACCTGGATTTTGAAGGACTTCCTTCTCTTCCCTGGCACGATGTGACTCCATTTCCAACAGACAGTGCACACAACCTGTGTGGATCCATGACAGGAAAGATTCTAGGCCTAAGATGAGGGGACTTGCCAGACAGGTCTCTAGAGGTGTCCTTCCACCCTTCTGTCTGTGTGCTACAGAAGCCTTTGCTGAGGATATCCTTTGCTCTGACAGACCAGCTGAGGACATGGACTGGAGTTATACCATTTCTGATGCGGCTTTTTAAGAACCTCAAAGAACAAGCATTCATTTCTTTTCCACATACTTTGGTCTACTGGTTTGCTATCCTCATCCTTGGAAATGTTTTTCTGATTCCAAACTCTGATGTCCCTTGCTATGATCTAATACTAATACAGCTAGCAAGAACACAGAGAACACGTTACTCTGCCACAGCTGACCTCACATCAATCACACCAGCCTCTAAAAAGGGAGCACAGTCATTTTTCCAAACTCACTGTAGTGTTC
The DNA here is from genome assembly GCA_013397935.1 of Dasyornis broadbenti. Taxonomy (NCBI): domain Eukaryota; kingdom Metazoa; phylum Chordata; class Aves; order Passeriformes; family Dasyornithidae; genus Dasyornis; species Dasyornis broadbenti. Next base: position 119,308 of record VZRN01002616.1, on the reverse strand, counting down.
AGACTATTAATTTTTCACCAAATATTATTCATTAACCATTATTCAATTATACCAATTATATTTCAATTATACCAATTATCTTTTCCTCCAAGTGTAAAAGACTTGTCTCCTCAGCAAAGCAGGAATGTGGGAGGTTGAAATATGTGCAGGAAAGAAACCAGGCATTGGAAGGGAGGAGAGTTGATGGAAAAGGTCAGAATTACATTGTCTGGAGGAGAAAATGCTTCAACCCTGTAATCAAACAGAAAAAGTCATATCACTGGTGATTAAAAACTCAAATTAGCACGAAACTAACCTTACTGCATGTGCCAACACTCCTTCTAAAAGCACAAGTGCCACGTCCTTCTGTAGGTGAACTAGCAGCAAGGGTATGCTGCAGGCAGACCCCTCCAGCTCTGCTATTCTATCAGCAAGACTGTCCAAAACCACCAGAGAGAGGAAAAATGCATTGCTGTCACCACATTTCCACCTGCTCACTGTGTTTTCTCTCATTAGCCAGCCTCAATATTCCTAGCCTCAATGTTCTCCCATTCCTAAGCCCGCAATGAAAGGGCAAAACCCATCCAAGCACTAAGATATTATTTTTTAAAGGCAGAGCAAGCGCCACACAGTCCAGCCCTTACTACAAGAGCTGGGATGTGGTGCAGACTGAGGGAATTTTTTTTGCCATGTTGTCCTCTGTTTTCTCACCATGGGACTGGTATGAGAAATGGGAGCTCCCTGGTGGCAAAATGTGAATTTGCAAAGATGGACTTTCAGTGGCCCCATGCTATTCCCTGCTCACATGGAAACCTCGGGATAACAGGAACACAGTCCTGTGCTGCCCTCTTCCAGGGCACTGAGACCAGTCAGACCTGAACACTGAACATGATGGTGTCTAGTGCAGAGGTGCCTGTTTCAGAGCCCAGCACAACTCCCAGCTCCTCCTCACAACACTGCATCCCTGTTTCCAGCCCAGGAAATGCTTTGCTGTGCATGCTGTGCTGGGATACATATTCATAGGCCAGGAGGTATCTATATTTGGTTAATGACAATATCAACAGCAACTAGATTACTGTCACCCATCCAGGTTTCACAACATTCCAAACCAGAAGCAAGATCCAGCCGAAACCCAAGGGAATTCAGGTTAAAAAGAGCTTGGACTGCCATTATTTTCACAAAACAAGAGGCCTCCACTTTCTCCTATCTGATTTTTAGCACTGCCTTCTTAGGGAACAGTCCACATCAAGTGCCCAGTAGCCCTTAAACCGTTAGGGTCCCAGGGAATCTAGAGGAACCAAACCACTTCATTTCACACACACAGCTCACATACAAGGTTTGTTCCTTAAGGCCCACCCTGACATCTGGTTCTGAGCTGGGTGCCACCGGGCCTCTCTGCCTGAGGATCAGCAGACCCACAATCTGGACACTCCTGGCATATCTGGTCCCTCCAAGGGACCTGGAAAAGAGAGACAACAGTGACATGTCACCAATCCTTTCTGGCTTGTGCTCTGCCCTGCAGCCCCAGTACACAGATGAATGGTGCCTGTGCAACCCTGGACAGCTCTTTATACCTCCAGCCCAGGGCAGAGGTCTCCTGCCCAGCCGCACCTCCAGAAGGTGTAGCAAATGCCAGGAGCCTTCGTGGGTTCAGGTAGTGATGAGCCAAAACCAGAAAGGATGAAATCCACAGAAGGTTATTAAAAGTAGAGGCACAATGCCAAACTCAGGACGTTCCTGCCTGCCCACGGGAGGCCGGCAGACCATCTAGATGATCTCCTGCTGCCAGCTGACTGCTTTGTCTATGCTCCCCAGGTATCTCCTGCCAGGAAGAGGACACCAGGCTAGACAGACCTCTGATCCTACCCAGGACAGCTCTAATGGGAATGGAGCTGTCACATCTCAGGCCACAGTAGAGACTGCTCTTGGGCAATGCCCTCTGCAGCTCTGTAATGCTTCTTCCCAAACTGAGAAATCACACTATGCTCCAGGAATGACCCAAAGCTGGACAAGTTTGTCAGCTTAAGCTTCTCTGTAAGAAACAGTCACAGCAGCAGGGGAAAAACAAGAACATCAGACAGGTGGGCAAAGCTACAGAGGGGCCCAAGGCCTCAGAAGAGGGGAAGAAGGGGAGTAAAATAAAAAGGAGACAAAAAATAGCTGGAAACTGCTGGTTTGCATTTGGCTGAGAAAGTCAGGACTGCTCATTGACAGACGTACAGACAAATTCCTTTCATGCCACCAGATGGTGCCGTGCCTTCAGTCACCAGCAGGCAGCTGCTCTGGGACAGCCTCTGCTCCCCGCTCCAGCCGCGTCCGATGGACACTGCCCTCAAGCTGCTGGGAGAGGGGAAGAGACAGCCTCGCTCTGCCCCAGGGCCCGGCCTTCCCAGCGGGACATCTCCCAGCTGCAGGGCCACCTCCACCCAGAGCCAGGCTGAGGCTGATGCTGAATCTGGGACCGAGACAGTCGGGATCCGGGACAGGGGGGAAAATGAGCCAACTGCCTGGAAGCCAATGGAGCTTCAGGTCAGGAACATTAGGAGTAACTTTTTGAGCACTTCAAGAACAAAGCATCATATACTGGGAGAAAGACTTCTGTGATGGGCAATCTGGCAGGAGAAGCACTGTCCAGGAGTTGTGTTTTGCTTACATTCCAGTGTTTTTGAACCAGCAGAAGCATCAGAGCCCTAGGGCAGGATGACAGGGTACCCTACATAGGGAAGTTACTCTGGCAGGCCACATTCAGCCCATACACCATTGACTGGCAACCTGTGCTGCCTGGCCCCCTTCAGAAACGCAGCTGTAATCCTGTTTCTTGCCAGCACCCACATGCAGTTTGTTGGGTGACCACCCGTCTAGAGCTCTGAGCTGTGCTGCTCAGGCAATGCAGAGGCTCAGAAGGAGACCATTCCTTGCTGAAGACTGGGAATACGCAGGCTCACCCAGCTGGCTCATACCCCCACACAACCCAGCCTTTCTCTACCTCATGTGCCAGAAGAGAGCCAGCACACCAAGCACAAGCCACCAGTACAGCTTCAGGCACAGAGAACAGATCTAAAGAGGGTGGTGGGAAAGGGATGCCCCACTCACACTACCCTGTTTTTCAGTGGAGACTTCCCCACAGCCACTTCCTTGGACAAGGCCAACCACAGCAGGTATATTTAGCTCTCCATGACCCAGCCATCAACCCAGAGCTATAAATATGGCTATAGCAGAGACAGCTATCAAGCCACTCTTGACTCCATTCATGATCCGTGCAGAAAGACCACATCCTGCAGGCTGATGCCACCCACAACAGACAGGAGAGAGGTAAAGGAAACTGTCAGAGGTTCCCATCCATAGCACACTTGCAGGAAACACAGCAAGACCCTCTTCTTTTCCAGTTTGTCTCTCTGCAATGTCCTCCTACTCCTCCACCTCACCTGGCACAGCCCAAGTGGCAGGAGTGGTAGGAGTGTTGTCCATTCGTGAGGCTCAGGTTCAGCAGGAAAGCAATGCCCTTTTTTAGGCTACCTGCTATAGGAAGGCAAAAACCCTGGTATGGTTGCTCTCCCCAGCACCCACCCGTAACACTGCTGGCACAGCCAGTTCTCATAGCTTTCAGATCCATCCAGTCCCAGGCTGTGGGCAGATTTGTCCTGCAGTCTATCCCAGTTGTGCTCTACAGGCACTGCCAGTGCTGTGGCTTCTCTCCAGAGTCACAGCAGCCATGGCTGTGCTTTGGAAATGAGTGTTCACCTCTCCATACCCACCTCTGCAACTCAGGCCTCCAGTAACCACCCTAAATTCTCAGAGCATTCCCCAGAAATCATATTCAATGCTGCTTAATTATTTTTTGACAGTTCTGAAGGGCCTTTTACTACCCTCTAGCAAATCCTCCACAGTTATAAGGCTGCTGTTGATGAACATCCATCATGCTGACTAATATGTCTCATTGCTTCCTTTTTCATTACCCCATGCATTTCTTATAGTTAGACAGTAAGTAGATTAGGGGTGGGGATTTTCCAGTCTATGCCTGTATATCACCTTGCCCTATACATGAGGTAGGGCTAACTCATCTCCCATCTAATCTTACCCTCAGAAGCCCTCCTTAAAATGAACTCCCAATTTTAACAAGAGCCAAGCTCCCCCCATTCCAGAGAGCCAAATCCAGATGGGTTCAAAAAGTGGCCGCAGCCCTGACAAACACAGGCAGGCCTGCAGTTCCCAAGCCAAAACAAGGGGCCTCCCACAGGAGCAACCTCCAAAAGGTTTTGTTATTCTGATGCAGCTGAGCACAAACCCTGTCACAAGAAAACCAAACTGCTACAACAACCTTCTGTCTGGGTTACAGAGTGTGAGAAGTGGGGGTTCACTGATTCAGGAAATAAAATAATCATTAATGGCATTGCAGATAGCAATTACTAATGGCATCAGCAGCAACCACCTCCACACCTGGAACAAAGCCCACATAAGCCACAAATGCTTGTTCTCCAAAAACTCCCTGCAGTCGTGCCGCATTCAGTGTAGCATCTTACGTGCGTAGAGCAGAGATGGCCCGAAGGGTCGGGTGTTACCCTGTAAAGGCAGCGAAGAATTCATCACACTCACCACAAATTTCCTGCCCGAGGCTGTGAGAATCGTGCAGCCTCTCTGGGCTCAACCCTCCCCCTCTACAAAAGAGGCTGCACACACAGCCCTGTCTCACGGCAAAAGCTCAGGAACACAATCACAGGGAATGCTGCAAAGCATTCGGGTAATGCAGGCAGAAATGCTGCTTAAAGCTTTATCCACTGGTTCAAGGCCTCACTGTACTCAACACGAGCCTCCCTTCTCAGACAGACAGGGATCCAAGATCCAATTCCTGTGTATGCAGGGAAAACACATCATTGTAAGTTTTGCACATTGCCTGTCTGGAGGATTTAAGCAAGAGTTGAGCAGTGCCCAGCCCTTAAGCTGATTCTGGAGCAAGATGCATTTCATTCTCACCATAAAAAGTATTTCAGACAGGCTTTAGTGGCAACAAAAT
>VZRN01002616.1:70490-108508 GCA_013397935.1 Dasyornis broadbenti | reverse complement strand
GGGGTTCGGGCCTGGCCTAGAAACCAAATGCGGCTCCGCGGGCTCCCAGGGCTGGCTCGGGCCCCCATCCGCTGGGCCCGGCCGTAGCCCGCAGCGCTGGTGGCGGACAAAAGGGGGAAGCGGAACTCACGGAGAGGAATCGCTGATTGTAAAAAACAGGGTGTCGCAGCGGCCGCTCGAGGAAGCTGAAAATGTAAGGTGGTTGCTGCAAGTACTTGAGGGGTTTTTTGTTTTGCTCCTCCACTCACTGCTGGAAACATTTATCCAAGGCGTAACGCTGGAAGCACAGAAACAAAAAACGTATTAAGCATCCACACTGACTTGCTTGCTTGTGTTTTCTCGCATTCAAAAAAAAAAAAGAGCTCTCCTCGCATAAAGGGGGCAGAATAGACCAAATGCGTGTTTGACTTCGTGGTGGCTCATTCTGTTTGCTTTGCCCATACTCAAAGTTTGCATCCCCATTTAACTCGGGAGACGGAGGTTGGCAAATTTGCTTCAATTATTAGCTCATGCAGTTTTAATTGGTGTTCTGTTTTTGCTTAAGTCATGCACAAGCACTTGTCCAGCAACACACACTTGTGTGTATTGACACACTTGCTTGGGTTATTTACCTTTATTTGAGGTGTCATATATTGAGGCCTTCCCGTGGTGTTTACCAATATTTTGTTGAACATGTGGTGTATCCAGGAAATGATTTTTTGGTCCATAGGGCTGGCAGACAGGATGTACTACTAATGTCCCTGCTTTCTCTTAACACCAAAGCTGGAGCATCTATGGCTGGTGTGCAGCATGGAGGAGAGCTGATGAGAGTTGCAGATGAAGCTGCTAAAAAGTCTGATGAGACTTGCTGCTCTTGTTTAAAAGAGGCTTGTCTCAACAAGCCAGCTACCACCTCTGCAGTATGCAAACCTAGTTAAGTGTGACTACTCAGCATGTCAGGCTTCATCTTGCTTCGGAACCAGGGAATTCCCAAGTCAGTCAAAACTACTATTTCTCATAGTGATCTCCTTTTTGCAACAGGGTTTAGTTTGGCTTTTTTGAGAGGCTGCAAATGAGCTTGGTTTTGGGCAGAGTGGAGGCCTTCTGGCAAACTACAGTAGTACCAGCAGGAGGGCATCCTTTGGTATCAAAAGAGCTTGGATTTTCAGCTTTTGTGTCCTGCCACAAAGTTCAGTTTCTTTGCTGTTGGATTAAACGAGTCCAGGATCTTTGGAGGACCGTGCAAATTATTTTTCTTGGTTGTTAGTCAGTGCTATTCCCAGATCTATGTAATTACAAGGTACATATGCCTCATATACAAGATAACAACCTCATGACAATTGGTGCTGTGGGTGTCTGGCATGTTCCTACTTGCCTTGTCAGAATCACTATCAAGAGGCTCCTGCTGGGTGCAAGGGCTGACCTAAGCAATCCCATGTGAGAGAGCCTGAATGCAACCAGGACTCGCTTGTGAAGCTGTTCCCAGTGTTTTCCTCACCTGGTTGTTCAGCATTCACAGCAATCTCCTCAGGAGAGGAGGATCCCTCAGTAACAAGTATCAGGGATGCCCAGAGCAGGCCTTCAAAGTCTGGTTTTGAGGGTGATACTTAAGCTTTAGGTTGCTGTAGGTGCCTGGAGGGCCACAAGAAAATTCTTACAGGCATTTAGGCTCATAATAGCTGATTTCTGTGCTGAGTGTGTTTCTGAGAAGCTTTGATTTTCTGCAAGAGTCCTCTTCCATACCAGCTTCCACCTGCATTACCTTAAAAACTTGCATTTCAACACAGGAATGGGTGCTACTCAAAACTTCTGCCCCACTACTACTGGCCACTGCAGTTCCTGTTTTTCAGCACTGTTGCTGGGATTGCCTTGTGTGGGTATTGCTTGTTCTGCCTACCTTGATAATTAAATCGGGAGTGAACTTCATGTGAATCGGGTGGCTCAGAGGAGGAGATAATTTCCTCTTTGGCAGAAAGCTGAGGAAATGACCTTCAGGAATTCGAAGGATAGTTTTTTCTTTTTTTTTTAATAATTGCTTTTCTACTCATCTCTCCTTGTCTTGTCAATAACCTTTCTTACTGTCAGGGGTGGAAAAAATAAAAGCTGAATAGAGTTTTGATTCCTTCCCCCTGCCAAAAGAGACCAAATAATGCAAAATAACAACTTGAGTCTAGCTGGCAAGATCTGTCTAAAAGTGATATGCAGATGACTCTACTTCTTGCTGGTTTATGGTGTGCAAATAATGGCCTCTTACACAACAGCAGTAAAAGACTGTTAGTTCTGTTTCCTGTCAGGCTTCAGATCCGAGTTGAAGCCTTGTCCTTTCACATGCACAGGCTGTCTCCAGTAAATGGAGGTGTCTCTCTGTCCAGCTATAGGTAAGCAGGGAATGTGGGCCTTTTTGGACTCCTGAAGTCACTGGTGTTCCCACACTGTTGCTGGTCTCTAGGATGAAGTTAAAGTAGTCACTCCTTGCATTGCTGCCTTTCCTGCTCAGTAAAGTGGAGATGTTAATATCAGCTGTGTTTTCTTGAGTGCTCAAATAAGAGATTAAAAGCAAAGCAGTGTTTAACATCTTTGGGTTTGATCACCTACATTTTCAGTTGGCTTGTTGGCGTTAGGTGACACCTTTCCAGAGGCCTGGATTGGCAAAACTTTTCTTTCAGTCAGTCTGTGACCCTCCCTTCCTGCTAAGCGCTCCCACAACTACCTGGGTTTAGTTTTCCCTTCGAGTTGCTGATGATGGCCCAGGGCATTCCATTGTGTGGCAGTGCAAGGATCAGATCTGTCCCTGAAGGGTGCTGTCCCGGACCAGTTGGGTGGAAATAAGTTTAATTGAAAAAGTATTTGTTGCAGAGATGTACTATGACACATTAGTGAGTCAGAAGGAAGTGCCACATGGCTCCACAGGCAGCTCTGGCAGTGGCAGGGAATTTCAGAGGTAGATAGGAGGGATGGCATGTCAGCCATAGGGGAAACAGGGTTTGCTGAAGAAACTAAGAACCAAATACATACCAATAATGTGACCAGCAAACATGGGAGCAGAGTGTTCTCAAATCTGCCCTTGCAATTAAACAAGGCATGCTTTAATAAGCTCTTGGTGTCAAATTCTGGAAAAAATGATGATTCTTTTCCAAGAAGCAAATGTTTCCACTTGAGTAGCTGTGGGTAGTTCGCCCTGGTGTGTACAATGTGTTTGCGTGGTTCCCAGACAAAACAAGTCAAGAACTGCATCTTGAAACGTCTCTGTAGATAATGCATGCCCAGGCACCGCTATGGAGAGTTCTTGGGCTCTAATCACAGGAGAGAAAGCCAATGTTGAAAAATTGTCAAGACTTACAAACAAATTTAGTCCTTCAAACTTGTCTTGAAGCAAACTAAATCATTAGTTTAAGGTCATCTTAGCTGTCTTGCAGTTGAGGAAAACAAAGATTCTTCTTAATAAAATATTTTAGGTATTCAAGGAAAATACTGGAGTTCACAGCACTTTCTAACAAAAGAGAAGTCAAATTTCATTGTGTCAAAGTTGTGTTTTAGTGCAGGTTTGCTACAAATCTAGTTTATCAGGTAGCTGGCATGTCTCTCACTCCTGCAATGGCTTTCTGTATGTGGGGATTTTCTTGAGAAAGCTTCGGATTATTCTTCAGTCTTCCCCAATTTAGATTAAATTTCAGTTCAGGTACTTGGCAATGGAGACAAAATGTTGGAAGCTCTTAGTGGAGGCGGTTGGGTCTGGCTCCTGCAGTTGGAAGCCTGCTGGACAGAAGGCTCCCTCTTTGGGCTGCCCTGTGGAGGGAGGGCATTGTGCTCTCCCAAGACTTCTGCAGAGGTTTGCACTTCAGGCAAGAAGGAGGCTTTACAAACAAGAGCCGCTGTGTTCCTGCAGTGCCTGCTGACACGGCAATGAATGCAGTCACTGCCTCAGGTGCCTGGAGCAGGCTATGTGAGGGTCCAGTGGGGATTCTGCCATAAGGGCCCCAGGATAATGTATGAGGAGCTCAGCCCGCAGGATGTGTTGTGTCTGCAGCAGTTGCATGGAGGTGCTGGGGGACAACTCAGTGTTGCTGATTCCCTCAGAGAAACTCACTCTGTCCCTGCTTTCCTGAATGTGTCCCTCAATGTACTGTCCTGGCATCATTTTGCCATCTGGGAATTAGGTAGCTTGCCTGCTTGCTGCTGCTCTGTTGCAGTTAAGGGTCTGTCCACTACAACGGAATGTCGCCAGCTGGTTGATGGTCATGGATCCCACAAGTGCCTGCAGTATGTGCTGCTCACTGAAACAGCCCCCATGTGCCAGTCCAGAGCTGGATAACTGCTTCCATCCTGGAAAAGGAGCAGGGCCAGGCTGGCTGCTGGAGCTCTACAGCATTCAAGCCACAATGCACAAAATAATAACCAATGTGCTGTATTGAATCCTCCGAGCAGAGCCATATCTGGCCAAAGAGGGAAAATCCAGGCTAACAAATGTTTACTCTGTCATTACTGGGAGGGTGGAGGCTTCTCACCAGCACTTCTGGACAAGACAGCAGAGATGAGGTTAAAATGTCAATTGAGGACATGTATTTAGAGTCTGGCATTTCTCCTTGTTCCAGTGCTCTTAGCAGTCATCCTGTTGCTGTTCTACGGAGAGTGGTTGCAACTACCTTATAACAAAAGCTGCCTGGGGTTTGAGTTTTTTTCCTTTTTAAGTATGTTTGTGAAGCCATTTGTGACTGGTACAGGCCCAGGGTTGAAGAGGGAGCCCTACAGCTCTGACAGCAGATCCTCTTTTTGGAGGGAGTTGGTCTGTGGCACTGGTTCATTTCAACCCATACTGTAACACAGCTATAGGGTGTTCTCAGATGGAACAAATCTGCATTGTCTCTGGCAGCACAATGGCTGCTAATGTCAGCCTGGGTGATGAATCCAGGGGTTGTACAGCAGCTGCGAAAAGAGTAGCACCAGTTACTAACAGCCTTTTGCTTTGAAAAGCTAAAAAATCCAGTTCTCACTATTGTCCCTTCAGCTTCTGGTCAGTCCCAGTTATCAGCTGAAGTTCAGCAGTGAATTTTGAGTTTCCAGACTAAATACTTTCAATGTTTTTGGAATCTGAACTGACTTGCCAGCACTGCTTAGTTTCTTTTTAAAGAGACAACTTGGCTCCTGACTTGGAGACATTGCTGGCTATGTAGTAGCACAAGCAAGTGCACTTGACTGCACAGTTTGCATCATCCTGCAGCTCTCTTGCTGATGCTTCTGGCTTTAAGCTGAGCATTAACCTCTGCTTTCAATGTTAATGTGACTCAGGAATTATTTGTTGTAGTGTTGGAACAAAGCTCAGAAATTGACAAAGGTAGAGGTAGGTGACATGAACTGCTTTTCCATGATTAATAATCTCATTCCCATGCCAGTTCGGTCTTTCTGTGCATTTTCTAAGAATCTTGAGGGGGTTTATGACTAAAACTTGAGTTTTATCACCCATTGTCAGGTACTAAGGTACCATTAGTTAGAACATAAACCTCAGGGAGCAAAAAGGTCCTCTGGAATTCACTGTAGATTTGTCCTTAGTGAATGATACAATGCACTGTTTGCTTTATTGGTTAATTTTGTATTATTTAGAGTCTTCCCAAAGAGGTTCTTGCTCACACCAAACACAGGGACAGGAGGAGAAAGACCTTTGTTCTTCATTAGCTCTCAGTTACACTCTTAACAAAGTGCAGTGTCTCTGTATGGAGGAGGTGACACAGGAATGAGTCACTTTGAGTCCATGTTTGCACTATTGCTCAAATCTATCCTAAAATAGGCTTTCTCCATGTACTTTCCTCACCTCATTGGTGATATGCAGAAGGATGGCTGCCTGCCACACAGCTGATGCACAGTGTCTGCATTGCTGTTCTCCTGACCCAAAGTAAGTACAAGCAGTTCTGCATAGATTACCCCTTATGGACTGACCATGTATTGCAAATCTTGAGGGAGGTCCCCTTGTATTTAGGCAAACCCCGAAAGAGCGCTGTTCTCCATCCTAAAGAAAAGCTTCTCTCTCAGATTGCTGATGTATGAGATTGCCCTGGTTTTCCATGAGCAGCACTTGGGAGCTCTAGATAAGAAACTCTATGGTAATAGATTCTGCCAGCTGTGCCACCTCTCCTCACTAGGTTAGCAGTGCTATGCCAGCTACTCAGCGTTACAGAAGGAGAGATGTTGGTAGAAAGAGGAGAACTTGGGCTCATCTGAGGTCCTCCATGGTAGGTATTGGTCAAGGTTTAAAAAAACCCCCACACATTAAGTAGGTGTCCAGCCCGTAACCGTCTCTTGAGGACAGCCTGAGCACTGAGCGGTTCCCCTGTACCTCTGATCTCCCTGGTTTTGCAGCTGACCTCTGCTGTTTCTTAAAGATGCAAAGTGAATTGCTTGAGCTCACATTTTGGAGCTGAAGATAGGTTAAAAAAAAAATTAAGAACCACCTTTAGTCTTTTTCAGTTGTGTATTTCACCTGCTGCTATACCTGACTGTTGGTATTGCTGACTGTGCTTGTAGCAGTGACGTGTGGTGGTTTACACAGAGGGAGGAAGGCAGTTTTCCTTCTGATAGATTAATATAAGTAATGTCATTTGAATTTGGAAGACAAAAAAAACAGTGAAGGAGGAAGCAGGATTCTAAAGGAATCTCATTGTTTATACTGTGTGTAGCATTTTGAACAGATAGAGTTGTTGAGTATTGGACAGGCTTCAATTTGGTCTTTACTGCTCTGGCCATGATGTCCTTCCAGCAGTGCCTGCTGGCTTCCCACGTTTGCAGTATTCACTCTTGCACAGCTGCTTTTAAGCTTTCCAACTTGGTGCACTCAGAGAACATAACTCAGATGTAAATGCTTCTAGTTGCCACTCTTTTTTTCTGTCTCGTTCCCAGAAAAGCATCAGACTGAAAATGCAGTTCAGCCTTTTGTCATTCTTGCTATAGTTTGTCCTCTTTATTCTGTGCAGCTGCCTTTAAGATCAGATTGATAATGCTGCATGTGCACCTCCTGTTCCAGTTTACACAGGGGAATATGATACCACTCACTACAATTTCCCAGCAGACTCCAAGGGGAAGGAAGAGTTGAGAAGGCTTGAGCTTGCTTTAAAATCTGCTGGAGTAGGTGCTGAGAAGCTGAGACTTTAACAGTTAAAAGATTTGCAAGTTTTCTCTTTGAAATACTGAATTTAGAGTAACTGTCCAAAGTTGGTTCAGTCCCAATACCCCACTACATCTCCATTGATCTCTAAACTAAGTCTGTGTGACAAGTATGGAATTTGGCCAGTTTTACCTCCGTTCCTAAAGCTGCTAGCAAGCGTAGTAGAAATGGCTGGGAAGCTTTGAACAGAAGATCCTTGTGGGCTTGTCCAGCCAGCCTGAAAAGGGGAAGAAAATTAAGCTGCTGTAATGCCAAAGGATCTGCCACAACTGAATCTCGGAGAACAAGGGGTTGGCATGCCTGTAAAACTCCCCCAAAACAATGTTCTGGTGTAAGTAGGATTGTGCCTTCTTTGGAATAGTTTTTGATTTGGCAGCTGGCTGTGGGCAGCAGCAAGACTCTGCATTCTTTACTTGGCTTTGGAAAAGAGGGTCTGCAGCATTTTCTGATGAGACTCTCTGGCCATGAGTGACTATTGCAAGAATCTATTGTCTTCTAGCCTTGGATTTAAGGCAGTGCCATAATGTAGCTGGGAAAATTTGGGGTGGAAGGCCTGAAGGTGTTTGCTGTGGTCTTTGCAGGCCTCCGGAGTACAAGTGGCCGATGAGGTGTGCCGTATCTTCTATGACATGAAAGTACGGAAGTGCTCCACACCAGAGGAAATCAAGAAGAGGAAGAAGGCTGTCATCTTCTGCCTCAGTCCAGACAAAAAGTGCATTATTGTGGAGGAAGGCAAAGAGATTCTGGTGGGAGATGTTGGAGTGACAGTCACCGACCCTTTCAAGCACTTTGTGCAGATGCTTCCTGAGAAGGATTGCCGCTATGCCTTGTATGATGCAAGCTTTGAGACCAAGGAATCCAAAAAAGAAGAGCTGATGTTTTTCTTGTGGTAAGCCACCTTCTCAACTCTCTCATTCCTAACATGCAGTCCAGGCACTGTGGGTGAGGTCTCTGAGCGTTTGTATTGCCCAGGCTGGGAAAGTGACAGGCTTAAAGTGAGCTGGGCAGCCTGATGCCTGTATTCTAAGCCATGAGATGTTCCACATGTCCATGGTGGGTAGGATACTGCTGCTGTCTGGGCTGGATAGTCGGTGTAACTAATTTCATTCTCTTTGGTGTCTCCCACTAGGGCACCAGAACAAGCACCTCTCAAAAGTAAGATGATCTACGCAAGCTCCAAGGATGCAATCAAAAAGAAATTTCAAGGTATGTAATACAACTAATGCTCCCAACTCTGCTGTGCCCCTGGAGTACACAGCAAGGCTTAATTAGTTTAGACTTTGGGGATTGCTTTGTTGTATTTTTGAGATGCTAGTGAGAAGTGAAGTGTCATGTGACAGAGCTAAAATGACCTCTGGCTCAAATTTACATTATCTGAGGAAATTTTAGAGGCACTAGAACAGGTTTTGCATCGTGTGATGTACCATATGGAGCAGCACATCTGCACCATACGTGCTAGAAACCATTACATTTATAACACACAGCTGGATTTTGTGCAGAGCTGCCTCAGTGGCAGAGCACTTTGATCCCTGTGTCTATTAAAATGCACAGTCTCATAAACTTACTGTGCTGTAGTAAGTCAGTCTGGCTTATAGCCAGGTAGCACTCTTCAGCTCCTCATGCTGCACTGGGCCAAAATCTTGCACTGTGCAAGATTGACAGGATCATGGTGCAGCAGTGCCAAGCCTTTGCAGGATGGCTTGCCCAAGGATTGGAACCGCATGGGAGACTGTTGTGTGCTGCACATGTGGAAGTTGAGAAAAAAAAATCCTGAAGAAATTCTGCTTTTCACCATATAAGGCAGGCATGGGTTGGGCTCCCCATCCTTTAAAAGGAAAAGAAAGCACTGTTGGTTGCTCAGCCCAGCTCTCAGTCTCTGCTCTCAGGTTCTCAGTGTGATGCTTTTAGCCTCCTCTGCAGAGCCAGCGGGAGCTGAGTGAGCCCTCTCCGTATGCTTGCCTGGAGCTCCCTCCCCTGCTGCATCCAAGGCAGCACAAGAAATGAGGGATTTGCTCTCAGAGCCTGCCATGAAAGGCCAACAGTCTGAGCACTGAGCTAGTGACAGATTTCTCCCTACATGTCCCTACAATGACATTTGGTGTGCAGCCAGATGTCTCCTGGGACATGTGAGGGAAAAACCATCAAATCCCCTAAGCTAAGGCAGGACTTGTCTGCTTGAGTGACTAGATTGCTTCTTCTAATATTACTACCATGTATGTTTCTTTGATTGATTACCAGCATGTTGAAATACTGCATTATTGAGTGTTTTGCCTCTTTTTTTAGGCATAAAGCATGAATGCCAAGCAAATGGGCCAGAGGACCTGAACCGAGCTTGCATTGCTGAGAAGCTAGGAGGCTCCCTAGTCGTAGCTTTTGAAGGAAGTCCCGTGTAGATGTCATACAGTGCCACAACTCTAAACCATTCCATGTTTTAATAGATCAGTTATATAAAGCAAACATTCTAGGCAAGGGTTTCACTAACAGTAGGGAAGCTGTCATGTAGAATAAAGTAGATTTTGGAGATGTAGCTCGTATGTACAAATGACCCTAAATAAATCAAATTAAGGATTTATCTTGGTGTATTAATATTTGCATTGGTTGTCCAGCCCAGTACTGTCCCCAATGGATTAACACTAAAGGTCTCCAAAAATTTGAGCAGTGTGTCATGAAAGGTGGAGAGGTGAGAATGATCTGGTTCCTGTTCTTGCTTTTCTAAATAGTAACAAGCGAATTTAAAAAACTTTTCCCCTGCAATCATTTAAGACAAAACTTAAAACCTGTAGTTAAACTTCGGCTAGAGCAACCTGCTAGCACCAAAACTGGGTTAAATTCTTCATGCTTGCAGTTGCAGAGCTGTACTGAAAAAGCCTAATTATGAAGCTAGACATAAAACATACACACTTTTCCTGGAGAAATAGTCCTAATCCACTCTCTTGTAAACTCACGGTGCAGTAATAATATTTAAAGGTTCACTTGTTCTGTAGGTTCAATTTTCTTGTTATGAAGTGTCTTGAGGTCTCTTTCCTCCTGAGTGATTCTATAGAAATTGCTTTTTCTGTTGACATAGTTTAATTTAGAACTACCTTTCTCTAATATACACTTACTAGTGGATCAGATGCTTCTGAGGCTTTTATAAATGCAGATTCTTATATCAGAGCTCTCCAGTTATGGGTAGTAAAATGAAAAGGAACCACAACTTAAAAAATGGTATTTTCAGCCCCAGTCTTTGGTCACTTGGTCCATTTGTCCATAATTACTATTGATTTAACTTAGTAGAACCAATCAGCCTGACTAATACGGCTTGATATGGGCTTTTTGTCTGTTAGCTTCTTTAATTCTGTAGAAATGCATGGAAATATCACCTACTAGAAAGTTTGACCTGAAATGCCTTTTGTATGGGGGGTAGAGAACATTCCTGTGCCAGCTACAGAGATCTTAAAAGCTTCCATGTTTCATCAGTGGTTGATTAAAGCTGTTTCCTTTGTGTAATGTGTACATGGGAGTTGCATAGAGTTTTCTTGTATGTCTGTAGAGAAAAAGAAAAAAAAAACCAAAACCCTTAGCCTCCAGTGCATTACTGTGATATGTTCTGTGCGTGCCAAATTTGAACAGCCTAAAATAAATGGGCTTTCCCTCCCCTGGGTCAGTGACTGATTCCTCTCCAGCCTCCGGATCAGCCCTCCTGCAGCGGGGCTGGCACTGCTGGATCTGGGTAAGCACTTAGGGAACTGGTGTGCCTTCTGCAGCTACTGCCCTGCCCTGCTCTTGGGAGCAGGGACGGGGAAACAGGCTGGAAGGTGGAGCTGGAGGGATCTCGGGGGAAAGCAGGTTTGTCTCTGCAGTGTGTTCCTCACCTCTGACAGGTGACTGCCTGCCTGCTGCAGGCTCCAGCTTCCAAACAGCACCCATTCTGTCCTGGGAGCCATCTCTGTTTGCAGTCTGAGCAGCAGAAACCCAGCCATGTGTTGGTTGTTCTGCACTGCTTTCCCTGTGAGGACTGAGGGAGCTTTCTCTGGCCAGCCCCATGGAGCCCAGGCAGTCCCAGGATGGCCTTTCCTCCCCAGACTGTTCCCAGCTGTGCAGAGACTGAGAGCTGCAGTGTCCCCACAGCTCCTGGCAGAGCAGTGCCAGTGCTGTGCTGCTGTGTCTGGGGGCCAGGGCAATAATGGGCCATTACCTAACTCGGCATGTTGCCTCTCTGGCCAGGCTGCGTGGTTAAAACCTTTCATTCAAGACAGGCACTGACTGACTGCTCTGACTTGGCACCCACGCGGGTCACAGGGCTGGGAGCACAAGGTTTTCTGATGCAAAGGGATCTATTGGAGTGAAGCTTCTTGATTCTGAGCAAAGCAAACTGGCCTGGTTTCTGCTGGGGCTTTTAGCCTGTCTTTCAGCCAACTGGGGGCTCACCCAGGTGGATAAAGATCCTCATAAACAGCTCTTCCTTGCCGAGGTGTCTGCAGTACTGATCTCTGTCCAAAGTCCAGGTGGAGATAAGGAAACCAGTGTGACACACTGGGAGTGGTGCTGCCTGACAAACAGGTAACTCCTAGCCAAGATCCAGCTGATAGCTGGTGCCTCCGTGCTGCAGGCATCTTTATCTGGGCCAGGTGACACCATGGTCACTTCTGCCTGGGATTTCCTTCCTTGGTCAGAAAGTAGAGCAGGAGACACTGCAAAAGAGGAAGGAGGTCAGACCAGTAGGGTAAGAGAGTACTTCCCACAATGTGAAAGCCCTTGGATCAGGGACTTGGGTTCAAAGTGCCTGAGTCCCAGAACTCTGAATGATAAGAGGTGACGCTTTGGGCCTTGGCTGGGTGTGGTGCTGCAGCTTCAGCCAATTGGAGAGTCTGGCTGCTTTTAGGACCTTCACAAGAAGTCTCAGAGTGCATTGATCTTTGTGCTCCAGAGCTAACAGTAAGTCTTAATCTTCAGAGCTACAGTGCTGTGGGCTTGTTCACAGTGCGGGGTTTTCTGGCCAAACTTCCCCTCTCAAGGTTGTTTGTGCTGCTCTTGGAGAGGATGCAACTCTTGTGACTTTTGAAATTTTCTCAAATCATCCAGACCTTCTTAAAAGGCAAGACAAGCAGGAAGAGACAGCATGATGAATGCTTCCTATAACTTGGCTGGTTTCTGGTGGAAGAAATCACTTTCCAACAGGTAGAAAACATGAAGAAAAAAGCTGAAGGAGTTCAGATGGGGGAGGCAGCTCAGAGTCACACAAGCTCAGCAGCATTTGCCCAGGTAGTGCAGCTTGGCTGCAGCAAGAGCAGAGCTGCTAAAAGGATTTTGAAATCCACATGCAGGCAAAAAAGTAATTTTTGTCTACTGGGCTTGAGAGAAGATGAGAACAGGAAATGGAGACTGATAATTCAGGCCTAAGTGTAAACAGCAGGCAGTGTAAATGTAATTTACAGCTAAGGTTAAATTGAGTGTCTTAAACAGTGCATTGATAAGCCCATGCACCCAGGCTGAAAGGTAACTCCAGGCATGGCTGAATCAGCAGAAGGATCCAGTGCTCTTACTCCAAGTCACTTCAGCTGAGCAATTTCTTGATCCTTATCAGTAAAGGTACCTGCCTACAGTACTGGGCTGCTGATCATCTCTGCTGTGCGTCATGGGCTGACAAGCACCAAGCCTGGGTGGCTCTCCAGGAGGAAAGGAGATAACTGGGTGGGCACATGGTGAAATCCCACCAGCTATGGGGAGAGCCTAGGCCATAGCTCCACATGCTCTGGGGCAAGGCTGGGCTTTCTCCTGGTCTCTTGGGATGTCTTTCTCCTTCCATCAGGGTGTCAAAGGAATTAAAAAATGGCAACAGTACCACTCCAGGTGTAAAAAAATCAGCTAAATGTCTTTCCCTAAAGAGAGTTACGGTTTTCAGCATTGCTTCACAAGAACAGTCCCTCTCTCTTCCTTAAAACAGCCAGCTCAGCATCGTGTGCTGGAAGGGCTTCATGTGCCCCAGGGCTGGGGCAGCCTTTGGAGCCCCACTGGTGCCACCCTGCTCCATGGTGCACTTGGAACACCGACTGCCCTCCCTGCACTGGCTGTCTTGGGGTTTTTGTTACTGCTTGCGCAGGCAGGCCTGGTTATCTACCCTCTGTGCACAGGAGCTCACAATAAAGGAAAGAGTTGTTGCAAAAGCAAAAAGCTGCAAAACCAATGGAATTGCGTCACTTCCCAGCACCAGCAGCTGCGGGGCCCTTCCTCCCCGTGGCTTCTGGGGGGTGACAGCCACCCTGAGATGCTCGACAGCTCCTTCCAGCCTGTGGGTTGGATGGGGGTTTGTGCAATAATAAAGTGCAGGCATTCCCTCACTTTTGGAGAGCTTCAATCCAACAGGTCAGGCATGCTGATCTGTGGCAAGTGACGGTGCTGACAGGCTGAGGTCACCAGTGGCCCTTGATTCATGCGTTCCTCTCCCTGTGCCACAAAGTCCAGGAAGATAAACCACAAGCTCCTCCTGGCTGTGGGGCAAAGGTCTGCTTCCTGAGTTTCTCCCTCTAGGAGGGGGAACACCAGCCCCATCTGCCACCTGTGCTGGAAGGGGGAGTGGGGGGACACACATAAGGGTGGGGGGCAGGGGGTGGCTCTCAGCTCACCGTTTTCTCTGCCCTTTGTCTTCCCTGGTCAAAGATGAGTCATACACAGTCCTCCCCTACCCTTCATCATGGCTCCAAAAGCCACAGTGCTGAGGAAGGGACAAGGATGTCCCAGTCCCGTGGAGCCTCTGGTGTGCAATACAGAAGTTGATCACACACTGGCCTTCCCCAGGAACAAAATGGAAGCTGGCCCGTCCCTTACCCTCCTTCCTGGCCTTGGCTCTTTGCACACACTGGAGGGACTGAGGGGCCTTTCCCCTCCCTGCCTCTGAAATCCTGCTGATGTCAGCACCGGGCTCAGCAGCTTTATTGTGGGGAGACAGGCACCAAGCTGTCACGTGGCCTCTGCCATTTCCTAAGAAACCAGCTTGAAAACAGAAAAGAAAAAAAAGAACAATTAAAGAAAGAACAATTTTTTTAAAAGAGGACAAAAAATAGAAAGGAAAGCCACAAGAAGGGGAGAGCAGAGGGCTGGAGAGTCTTACAGTGACCAAGGGCCACCACCACCACACAGAACCCGGAGGGACAGATTACAGGGGAGCAGTAAGGTTTAAACCTGGCAGGAGGAATGGTCCCTGTCCCCACCATGCCCCTCCTGCCATGGCAAAAGTGGCAATCCATCTGCCAACCTCCACACAGGGAGCCCAGCCCTGGACCATCAGTGGGAAAGCACGCTGGGAAGAATTGTTTCTCTCCTTTTCTTTGTAGTGGATCAAAAACGGGATGGCTTCTGTGACACAGCAAGCAAGGGGGGAATAAAGAATATGCTCCTGGCCAAAGCAGAATCCTTATTCAGTGATTCCAAAGCCCTACCTGGCTTGCAAATGTAAAAAAACCAACACAAACAAACAAAACCCCAGAAAAAAATAAAGCAAGGACAAGCCCTTTTCACTACATCATTTTAATTGCATCGACACCCAGAAATACACGTGCCAAGAGCCACCCATCCAAGAGGGCATCCTTCCATGGTGGGTCTTACTTTCACACTCCTTTCACTCCAAAAAAAAAAAAAATGGAAAAAAAATATATAATTATAATTGCACTGGTTGGTGTACAAACACAGTCTTCCCTTTTCACACATTGGTGGGTTCTGTTGGAAGAGGAGGGTGAAGCCCCAGTGTGTGCCCGGTGTGGCCACAGCAGCTCCCCAGGAAACGAAGAGGTGTACAAAACAGCATGAAGATTTTCTTACAAACTGCAGTGTTTACTTGTTGGTTTTTTTGGGGTTTTTTGCATGTTTTCTTGTAAGTTTCAAAACTAGGTTTTGGGTCACTAATGGCTTGTACCTTTTATCTACAGTAAATTTAGCATAAATTTTTATTTTTAGGAATGTGTAAGGCATTTTGGTAAGTTAACTGTAAGGTCCAGCGTGCAGACTCGTCAAACTGAAGTCCCTTCCTTTGAACTGTCCTCTTTCCCCTGGAGAAGGAAAAAAGAAGTGGGTTACTCAACTGGCTCTCAACCTTACTCTCATGGCAGCTCAAGCCACAAAGCATTTCACGGATAGGTCAGGTCCTGCCTTTGGGGCAGGGAGAACCTTGACCATAACTTTGTATGGTTCCAGGGTTTCCCAAAAGCCACCCAAATGGTTTCTAGCAAGGGCCACCTTGCCTCCAGCTTTAAACCCCTGCCTGACACACACTTCCCCAGGGCCTCCACCAGCACCAAGGGGAGGGCCGTGGCCACCACCAGTACCGTTTCTTGAAGCTGGACTTTCAATTTCTTCACCATTTCTCTCTCTTTGGACAGTTGGTCCTGGGTAACCTTCAGTAGCTCCTGTAGTTTGGTTGCTGCCTGGCCCAGGTCCTTTGTTAATTTTTTTTCTTTTTCAAGTCTTTCCTACATGGCAGTCAAAAGAAGGCATCTGCCTGAGCCTCCCTTTGCCACTTGGTGACCTTCCCCCCTTCAAAACACCTCAGGCCACCTCGAGTCTGCATCGAGCTATCTTGGTGACCACGAACCACAGGAACACCCAGCTCCCTCCTCCACAGGGAGAGCAGGCATCCCCCTACAAGCTACAGCTCTCTCTGGCTCCCTGAAGATGCCGTGGGCTAGGACTGGATGGTTTCCCAGCGGGTGAAAAGCCCAGCCTGTGAATGTTTGTTCAGGGAATCACACTTATGTCAGCCTACAGGGATGCAATGGCTGTGACCCTGTTGTCCTTCAGCCATGGTGGAGCTCTCAGCCATCTCACTGCAGGGTAACCACTGGCCTTGCTCCCTCATCCTCAGAAATGATAAATCATGCCTTTAGTCCTGCTCGGACATGATTTTTGCTGTCGCAGCACAGCCAAATCACCTTGAGATGCTGGACCTCCTCCTTGTCTGAAGCTGCTGCATGTTCAGCCAGTCTCAGCTTTTCCAGCTCTGCTTGCAAGCTCCGTGCTAAGCTCTGGGCCTGGAAAGGGACACACTCTCAGTAAGCACACAAACCAACAGTGCCAGCATCTCCCACACATCCTGCTCCAGACATCCCTGAGTGCTCGCTGGGTGTGCCCTGATGAAGAGCTGGATTGTACAGCCACATAGGCATTGCTTGTGCTGATCCAGCTTCCACCAGCAAGGTGGCATTTCTTGCCAGGAGCAGCAGGAAACCCAGCTAAAGCCCTTAACCCTCTAAGGAAAAAGCTGGCAAAAGACATAGGTGGGCTGGGAGAGGTGGAATTTTGAAGGGCCAGTGATGCCACATGGCTTTAGCTCAGCTGCTGTTAAGAAGTCCTTCAGATGTGGGAGGGAATGTCTCACAGGGATGTCTGAGGTATGGACAGTGATGGGGAAAAGCCTTCAAATTAATTCTTCAAATTAATTCTTGGGCTTCATTAGCAGCCAAGAACCCAGGAAGGCTTTGTAAACCCTGGTATCCTCCTTGCCCACACCCACCTCCTCCAGCTCCCGTGCCAGCTTTTGCCGCAGCATTTGCTCCTTCTCCGCCAGTGTTTCATTCTGCTCCAGCTGGGTTTTCAACTGTGTTGCGAAGAGAGGAAAACACTCAAGAAATGAGTTAGCAGGGACATCACCAAAAAAGCTGGGCTGGACAGGAGTAATAAAAATGGAAGCTTTCCCGATAGGACCAAAGGGCAAAAGGTACCAGCATCCCCCCTCTGCACAAGAGCTGGGAGGATGCTGATGGTGAGCCTGGGGCTTGGCTTAGCATTGCCAAATTTGGCTTGCTTCTCAGGCAGCACCAGCTGGGATGTGGGATGAGACGCACTCCACAGAGAAAGACATGCCTGGCAGGCCCCCATGGCTGGGAGAAGGCTCCACAGTTAACAGGATTAAAGGAGAAAGACAGAGTCTGGCTCATGGCAGCACCACCACTGGCAAGAGGTGTCAGCCTGGAAGGGAACAGCTGCTGCTAATGCCCTCAGCCCAGCTCCAGCAAGATTTATGGAGCCTCTGTAATCCTAATCCCCTCTGGCTGGGAAGGGAACCCAGCACAGCTCTGTCAGGGTGTGTTGTCCCCCTCCTCTGAGGAGACCCAAGCCCTGAACCCCACAGGGCACTGTCACATGGCAGTGCTGGCCCAAGGGCTCACAGTATGTCCTGCCTGTATCCCCCAAACCTTGCCAGCCTGATGCCATGGCAGACGGCTCCCAAGGGAACATAGTTGAAGGGATGGGAGGCTGGCCTCCCCCCAACACACAGGATGGGACACAACACAGCTGTGACAGCTGAGCAGAGTTGTGTGCAGTTCTTCCATGTGGTGAGAGATGGTGACACGGGACAGGGACATGGTTAACGGTCAGAGACTCCACAGGAGTGGCCTCACCACCCTTAACCTTGAGGGGTGCTCACTTGGCTCAGCTTGTAACTCCACTACTTCTCCCTCCTGTACGTGGCTCCTCACCTCACTCAACTGCTACCTGAGCTGGGGAGAGGAGCAGCAAGCCTGGCTCAGTGACACACCCCTGCGCCACAGCCTTCACATGACCCACAGGGACCTACTGAAAAAGCCTGCCAGCTTTCTGGCTTGCACATGAGCTGGAATGTTTGGAAAACCACCTCAGTTTCTGCCAGATGCAGGACAGTGGTACCTAACCTGGGCAGCTGGAGACATGATAGCTTCCAGGGATGCAGAACACATGCTTCCACCTCATCTGCTCAGAGATGGATGGATGGATGGATGGAGGGATGGATGGAGGGATGGGTGCTTAAGACACCCAAACTCCTGCCCTAGGGTGGTGTTGTGGTGACAAGTGTCCAGTGGTGGGGCAGCTGGGATTTTCTGCTACACACCAGCTTGAGCAAGCCTTGCTGCTCCCCCTCCCTCCCTTCCCACCCCCATCACAGGAGGAAAGACAGGCAAATAAAAATCTCCTCCTGGCTCTCAAGCATTGCCTCTGAAAGTGCAGTTCCCAGAAGCACCAGGTTTCCCTGTGCGGTGGCTGTGCCTTTCTGCCCTACCTGAGCCTACAGAAAGGGTGCTGGCCCCACAGATGGCTTACAGACCAGCCAGAACTCAGCAGGGCAGCCCCTAGGGTCCCCCCTTACCAGGGCCAGCTCCTTGCTCTGCTTCTGCGTTTCAGTCTTTGCTGTCTCCAGCTGCTCCTGGGACTCTGACAAGAGCTGCCTCAACTGCCAAGGAGGAACACAAAGGAAAAAAAAAAATCCTTTTATGCACTTGGTTTTGGAACTCTTTGACCCAAGGAAGGTTTTTTTATGATGAAACATCTTCCCAAAGAAGCCACAGTGCCATCACTTACTGACCTGCTCACTCCTGCCTGCTCAGAGACAGCCATGAGACAGGTCTGTCTCACCTGAACCACAGAAACCACACAGGCCACTGAGGAGCAGGTGACAGCACCTCCATACAGATCTCCCATCACCTTGCCCGTGAACTCCTGGCTTTAGGTGTCTACAACTCAGACTGGAGCAACCATCTCCATCTGTTTTCTCCTTTGCAAAGCTGCAGATCCCTGGGGCACTTCCCAGATCCCCATGGCACTCTTTAAATCCTCAAAACATGCATGGGTGGTGAGTCAGGGTTAGCAGAAGGTGAAGAAGGCAGCAGCCACCACACTTACAGCTCCAACTTCTTTTGTGTAGTTCTGGCGCTCAGAGCTGGCTGTCTCCAAGTGATTTTCCAGTTGTGTTTCCAGAAGAGAGGTGTATTCCTTTAGCTGCATGAAAAGAGAGGAAATCAGGAGGGGGTTGATTGATTGAGGTGTCCAACACATCCCAAACATCCTATGGTAAAGTCTGCCCTCCCCATGGCAAGTCAGGAGATGGGGCCTGACTCAGCCCAAGCACAGTGTGCGCCTCTCCGGCACCTGTGCAGAGACCTCCCCTGGCCAAAAACCCTCACCTGATCTGTGCTCTGCAGATCTGCTTTCAACTTCTCCACCACGCCTTCCAGGGATTTCAGCTGGAGGTGTGACTGAAGCAGAAAGGATCAGAGAAGGACACTGAGCACCTCTGGCTCAATCAAAAGCTAGTTGCTGTTTGACTCCAACCTCTCCCACTTCATGCTGTACCCATCAGGTAGAGGTCTGATAGCCAAGGGCAGCTCCACAGAGGAGCCCTCCTTCCCAGGGAGGACAAGTCTAACACACACAGGCCATAAATCGTGGAGCAAGGCAGCAGCTCTTGCCTGTAGTACTTCAGGTGGCTGCAGTCAAGTTTCAACACCCAAGAAAACTGGCACCAGACTTAGCACAATTTTCCTACTGAAAGCATCTTTTGGTTTGGAAGCAGCAACTTTCCAATGAGGTGTCATGGACTTCATTATTAAGAGAGACCAAGCTGCCAGAAAAAGCACTTAAACCCAGGCTGGTTTTTGAAGAGAACTCCACAGATGCTGAAGCTTTTGGAAAGGAGGAATTCACCTCCTCTCCACTGAGAGGCAGGATTGCTCTGGGAGCTGCCCTAGGCACCAGACGTTCTTCCCATCACGCACACCATCAGCAGCCACGTCATCCTGTGCAATCCTACACCAGCCCTCAGCAGTGCTGGCGCTGCAGGAGCCAGCAGTGGGCTGAGAAATCAAACAGCTCTTGTACAACAGCTTCCCCCACCTCCCTGCAGTCCCAATTAACTCCAAAACCCCATGCAATGATGGATGGGGAGCAGCCAGATCATGGAAAATAGCTCAGTCTCAGTTATGCATTCAAGAGGGAAGATTCTACATGAGACGGGCTTTTTGTCTGCTGGTCTGGTGACAGGAGAGGTAGATTTGGGGAGAAAGTGCCCAAGTGCCAAGTTCACAGTTGGCAGGAACACATAGGGTCACCAACCAATTTATAGCCAACAGATCCCCTTCTCCTGGAAGTCCAGCTCCAGGAGCACCAAACCCAAGTGAGTCAGCAACACGCACCTTTTGGAGCTCCTCTTCAGAGGCTGTGAGCTTTGCCTTCCACACCTGCTCCTCCTCCTCCACGCTCTTCTGCAGGTTTCGCAGCATCCCTTCCTGCGGGCAAAGCCTCAGCTGAGCCCAAACCTCCTCTAGTCCCCACGTGGCTGAGCAGTGCAAGGGCTGGGTGCTGGAAGCCTTGGCATACCCACAGCCTCTCCAAGGATTTGGGCCAAAACAACAGGTGACATAATTAGATGCCTCAGGTGGGGCTGGGGATTCCTAATCCCTATGCTGGCTCAACCACCTGTCCTCAGAGACCTTGCTGTGTCTCAACCCATCACCACCAGGAAGGTTTCCAATACAATTAGGCTGACAAAGAGCTCTAGAAACTCACATTTATCCTGTTCCTCTGTCTCACTGACAGAATACTCTTCCTCATGGCAGCCCCCCCCAGCACACTGAGGGATGCCCACCCTGAGCTCACAGGCAGCCTGGGCTGCCAGAAGACCTGTCCAGAGGGATTTCCAGTGGGAAGCCAACACAGTGCAAAGGGCAGGAACTTACTGTCTCTGCAAGGATTGTTCTGTACTGCTCACATTCTGCTTGTAAAGTGCTTTGCGCTTCCTCTGCCTCTTTTAATTTAAGAGCTGAATCCTAAAAAGAGGGGGAAGGGAAGGAGAGATGAGGAGAAGAAACATGTGACCCCCCAGCACTCCCTCGCCCCTCCACTCTCCAGCCTTCACTTACTGGTGACTCTGTTGTGATCATCTGCTGCTTTAGCACACCCACAGTTTTCTCCTTAAACTCCTGTAGCCACGTGTCATAATCCTGAGTTTGGAAAGAAGAGAATAAGGAAGAATGAGGATGCTTAGACATCTCTCCTTCCCACGTGGAAAAGGCTCTGGGGGGGTCTGAGGAAGCCTGTCCCACCTGCTGTGAGGATATGGTGACTCCGGGGAGGGCGGAGAGCAGCGTCTGCTTGGTTCGCATCTGGAGTGCATCCAGCTGTTGGGCCAGCTCTTCCTGAAAGAGGGACAAACTGCAATGGGATGGAGGTCTTGGGCACCTGCTGGCCAGGGTGACAACACTGGTCCTGCTTTTCTGTGCCTACAGGACTGGGGAAACCAGCCAACACAGAAACTGCTGATGCTGAGAACCAAGAAAACGTCACTTCCAGTTCAACCACCTTCCAGGTTCCCCAACCACGACCAGTACCAGGGATGCACTGCCCTAAAGACAAACTTGGGAGAAGCCTGCAGCAGACTTGGGCCAGCACTGGTCCTAAGGAGGTGGGCAACCCAAGGCAAGCATCCCTGGTGGCTGGGGGAAGCTGAATGTTTCCCTTTCAACACCAGGGAAATGCCAGGCTCACCTTGGCTTTTGTAGCAGCAAGCAGTTTTTCCTCGCATGCCTTCTCCACCGAAGTCAGTGCTTCCATTGCCTTCCAGTTCTTTTCCCGAAGGTCCTGGGGAGACCACACAGAGAGAGCAGTAAGCTACATGCTGTCCCTACCGTCACAAAGCTGTTTGTTGGCACTGCAGGGGATTTCAAAGCCTCTGCTTAGGGAATTGGTTTTGGTCAAGAGTCTTCCATCCCATGCCCACATGCATTCCGTTCTCCCCAGTCTTTCCAGTAGCTCCACACACCCCATTGCTCTGGCAGTGCCCTGGAGGGAGCAGGGCACAGCTGGATGGGGCAGGAGCTCCAGAAGCACACTCAGGATGCCTGCAGGGGACACAGGCCAAGTGGAGGGATGCAAGGCGGCCTCCACACAACTGACACCACCTTGCAGTAGAGGGATAAGGAACAGAGGAGCAGGAAGGTGTGAAGGAGCCTTTTTAGAGATTGCCTTGACCTGGCAGGGTAGGATCTCTGGCTTTCCAGGTCCTAAACCTCCCAAGAGAACAGGGGACAGACATGTCATCTCAGGCAGCCCACCAGCTCCAGCTGCACAGCCTGCCAGGGATACTCCTGCTCTCCGGCAGATGAGGCAATGCCTCCGGGGCTCTGTGGGGCTGGAAGCCTCTGGCCACACCCTGGAGCCATCAGTAGCTGACAATGATGGGCTGTCTTTCGTCCACATACGTTGTTTTTCACCTTCTGTTGCTCCACTGCCTCCCGCAGCTGTGTGGCTTCCCTTTCCAAGGCTGAGAGCTGGTTTGTCTTCTCCTGGAGTCTGGAAGGGCAGGATGCAGGAGTGAGTCTGAGCAGTCAACTCCCTCACAGGCAGCAAGCTCCCAAGATGGAGACCACAGCCCCTCCTATCCTGGTCTCCTCTGGGATCTACACACAGCAGGAGGAAGAGGGAGCAGGACTAAACACCACAGCCATGGCAATACTGGAGTGGGATCTGGTTTTCTACCCCCTTACCACCAGTAACAAGCAATCAAGTAACTGGCTGGCTGTACACACACAAAAAGAGGAAGAAGCATCCTGATGCAAAGGCCAGGAATTCCGGCTTGCACAACTGGGACTGCTCCTATCTATGGCTCATTAGGCTCAGAGAGCCCACAGCTCTGCATTTTGAAAGTATCATCCCACTGTCTTGAGTGACCCTAAGTCAGGGCTGCCAACTTGACAGCAGAGAGCTGCAGCTTCCCTCCACACCCTCAGATCTCCTATCTGCCCTGAAGGGTCTCTCAGTTTGAGCAAACCAAGGCTCAGGTCCTTCAGAAGAACTACACAAGTCTCTCGGGGTCCCAGGACAACTCAACAGCTGCCATCCTTTAGAGGGATGCTGGATACCTGCTGCCAGTGGGGGCATCTGAGAAATCCTTCCCCTGTGCAGAGCCTGGGCCTTCTTGGGGGTGCCCAGCACGTGGACAAGGAGCAATAGACAGGACTCGTGACATGGGAAACTCCAGTTAAATGCCAGGAAACCTTTCTGTGCTGGGGGATGGGGGAAGAGGTTATCAAACACTAGAACAGGGACCCAGAGTGGTGGTGAATCTCCATCCTTGGAGACATCTGCAAACATTTTAAAAAAACTTCCTCTGGTTGGCCCAGCCTTGAGCAGGATCAGAGACATCCCACATGCAGCACCAACACCACCAGGACCTCCTGTGCTGTAGGAGTGGTCAGACTCCATGTGCCTGCCAGCAACTCAGTCCTACTCCAGAACAGACTGGCTGTTATATGGGACCAGCACCAGAGCCAATTAATATTTTAAACAGCACTACTGGCCAGGATTGACCTTGACTTCCCAGCTGGGCACTCCCCAAGCCTGCCTGGGAGGCAGGAAACCCTCAGCCACAGGCTCAGTGCTCGAGGAAGCCTGTGACACATGAGCAGCAAGCTGGAGATGCCACAGCAGGACATGCACCTGGACCCACCTTGACTGCAGCTGCTTCATTTCTGCTTCATTGGCTGCCTGGAAGAGAGAAAGCACTTTGATTACCTGCCCCAGACACGTGATACAGGTCAGCCCTTTCTGTGGCATCCCAGAGAGGATCCCAGAGCACAGACAACACAGGGATTGTGTAAGCAGTGTCACCCACTCCCCTCCTCCCACCCCAATTAAATGAGCACACAACCTGCAAGTCTCTGTCTTTTTCTGCCTCCCTCATCTGGCCTGCCTCCAGCAGAGCTTCGATGGACTTGATCCTCTCCAGAAGCTTTGTGTTCTCCGAGCTGGCATCCTGCAGTTTCCCTTTCACACTGTCCAACTCCAGCAGCTTACTTTTAACCTCTGCCTCAGAGCTCAGCAGCTTGGTCTGCAGTTCTGTTGGAGGGAAGGGTGACAAACACAGTAGGTCAGGAGCAAACAAACCTGCAGACTCCCCACTGTGCTCCATCCAAGCAGGATCTTAGCCAGAGAAGCCTGGGCCATGGATGCTTTGAGGAGGCACAGAAAGGGCAGGCAGGGATGCAGGAGAGAACAGGAGAGAGGCACTGGAGTAACACCCTGGGACAGAACCATGGTTCAACCCATGTCTTGCTCACACCAACACCAGGCACAGCCTCCAGGCACAGGATCAGATCCCTGGATCTACTTGTCCCGCCCCCGGTGCTCCCTCATGCACCCAGTTCCCAAAGTCTCCAGTCTGTCCCACAGCCCTCCCCATGCTGATGCCAGTTCCTCACCAGCAATGCTCTGCTGCTGCCCTTTGTTCTTTTCTGCATCTGCCAACAAGCTCTTGTAGCTGCTCTGGGTTTTGCGGAGCTCATCGCTGACCTCATCCAGCCTCTTCTGCAGCATCACCTCCGCCTCCCGTTGGTAAGCCTGCACGGCAGGAAGAGGTTTCCTGGTGCATGACAGACACCCCAGGCAATTTGAAGCAAAGCTTCATGTATCACATAATCCTATTTTTAAGCCGTGGTTTTGGGGATTAAAGTCACCCTCCCCCTAAGCTCCCCCTGGGCACGAAGCATCCTGCCTTGTGCTCACATTTTATCATGTGCCAGCCCTCAAGCTGGAAGTAGACAATACCCAAATGTCTCGGTTCTGGGCCAACTCCATGGCCAACCTCCCCTCTATGGAGTTCTGAGAAACCTCTTAGAGCCCTGGTTCAAATCAGCCCAGCCCAGCAGAGACGGATGCTGGCACAGGGCTTTGCAGAACAGAGACACCCAACCATGTTTCCACATGTGGAGGAATTTTCTGTGCAATTTAGGCCAGGGAATACCTTTTTTTTCCATCTTAGAAAGCAGCAAGGAAGAGGCCTGGCCAGGGGAGGCATTTTGACGGGGAAGGCAAAAGAGGAGGAGGAGTTGCAGCTTTACAGGTACAAGTAGCACCCTTGCAGAGGGAGAAAAATCGCTTTGCATGGTGGGGATAGGAAAAGGTAAATCAGCAGGCCCGTCTCTGTTCAAGGGATGCTTCCAGCACCACCAGGAAAGCAGAGCTGCTCTATTTTTTGAGGGTTTGACTCAATATTCTCAGCTCAGAGCTCCAGGTGCTACTGTGGAACACATTCTCCCTAGCGCCTTAAACGCATCCCTAACTTCCAGCTAGTGTGATTTATTTAATTAGCATAAAGGTGTGCAGCAATCTGACAGCCCTGGAGTTCTCCCAAAAGCATGTCGAGGAGCTCCTGCTTTGAGCCAGGAAGGCAGCTCCTGCCTTCCCACCAGCTGTGTGCTCACATCACCCTCCTTGCTCCTCACCTGCAAAAGCAACAGGAGCCAAATGCAGCCCACCAAAAGGAGCTCCACATCCTCAGGCACACAAAAATGAAAAGCAAGGATATGGAAGGTCCCTTGCTCTAGCAACTCCTCTACAAAACCATTTTGGCCTGTGCAGATAAAGGTCTCCTCTACCACAGCCCCTTCTTGAAGAGGCCAGAGCAATTCAGAGAGCACAGCACATTCCTGAAGGACATCCCTCGCTCTGTTTGCTATGCTGGAGTTAATGCTCCCAGCACACAGCTTAGCAACATCCCAGCAGGAGCACTGTCAACATTCCAAGAAGACGCTCTTCCCTGTGTGAGTACAGTCTGTCTGCCAGCAATACACCTCTGTGTGCTCAGAGGCTCTGCTTGGCAGGTGTCCTTTCAACACCTCTAAAAACCCCAAACCCAGCCACACCCTGCTGGCAACCAAAAAAGCCACAAGCTCCATCTCCTGCACCAGGGAGAGAGAGAAACAGCCTTAAAATCACCTGAGTTTGAGAGAGAGAGCACCTGCAGAAGAATGGCTTCAACCAGGGCATCCTGCTCCCTGGGCTCTGCTGGTGATGCTGCACAAGGGGCACACCTAATGTGACAAGCTAATGATGGGGAGAGCAATTAGGAAGCCTGCCAGGCAGCTTCCTTCCCAACCATGGACATTCGTCTCCCTCCTAGCCCTTCCCATGGCCAAGTGCATGGATCCCCTGCCATTCAGCCACTCATCTCTGCGAGGGGAGAGGGTTTGCTGGCGCCTGCCTGACCTGTAGCTGCTCGATTCGCTTCTCCGCGGCCGCCACTTTGATCTCCCAGCTCTTCCTCTGCTGCTCCTCTTGCTGCAGCACCTCTGATTTCTCAGACAGCTCTTTCATCAGCTTGCTGCACTCCTGCCTCAACTTGGCCAGCTCAGCATTTTGCCTGCAGCAACAGAAGCAGGGGTTACTTCAGACCACAGGCCAGCCAAGCCTCTCTGGTATTGCCATGGGGGAGCACATCCTCCTGTGGGCCTGATACAGGACTTGAAACACCTCAGATGGTGAACTTTGTTTGCCTGTTTCTAGGACACTCCTGGTCCTTCGGGGAGGGGGTGGAAAGAGCCAACAAATCACTTTAGAAAAGTCCTGTTTCAGTCACAGGAGACATTCCTTTCTTATGAAGTAGAGAACACATGGATCTGTGTTCCCAGACACAAGAGGAAGCACTACAGCTGGAGTCCACTCTGTAATTATTTGACCGCTGTTAATCACCAGTCATTTCAGACTGTCTATAAAAAGGAGTGTGAAATTCTTCTACCTAGCTCCTATTTGTTCTGCACACACTGGGCTGGGCTCTGTTCTCTGTTCTCTACAGCATCACTTCCATCAGAGCCAGCTGCATTTCTTCTCAAGTTTGAGCTCCCCTATGGGGGAAAAAGACCACAGTGCCTTCCAGTCTCCTCTCCCCCCTCCACTGCCTGTTGGTTCTGGCATCAGCACAGGAGACCCCAAAGGAGAGAGGGGATTTCCTGCTCTTTCACTTGGGAAGAACATCCTTGCTCCCCCTGGTGGCCCCCCAAAAGCCATTTGGCAAGCTCTTCCTCCCTCATTCCCTCCTCTGCCTCCAGCCAGTTGGGGTGTCTGTAGAAGTACCTTTGAGAAAGGGGGTGGCTGAGCCAGGGTTTGCCAGAGGGCAGCCCCAGGCTCTGCCCCTCACCCCAGCCTTACTTGCTTTCCATCTGGCTGGTAGCCTGGTTGAGGGCATCCCTCAGGATGGAGTTCTCCTGCTGCAGGCGAGCCAGCTGTGTGTTGGGGCCATTCTCCAGCTGTTCCTGCAGGGTCCGGATCTAGGGGAGCCCAACAGGGATTAATGCCACCATCAGCCCCTTTGCTCCCCCTGTTGAAGCCCACAAGATGAGCAAGAAGGACTGGCAATGCAGGAGGGTGTCTGCTGATGCAGCCAGCCCCCCGGGATGTGACATCCCGTGAGGATGCTCCCATGTGCCTCTTCTCCATCCAGCACCATGGCCCAGGAGCACCTCATCCCTCCCCAAGGCTCTTGCCCCCTCACACAGCTCAGCTCTCTCCAGAAAGTCACACATCTGCCACCAGCAGCCATCTGGCCAGCAGAAGGAGGCAGGAGCAGAGCACAGTGTGGGGCTCACCTTCCCCTGGAGCTGCTGGGTCTCGCTGACGTGGTCCTGGTAGCTGGCCTGCATCCGCGCCTGCACCGCCACGATCTCCCGCTCGCGGGCCAGCAGCTGCTCCTTCAGCTTGCCCTCTACAGCCACCGCCTTGGACCGCTCAGCTGCCAGCTCCTTCCAGGAAAGGAGTCCCCCAGTTAGTCCTCAGAGCACAGGTTTCCCCATTTTAAGAGGATGTGGCCTCCTAGCTCAGCAGACTACAAAGTTTAGCCCTTTCATTGCTGCCCCCACGCCCAGGTACGTTTAGCACTTACATTTCCTCCTGCATTTTGTTTTGGGCTCTGTGGCCACTGGATGCCACTGTTGTTCCATGTTGGGCTAGCTAAGAGAAAGGAGTAAGATAGCCTGGAATTTCATTTCCCTCCCCTAGGATAAATAACATCACACAACGTTTGGGGCAAAACAGAAAAAACAAGCAGATGGACTTGGTAGCCACCAATTCATTATGGCAGGGATCTGTTCTGCCTTCAACACCCAAAAAGAGGTGGAGGCAGGGGGCTGAGTCAGGGAAGGGCACTGTAAATTGGATCGGGCTCCTTACAAAGGCACCTTCTCAGCTCAGGGGATCTGGGCAGAAATAAGGAAGGGTTTGCTTTTCTCCCTGAAGCAGAAGAAAGCTGCAATTTCTTACAGAAAGGGTTTCCCCTGCTTTTCCCATGGCTGCCAACTGGCGCTACCCTGCGGTTCTTTTGGCTGGCACCTCCCCAGACTGGAGCAGGCCCAAGAGAGGAGGGCAGGGGGGATCTCCTCACCTTTTTGGGAAGAAAACAGCCAACAGGTGAAGGGCCCAAAGAGCACCCGGGCACATGGAGAGCCACCATGAGCAGAGCCCACACCAGGGATGCCGGGAGGGCCACACAGGGCTTACCTTGCTCAGCTCCCGCAGTTTGTTCCTGGCAGCAGCTGCATCCTCCTGCTCGGCAGAGAGCTGCTTCTCCTTCTCCTCCAGCTGGCGTTTCAGGACAGCAACCGGGTCACCCTTCTGCGTGGCCTGCCAGCATGGGTGGCACATCAGTGGGGACCACCACCTTCAGACCCATCCCCTCCACCCCACACACACACCATCCTGCCCTCTGCTCCAGATGAAAATTCAGCTCCACTCTCCAGGACACCCTCAGGACCAGCCTGCCTGAAAATGGGGTGTCTTCCCTCTCCTTGCCCCTCCTGAGGCTCAGCAGAGCCCTGGCAGAGCCCTACCGTGTGCCAGGTGTCCTGGATGATTCCTGCTTTCTCTGTCAGGATCTCGATGAGCTGCTGGGCCTCCCCCTCACTGAACACCATGCTGCTGACTGTGGACACAAGTGTCTTGTAGGGCAGGTACAGGGCCCCATCCGAATCTGTAGGTGCTAGGGAGGAGAGAGGAGGGGTTGGGAATGCTGGGGACAACAGCAGGGATATGGTATCATCTCAGCTGGCTTCAAACCCACAACAGCCATCTCAAACCATCATCCACCCAGATCTCCACAGTCACATTTGGTAACTCTCTGAGTGAGAGCAGCAGGAGAAATGCTGGAGGTGACACCACACACGTGCTCCTTGAGTCAGCTGTCACCTCTGCCTGGCTCAACAACTGGTCCCAGCACCTGCCATCACCTTCCACCAAACGGAGTGACTCCCAGCTGGGCATGCTTCGCCAGTGCCAGGGAGCTGAGACGTGCTGGGCATCAGAAGCTGGAGTGCACCAAAATACAACCTAGCTGAAGGATGTCACTTCATGCAGTGATGCCAGTGATGGCAAGGTCATCTCCCACCTTTCACCAGCCAAGCTTGTTCCTGCTCATTGCTAAGGGAGCAATGTGACTCCAATCCTTCCCCTACTCCTTTGCTAAGCTGGGAAACCAAGGAGCACCAGGGACCATGATGCTGTTGTGCACGTGGTCATGATGGAGAGAGGGTGATGGGCAGTGGTTCAGGGATTCCCACACTATATCTGTGGCCCAGTGGGCTCATTTTCCTAGAAAATCACAGAAGGAAAATCAGTTTGGAGTCCAGTAGCTCCAGAGCCCCTGAAGTCATGAACACCAGGGTCTCTTGAATACTTAGCTTTGGATGCCCCAAGCAGGAAGGTTCAAAAAAGAAGGAGGAGGAGGTGCTGCAGGTGCTGGAGCACATTCTCCTCTGAAGAATAGGCAGCCTCTAGAGAGGAGTCCATAATGGAACAGGTTCCTCCTGAAGGACTCCAGCCCATGGAAGACCCCACACAGGAGTAGGGGAAAAGTGTGAGGAGGAAAGAGTTGCAGAGAGTGGCTGTTATAAACTGACCACGGTCCCCATCCTCCTGCACCACTCAGGGAAGGGACATACGGGAGTCAGAAGGGAAGGAGTGAAGTTGAGCCTGGGAATAAGGGTGGGGGGGAAGGTGTTGTTTTAGTCTCTGTTTCTCATCTATTTTAATTGGGAATAAATTATCTTTCCCCAAGTCAAGTCTGTTTGGCCAGTGACAGTAATTGCCAAGTGATCTCTGGTAGATTCATTTGGGATTTTGGCAGCACCAAGCCCTGGCAGGAGCCGAGTCTGTATCCCCAGCCACAGCCACTTCCCAGCAGCACAGCTGGGGCAGCTCCACCCACTTGTGCAACCAGGGCCTGAGGCTTGGCCCACACTTTACTCATGCTGGCAACTGCAGAGCTGCAGGACTGCACATGGCATCCCCTGGCTCAGTCCTGCTGGGTGAGGGGACACACCAAGTGGAATTCTCTCCATCTCCAGGTGGAGTCGCAAGAGGGAGCTTTGGAAAAGGCAGGCACAGTGTGAACTCCACCCTGCAGCTGGCACATGGAGCCAGGGCAGCCTGCCAGGCTGTGGCACAAGGGGGCTTGTGCTGACACTGAGCCCACGTGCAGAGTTGGGAACCTCGCACCTCACTGAGGGAGCCATGAAACAGGGAGGAGCCATGTGGCAAAGCACGGCAGGATAAGTGGTCTGAAGAGCCACTTCTTACATCCAAGGGGACTTGGGAGACAAGGATGAAGCAAACCACACAAGGGGAAAATACCCCAAGCCGCTCTCGTCAGCTTTGCCGTCTGTTTCAGCGGTGAGAGCATGTCCTTGAACACTTGGAACACACATTTTTATCTGCCAGTGGATAATTTGTTCCTTTGCATTTGAGGAGCAGAGATCACAGCTGCCCACAACATGCTGGTCAAACTGCAGTTGCCTTCATGGCACCAATTCTGCTCAGAGCTTTCCTTTGCAAAATCCCACGTGAGCAGCCAAGACATCACTCTTCGCTTTCAGGACATGCAGGATTGGCACTTCATACCCAAGGGAATCTAAGTTTGGAGTAGCCAAAAACTTCCCAACTTAACAAATGCTAGAAGTTCATCTCCCAGGCCACATTCCCTCAGCTGTTACAGCTCGGATTTCAAGACATGTTTTTCACATGGGTACACACAACAAACCAGTCACCTCCAGTTTCCCCAACACCACCGTCAATACCCTCCAGGAGCAGCTTCTGCCATTGTTTCAAACCCCATCACTGTGTGGAGATGGCCTTTAGTAAAATCCTTCCCTCAGAAGAGCACATTCAAGGCATTTAACCCAACTTTGAAACCCAGCAGCTGCAAATGTCCTGCTGAGTAGCAGGCCCTCTTCCAAAACATCGGTGTGGAAACTGCCAGGCTGCATAGCAGGTTTGGATTTGCTGCAGAAGGGCAGCGAGAAGGGATGTCTTTCAGTTTGGTGGGTTGGGGTTTTTTTTTGGTAAAGAAAGAAAGAAATGAAACCTATGCACATCACATGACAATTTTGAGAACACCTGAGAGATTTCTACCATGTGTCCACATGGGAACCCTTCCACAGGTCTGAAAGCACTCATATTTTTAGTGCCTGCAATTATCACTTAACCAAAAATAAATCCCAAACTCTTCCCACTGGTATAATGAGAGGCAAGAATCCAGCTAGAGAGCAGATTTTGCCCTCCCTGCACCTTTTCATACTCTGCAGAATTCACGATCACCTGATCTCTCCCATGTCTGAGTCAATCAAGTGAGGCATGATGGATGATGGGCAAGTTTTCTCTTCCCTGTGACAGATCCAAAGTCACTTCCCTCTAATTATGATCAATCCCCTGCAGTATAAAACCCCATCAATCCTCTCTTCTTGAAGAATCCTTCTTCACCTCCACTAAAGGAGGAGGAAACGCTAGCAGTGACCTACCTCCACGCAGAAGTGTGGGAGAGTACTGTACTTTTAACAGTCAGGGTTATATGGGGAAAACACCTCGCCTTGGCTTTCCACCCAGATACGCAGCACCTTGGCAGCTGTACCTCTCCCACGACAGGGACATGCACCTCTCATTCATTCCCGTATGCAGATCCCACAACACAATAGCAAATCCCAGAGCAACCTGGAACTCTCCAACACCTGTGTGCTGGACCAAGGGGATATAGGCAGAGGAATCTGACCTTACCTGGCTCACTCTTCTTCTTGGATGCAGCCTTTTTCTTGGCAGGTCCATCATGCTTCTGATCCTCCTGGGCTGGAAGAGCCTCAGTTTTCTTGATGGTGACAGAGCTGATGACTGGAGCACTTTGCTGAGTGCCAACCGGGGGCACTGCCACAACAGGCACTTCCTTAGGGGCCACCTCTCGGACAGGAGAACTTTTGGGGACACTGACAGGGGGTGGAGCCAACACTGGGCTAGGAGCAGGCTCTACCTTTGCCACCTTCTTCTCCTTCTTCCTCTTCTCCTTAGGTGATGGAACAGGTTTCTCCTTTTCCTGGGGGACAACTGACACCGCTGCAATTGGAGTCTCAACTGTTACAGGCTCAGGCACCACAGCAGGTTCGGGAACCACCTCCTTGGGAGGGTCTGTCACTTCCTGAGTAAGCTGCTGCTCTGGGATCTTTCCATTCGGTTTCTCTTCCTTTTTCTTTGCTTTTCCTTTTTTCTCAACAGGTTTCTCTTTCTTCTTTTTCTCTAATTTCTGCTGCTGGGTCTTCTCAAGCTCCTTGCGTTGCTTGGCCAAGGCTTCCTCATAAGACGTCTCCTTCATGGAGAAGGTGGACACCAGGAAGATCCCAATGGCTGAGATCACCATGAAGCCTCCAAAGACCATAACACCCAGCGTCTGAGGGTCGTACACATCCATCCTGCCTTACTCTTCTGGGCCTGCAAGACACCAAGACAACAGTTAAGGGTAGGAGGGGAGGAAAGAAAAGCAATGGCCTTTCTGAGTAGGAATTTTACATGGACATCTATGCCTTCAAACAGCACTGTGCACTGGGAAGAAAAGCACTCCAGATTCACACAGGTCGACCTGCCTGCACCCCCTCAAGTTTGTGCTCCTCTGCTATGCTGCCCATGCACAGGGGTCCAATTGTACCCCAGGGACTACATTGCATCTCCAGAAGAACCGAAGACAGGGAATTAAAAAACTGCAATGCAATCACAGACAGCCCCGAGCCTCATAGCATGTCCAGTGGGGGTGGTATTGCATGACCCTGGGCCATACCTGCAGCAGTAAGGAAGCCTACTTTCAGACTACTGGATGCAGACTGGCCAAAATCTGGGCTTCCCCTGGAGCAGCTGGCTTTTTCACTGCACCCATATGCACAGCCAGGTGTCAACTTTGGAGTAAAATATCCCCCTGGAAGGAGAAAGCTTTGCAGCAGCCCTTCCCTCCTCCCTTTGTCACCTGCACATTGTGGCACTGTGGCTGAGCAGCAGCAGAGACCACACTGCCAGTCTGAGATCTGGCAAGTACAGCACAGCCACACCTGGAGAAAGATGCTACCTCCACTCTTCCTGATGGCTACTGGAACCCTGTCCTGCTTTTAAAGCCAACTTCTGTCCCATTCACATGTTTCATCCACCAGGGCATCACTTCCACATGGCTCCGAGGTGGCTCATGATCCCCACATGCTGGTGTCAGGCAGTTAATCTAGGAAGGGGCACTTTCCAGGAGTTGCCATGGCTGTGGTTCCTCATCATTGTGAATCAAAACACAATGAGCAAAATGCAGAAAGTCCTCAGCTACCAGGAGTTCTCATCCCCACCCTTACCTACTGACATTATCGAATTTCCTCTTCAAGGGGTTGTGGGTTGAGGAGGGAGGGAGGGAGGGGCTGGAAGGGGAGGAGGCAAAAATAAGAACAAAACTAAGGAGATCAGCATCTTTTCAAACCTCAGTGCTTGCAGGGAGACACCTCGAAGGCAGCTCTTTCTAAGAGCTGGAGCAGCAAACTTGAATCTGCAGCTCAGAGCTGCTCAAGGTGGGGACAGCGCAGTGAAAACTCCAGCACCCAGCGAGGGGGAGCAGAGCTGGGAGGACCTGCAAATCTGCCACTGGAGATATTCCCCTGCCTGGGGAAGGATGTTCTAACCAGCAGCCCAGTTCTCCCTACGCAGCTCTCCAAGCACCCCAGGTAAAACAGCAGAGAGAAGCTGGCAGGCAGGAGAGCTGTCCATGCCAGCTGGAACCAGCCTCCCTTGTCAGAGCCAATTTTCTACCCCAGAGCACTGCTAGAGATCCCAGCTGATAATACAGGCATCACTATTTCACATCTGCCCTGGCCATTTTGCATTTAAGTGGCCTCAGCCCACTCTATCCCAGCACATCTGGCACCAAGTCATTGCCTCCTGACTTCGGAGCATTGCTTTGGGATGGTCACAACCAGGACAGACACACTATTCCTAACCCACAGAGTGAAAAGGACTGGATTTCCGCTCCCTAGCAGTAAATAAAAAGTAGGGCTGGAGAACACAAACCCACGATCTTGTGCCAGGTTTAGGGCTACACCAAAGGTCCCAGGAACTGTTTTAGGGGCAGAACCAGGTGACCTGCGTTCTTCACCCTGCAATGCCAACATATGGGCAAAAACAAAACCTTCCTGACCTCACAGTATCACAGCTTCATATCTATATAAAAATCTGCTGCTCCAGCTTGGGGCAAGAGCATCCCCAAGCGCTGACAAACGCACTCCAACCCTACCAGCTGGTAGTGCCACCCTCAAAAGCAGCCTGATGGAGCCCACAGGGGATGGGAATGGGGGAAAATATCCTAACCTCCACTATGGAGGATGGATGAGAGGACAGAGACAGGGGTGGTGAGATGGGTGAGATGGCAGTGCTGGATGTGGCAATGCAGCACCAGAGCCCTGTGCCTGCCCCACATCTCATCCCACAGGACTGTTCCCCAGAAGCCCTCAGAGAGCCCCATGCCCTCTCCCCCTCACAGAGAGCCTCACTCAGCACCGTGGGCTGCAGTAAATGCTGCCTGTACCTTGCCTTCTCCCAGCTTTATGGCCAAGGTGAGATAAGGATGTAAATGAGCACTAAAGTCCTTCCTAGCGAATAAAAAGCACCCCAACAACCCCCTCCAGACCAAACACAATACAGGAAAAAAGCAGCCGAAAGCACTGAGGAGCTGTGGACCTGCAAAAGGGCCATGGCAGCTGCCAGAGCTCCTGAAAGCAGCTGAGATGCTCAGGGGGGCCATCCGAGCTCCCACTGCTCAACCAGGGAAACCCCAGGCAGTACCCAAGGACAGATGTGCCGGGAGAAAATCCACAGGAAGGAGTGAGAGGTGCTAACCGGGCAGGAATTGCTCCCAGCAGCACTCTGATGGCAAACCTTGGTCCTGTCCCAACACTCATGCCCTGCAGTCCTGGTGCTGCCTCCGAGGAGCGAGTTCTACCTGTAGGGTTCCTCCTGCGGTCGAGACTTGGCACGACTAGCCCAACAACTTGTTCAGGGAAGCGCCCATCTCTTCAATGGTACAGAGACAGCCACAAAAACTTAAATCAAGCCAGGCTGGCCTTGGCATTTGGGGGATAAGGAAAAGTCTTTCTATGGGAACTTCCTGGTGCAGAGATGCCAGAAGCATTTATGCCATGGTGTCAGCACTCAGGAGAGAAGCTCTGCTTTGACATTTTCTGACCTTGCCACCTTTGCCCTTCCAAGGGCTGGAATTTTGCTCCTGGATTTGCACAGCAAGACACCATCCCCCTTGCAAGCACGGCCAGAGGAGCACATGTGCCCTTTGGCAGGGAAGCCCTCCATGCTTCCCACCTGCACAAAGCCTTAGCCAGGACATGGCAAAATGATGCACCAAGGGTAGTCTCACATGTTCACCTTGATAGCCACACTTTGAAGAGGCCCAAGGACTTCAGGATCCTCCCTTCTGTAGCTTCTGGTCCTCCACAGGACTTTACTCCTACGATGGCATTTTTCCATCTGCTTGGGAGGGGCTTGTGTGCCCAAGAGGTGGGTGGACATCAGCAGCTATCAGAGTCCATGCTCAAAAAATCAAGTTCACATCAACACTGAGCACATTTACTTCCATTTAGTTTCTGGAGCAGAATCATTCTCCACTGGTCTCCCAGCCAAAATAGCAGAAATCATCAAATATCTCCATACACAAACTCCTTCCCCAAAACAGCTTGTCCAGGTAAAGCATTTCACCACCACTAGAACAGGAACAAGACGGTATTTCACTCGGCCTTTTCATGTAAAGGACCTGGCTGAAATGCTGTGCTCTGATGCTTCCATTCCTGTGGCTTTTTCTTGTTATCCATCAAGCTTCCCAACACCCTAGATAACATCCCAGAAGACCTGACCTCCCTCACTTCCCTGCACAGGCTGCCACCTCTGTTTGACCTGAGCAAAAGTCCAACTCGCCCACATGAAGCAGAGCCAGAAAAGCACTTGGCCTTGCTGATTTTTCAGCACTAAACAATTTCCAGGATGAACAAACCCACAGACATGTGACATGACAGCACCGGGGCCATGCTCAGTGTCTTGTGGTTACTTTTGTCACTGACAGCTGTGTCAAAAAACAGGCTGAAACTTTGCCACCTGTTCAGCCTGTCCTCCCCTCGGTGACTATACATGAAATCCATGGGAATTCAGCATCTTTAAACACCCAGCCCTCCACTAACCCTGGTTTAAATCACCCAGGCCACACAATAGATGAGCAGGAGCAAAAGAAGAGACAGGTTGTGCAGTAACTACAGAAACCTTATTTCCTTCCACAGCCAAAGGAAAATACATGTTATCTCCTCCTGGTGTCGATAGGTGCTGCAGATAGAAAAAGCAGGACACTGTCCCCCTGCAATCCAAGGCTTCCACTTTGCCATGGTGTCAAGGTGGCATCTCAGAGTAATGCAGCAGAGGTGACGGGGGGGGCAGAGAAAGAGAGAATTGGGTTCACACAGACAGGCTCTGCATAACTCACACTAATGCCTGCCTGTAAGGCACCTGCAGCATCCTTTCCTCTACATATCCCAGCAGGTTAAAAAATGGAGGGAAAGGGAAAGGACAAGTGAACTGGGAGGCCTGATCCTGTGAACAGCAGGGCAGCCCAGCAGCAGGAGAAGACAACAGCACTGCCAGCAGATTAAAAAAAAAATCACTAGATACTTCTCCTGGAGTTTTTCTCTCCACCCTGTTGTGATACAGAGAGACAAAAATTAAAAACAAACAAGAAAAGCCTGCATGCCGCGAGCAGATCCTGCCCACGTCGCCAGCAGCCTCTGTTTAAATACATTTTCTGTGTAAGTGACTGTGCACTTCCAGCCTCTCGGCAGCATGTGCTACTCCACGCAGCAACTCCAGATCAGCCCATCATCAACAGTTATAGCTCGACTTAATTGAACATGTCTTAGTGCTCCATTAGCTCTGGCAGCAGCAGCCAGCTGGCTTGTGCTTGCCAGCAGTGCTGCCAGCTCCCTTCCCAAGCCCGGGAGTGAAAAAACAGGCAGAAAATATATGTATATATAGAAGAGTGTAACAGCACCACAACACAGCTGCAGCTTGACTAATCTCTGCGGCGGCTATTACAAATTTTCTGTCCCCTCCCTGGCCCAAAGAGGCATTTCACTGTCTGTCCTCATCAACTCCTCCCTGGGGCTCACATCCCAGGTAGCCCCAACTCCTTCTAGCCATTTCTCTCAGATGCGAGGCTTCGACCAAGGGGAGAGCTGGCATTCCAGGCGCGGATGCTCCTCCATCCCGCTCAGCCACGTGTGCAGCACACGCTCTTCCACTGGACCACTTCCCCGGCAGGGCGAGGAGCGGGGCAGACCCGCAGGAAAGCTGCTCATGTCCAGGTTTTAAAGATCCCAGGGTGGCCGGGGAGTCTCCGCTTATAGGCTCAATGCCTCTATCTAAAACCTCAGAGCCCCCGCGCTGCCGGGGGTCTCCGGGTGGCAGCAGAGTTTTGTCGGGGGGTTTAATTAAGGGGAAAAAAAAGAACAAGGGACAGCGGCCCGAGCGCCGGGACCTTCTGTAAGCGCGGCTAATCAGATTAATAATTGTCATCCGGCCGGCGCTGGGGCAGGACGGCGGCGCTCGGGTCCGGGGACAGCGCGGGGCCCGGACCTCGCCCTGCCCGCACACGCCGCCATTCCGCGCTCAGGGCCATTCATCCGCCCGGCGCACGGACCGGACCCCGTGCGGGGATCCCCCAACTCCCCGGCCCGCTCCCCGCGGGACAGCGCTCCGGGCCCGGCAGGGCCGCGGCTCGGGGGTCCCACCCCGCTCCGAGTGCGCTGAGTGCCGGGGCCAGGGGGAGCGCCAGGCGGGGGGTCCTGCTCGCAGAGCGGGGCGGGCGCAGGGGGATCGCGGAAGCGGTGGCCGGGGAAGGGGCCGGGGGGAAGGAAGGGCCGCCGCCGCCCCTACCCACTCGTGCCGGGTCGCGGTCCCTCCTCGCCGCCGCGGCCGTGTGGAGTCGTGGCACTTTCCGCCGCTGTTTCGCCGGGCT